>JAHLSL010000046.1:15429030-15447554 GCA_025920805.1 Petroica traversi | reverse complement strand
TGTTGTTGTTGTTGTTGTTGTTGTTGTTGTTGTTGTTGTTGTTGTTGCGGTTGTTGTTGTTTGGGGTGGGAGGTTTTGTTGGGTTTTTTTGGTTGGTTGGTTGGTTGTATTTTGTTATTGTTGTTGTTGTTGCAGCTTGTTTTGTTTTGTTTTTCACATTATGCCTTATAGAAATAATGTGAAATTAGGTTATGGAATCTACTTGTGCAGAATATTTCAGTTTGTAACAGATGTCTCATCATTTTCAAAGCTAATTTCATACTCAGTTCTTGGTTTAACAGTCCTTCAATGAATTTCTTTACAGATATATTTTTAAGCAAAATATCCTACATATCTTGCTGCTTTTCTTTGAATGGAGTAAAAGAACTTTTTATTTAATTCTACCTTGTAAATATTCCAAAGATATTCATATGACATAATTATGGGTGAGCAGTAGAAAACCGTTTATGTACAGTGTTCATTTATGTGGTGAAATTGCATTTTAAAACAATTCAATAATTGATTGTTCTCTGACAGTAAATTAAAGCCTCAAGTATACAAAACATGTTTGATTTTCTTCTTAGTTTCAAGTTAGTTCAGATTCTAGATTAAATCATTTGTTAAATGAAACAGAAAATATGAAGGGAACTAAGTAGTGACATTGGGAAAATATGAATGGACATATTTTCTTTTTTATATTGCAGAAAATTACTACTACTTGTAAATATTAGTTACTTGAAAGAGGTTGTCTGAACAAGTTATCATTTTAAAGATGATACTCCTCCACCCACAAAAAACCCAAAATGTGTGTAGGGTAGAGGGAAAATGGAATTTGTTTTGTTCTCAAACTTCTTTGAAAGTTTTTAATGCCACACCATTCCTTTTATTGAAGTAGTACAAATTAAAATTCTTTAATTTCCCTTACAGAAGAACAAGTAAGTGCAGGGAGCTAAAATACATCATGAACAGAACACAGAAGATAAACATGCATCAAAGAAATGGTGGTTTTAAAAGCTCACATATAATTCAGGTGTCATTTCAGAAGCCACTTTGTGATGAACAAAATCTTTCAACCTATACTTCCTCTTTTTCCTTACTCTACCCATCTGCAGAGTAAAGACAGCCATGCCAAACCTCTAACCTGCATGTTGAGAGGATTAATTGCTCGATACAAGCATAGCCTCAGAATGTTGTAAAGCATTATATCAATATATCAATATTAATTATGCCCCACTATACTATGTAAGTTCAATTACTGAATGCACACCCTTCATTCATTATCCAGTTAGTCACAGTAGCATTTAAATCACAGTAATTACACTTAATTTACAAACCAATTTATGCAACAAAATTTTGAAAAAGTCAAGAAACATATAGATAAAAAAAATCAGAAGAGAGAACACTTTCACTTACAACATCATTTTATAATAAAAATACCAAAGTATTCTATAAATATTAACAAGGGAACAAAAATTACTGAAGACTCTAATCAATGAGCTAGATATATGTTTTGCTCATGTTGCAGATCAAAGATCTAAGATTTCTTGAATTAAGGAAATTAATTAAGGTTGTTTGTAAATACCTACCACAGATAGGAGCAAACATTATTATACCTGGCTTATTTTGTAATGTTCCAGCAGGCTTAACAGAATAGGGTAATTCTCTGGATGTGCTCATTCACATTGTTAAAAAAGTCACCGTTTGATTCCCGTATATGGGAGAGATTACATATAAAATAAAGGCATTATATATAAAGACATCAGAATAATTGGAATAAAATAAAGATACTGATTTTTTTCTCAAAAAGTTGAAAAAAATGATCTATGTTACAGCATATATTGCTATATATATATTTACACATTTTTAGCACTATGGAAAATGCTACCTCTCTCTTTTCAAACTTTCCCATTTTTGCTGCCTAAGTCATGATAAAGGTGAAGTTCAGTACAAGTAAAAAAAATAAAAATTTGTTACTTCCTTTGATACAGGAGAATATTTGGATTTGAGACATAAATTTCTTTATGTTATTTTCTAATCAAAACATTTTTACAAAGAATGTGAGTAGTTTCGTGAAAAGATCTGATGCATGCAGCAAAAATATGTACAGTCCAAAAGTCAGCTTTTGTTTCTATGAGAGGGTGTTCTATCAGAAAAAAAAAAAAAAGAATTATTCAAAGCAACTATAAAGTCTGATAAACTGCATTCCCAAGGAAACACATCACAGAAAATCTACATCTGCCATATAAGTAACAGCTGCCACTGGGTAACTGTATTGCAGCAAGTCAGCCTTGTATCTCTGTAAAGTCTCCTGCAATATGATGTTTACCTGCATCTTCTTACCCCTACCTCTGTCAAGGACTCCAGAGAAAATGGCACTTGGAATCCTGAAACTGGCACGCACTTTACCACAACCTCCTAAAACCCAGTAAAATTGACTGATCTAAGCATGACAGCCATACTCAATAATACATGTAATCGTTCACAGGACTTCACCACTTTTCAAGATCAAGCATTCAACTACATTATTTATGTGCTTTTCTAAAACTTTGAGTGAAGTATATTGAGGCAGACACTGAGTTTCATCTGCACAGACTTTACTGTTTCCAGTCCAGACCTAAGATGAATTTGCCTTTGAAGGTTTCTAACACTGAACAAAATAGTTTAATCTTTGGATTATGAGAATTCTAGCTCACCAAAGCTATCATATGCATCCATCAAGCTTTAAATTCATTGCCAAATTTTCAGGAAAAGACCCATATTTGTCTGTAGAGTTACTGAGGTTTACTGTCAATAAGATTGCAGTCACAGGCTCTTGATTCATTAAATAATTTGATATTTGCTGTGTATTGAGAATTATTATAAACTATACTACACTGCAGCACTTAAGATAATGGATTTTTTATACAGAACTAACATTAGAGTGCTCTGACCATGCTTAATATCTTTTTTTTCCTCCATCCAAGTCCTTTCCAATTATGGGGGAAAAAAAAAAAAGTAATTACAGTGTTTGAAGCAGAATCTGTATAGTCTTGCTATTTAGTCTTAGCAAAAATATACACTGTGGGATAGCCAAGGATGTCATTCTCCAATTTTCTCCTCAAGTGGAGTGTCTATCTTCACCATTCTGACAGACACAAAACCCTGTATAGACTTCAGTTCCTAGCACAGATTAATCTGTAGCACTGCTTATTAATTAAGATTTATTAATGAAATTAAGCTAAAAGATAGGCCTTCCTCATACATTACCTCTATCTTCTTGGACAGAAGAAATGCTTAAACGATAAAAATCCATAACGAAAAAATTAATGATCTAAAGTGCCAAAGGCTTAATTTCCTGTTTAAACTAACTATGCATGCTGCAATTTTTTTTCCAGAGAAGCATTCAAAGCATTATAATCTATATGTTAAAATGTAATGCTAATATTTATTATCAGACAAAAGTAAAAGGCTTCAACACAGCAGGACTGTAAAAAAAGTAGAAAAATTGCAGCTTGGTGATATATGAATTTTCAATTAAAGTTTATTAAATAAACTCATATTTAACAAATTACTCATTGTTAGATGGCATATATTAGATTATTTATACAGCCTTTTAAAGACCCTTTCTAAGGCTAAACTATATATACTTGCAACACAGGCCACTTGAAAGAACACTGACAGCACCTTAAACATAGCAATCTTTTGATTTCACTTATGAAGAGTTTCCTTAATTTGTGGTGAAGGTAGACTTCATCTACCTCTTTCTGATTTATCATAACAGAGAAAACACCAAAAATTAAACAGCAGTGGTTGATAATGAGAAGAAAAACCAAACCAAAGTATAAATGGTAGCTGTCATTGGACTGAATAAACTTTAGAGGGGCTATTTCACCCAAGTTTTCTTAGTTTGGTGTCCACACTAGAATGCAAGTCTTTACAAATGCAATAAGCAATGCCTAAAGTTTCTCATGTGTTTACTTCAAGCAGTGTCACTGCCACTGCCCCTTCATGGCCTCAAGACACTGGCAATGTAATATCATGATTCGGTATGATCTTTTTTTCTGTTTTGGTTTAAGAAGTTAAGTTAAAAAAATCTACATTCTGAGAGATCCTGAAGGATTTGAGGTCTCTGTCAGCCCAAATCCTATTAATTGCTACAAGAAAAAGACATCTGGATTTGAAACCAGTTATAAAACTATGAAAATTAACTTTCCAACCTTTGCTGAAGTTAGTATTCAGAGGCTCAATTTGACAATAATTTTCAGGAGAAATAACAGATTTCTTTTTTTTCTCAGATGTCACAATCATCAACTAGATTGCAAAGATCGCCCAGAGGCCTGAGCAGCAAAAAGCTCAAACTGCTTATGTCAGTTAAAATTATATCAGTTTCACCCTTCTGTGAACCAGTTCTTCAGCTTATATAGGCCACACACAGGAGCTGCAACTTGACAGCAACAATTCAGAAAGCAGCTTAATGGCAATTAGGAAAAATAGGAAGGGGAAACAAGCAAGAAAAGGAACTAATTAAATGTATTTCGTCCATTTATTTAAATATCTTTACATGACTTTGAAAGGATATATTTGTTTTTTGCTTCCTGTTGTTACTGAAACAGCTGAAAAAGTTTTCCATGTTGCACTTAAGTTTAACCAAATGTAAACTTGCTGACTTTTTGCTGTTCCATAGTCCCTTTACTACAATCCCCTAAGTATTTTCTAGCATTATTTTAAACTGGTGGCCACAGGCAAAACCACAAGCAAAGGAAAAAGCATAAGTTAGGAGGAAGTGAGAAAGTCCCTTGATACCAGTGACAGCTTTGGAACTTCAACACTGGGAGGGACTTCAGAAGCTCTGTGGAGAAAATCAGGGTTTCAGAAAATTTCAGAGAATATTTCAAGATATTCAGCAGGTGTGAAGCAAAGCCTATGATACCCTGTCCACAAGGCTACAGTAAGATTTCTATTTTGCAATTTCATGCATAAATAGAAGATGTACATTTAACAGTATTTATAGTTACAGAAGAAGAAAATAGTTTTTGAGGAAGGTAATTACTATACTTATAAAACCAGAACACAACGAGCTCACAAATAAGAGACAAAAAAAAAGCTAAATTTTCTTGCAAGAATGGCACTGAAACTGAAGTCTCTACTCAAATTCAGAAAAAAAGCTTCACTTCAGAAGAAACTCAGGATAAAAATTAACAGTCTTTCAAAAAAGAAAGTGCCATACTGAACAAAAGATGGTCTTAGATATTTATGGATACATACATGTAAAAGTATTTAATAAATCTATTTTAGAGAAAACGTGATGTTCTTTGTCTAAGGTGGAAGTAATGAAATTTCCCTTTAAAAAATAATTCTAAAGAATTCTGTAAAATTGTTCTTGTCATTTATACTTAGAAAAAGACTACACAATCAATATATTTGATTTTTTAACTTTCCTAATGTCTTGCATTAAGGTCCATTACAGTAGATTTTGACACTTCTTTTTAAAATATTTCTACTTATTGACTCAGTTGGAAAGTATATAATATTTCAGAGTCAGTTTATTAAACAGCTTTGCCTTTTCTATCTCCAGGAGATATGTACAATGAATAGTTAATTGATCTACTAGCTCTGATTTCTATATTAGCATGAAACTCTGCAGGTGTACGTAAGTCATTTATGAGAGGGACAATATAATTTCAATAATAGCACAGTGCAAAATTTGCAAAATTTTTCATTCTCAGGACCAACATGGCCTACAAACTTGCTTACATGGAAATGATAGGTTTTAAAAAGCAAAAGAGATGAAGAAGCCAGAGCATGTTATCCAGCCTATGTCTGTTTAGGATGTTGTCAGTAGTAGTAGTAGTACTACTAGTAGTAGTAGAATAATAATAAAATTTAAAAGTTTTTTTCATGTTTAAATGGAATTTTGTGTATTTCAGTTTGTCTTCATTGCCTCTCATCTTGCCAGTAAAAAAAAAAAAAAAAAGAAGTCAAGGTGCCTCATATCTTTAGCCCTCCCCAGGACTTACCCACCTCAGTAAGATTCCCCTGAGCCTTCTCCTCTGTAGCGGTGGTTCAAGCTCAGAGCATGACATACCCCCTGAAGAATTTCTGGGGGCCTAGAAAGTGAGGCCCCTCAGAAGGTAGAGTTAAGTTTGGCCTTGGAAAGGGAGTCGAACTCCCCCCGCCTCCCCCTCAGTTAACAATAGTATCTTGTGTCTCACTCTTTCCTCCCTTCCTCCTTCCTGACTGCATCCTGACCTTCGACCCTTCTCCGTGTCCTCCCCTGTACCATTATGAGATAAGTTGTAACCCTCAGAATAAAAGTCTGAATGTTGGGCTATTCCGGGTCTTTTGCCCCTGAGCCCAAGCAGAGCGGACCCTCGTGTCTTGTGTCTGATTTGGGGCTCCGGGCAAAGGAACACTCTCTCTCTCAGCACCTCTCCGGTTTTTAGGACAGCGGCCACCATCCCAGGGAAGCCTGGCTTGCGGTGAGGGGAAAAGAAGTCCCTAGCTGAAGCTGACTTAACGAAAAGGAAGCTCTCAGAACAAGCCGCCGGCCGTCCCTGTGGTCAGCTGTCCGGCCCACGCCACCGGCCACCCTCCTCTCCAGGCTGAACAATCCCAGATCTCTCTTTCTTCAGGTCAGATGAGCCAAACCTTTAACTGTCTTTGTGGTCCTTTTCTGCACTCAATTCAACATGTTCATGTTTCTCTCTCTCTCATTCTGGGGCTCCAGACCCGGACACACCACTCCAGCTGTGGTTTCAGCAATGCTGAGCAGGACAGAATGATGTTCTGCCTCAAGCTGCTGCAGGACTCTGCCTAACGCAACTCCTAACGCTCTCGGTCCTTGCCACAGGGACATTCTGCCAGTCCCTGGTGAACAAGCTGCCTCAAGGTTCTTCTCTACAGAGCTGGTTTCCCCATTATTGGTACCTGGGGCTTTCAAATCCCAGATGAAAGACTTTGGATTTCTCTTCATTGAGCTTTATGAGCTTCCTGATTGCTTATTTCCAGATCCTTTGAAGATCCCTATGAATGGCAGCCTAACCATGTGTTATATCAGTTTTCTCTCTCCTGGAAGCTTGCTGAGTATGCACTCTGTTCTCCAGGTCATTAATGCAGATACTAAACACTCCTGGGCCCAGGAAACAACTCATTTTGCACTTCAGCAGGGAGGGACCTCCTGCAAACTGAGTATTTTTTCCAGGTTTTAACTTTCAGTTCAACATTAGACTGGAAGAGTTAACTCGGAATCACTAAGGGTAAATCATGTACAGTTTTCACCTTTATTCCCTTCAAAATGAAACGAGGACATTTTTCTCAACTCTAGAGTTACAAATAATCATGCTCAGAATCTAATGCTAGAAGGGTAGTACCAAATTGCCATTTCCACATGTGGACATACACACATCCACAAAGACACAACTAACCTGTGAAAGCTTTAGTCTGCAAGTTACCTAACATCAAATTCACATCCTTCTTAAAAATTACTTCAACAAAAATTAATGGATTTCATTAGCTTTACTCTAGGGGAAGGAAGAGTTCACTTAGAGAAACAAAAACATATGAAGTGCAAGTTACATATTAAAAGGTGTCAAATGCAATGTTCAAGGGTCTACATTCTACATGGCACAGATAGGT
This sequence comes from Petroica traversi, assembly GCA_025920805.1. Lineage (NCBI taxonomy): Eukaryota > Metazoa > Chordata > Aves > Passeriformes > Petroicidae > Petroica > Petroica traversi. The sequence goes on along the minus strand of JAHLSL010000046.1, from coordinate 15,439,961 downwards.
ACCAATTGCAGATTCAACATGGCCCTCTGTTTATCTGCTTGCAATCTTTTTGTTCAGACTGTCTTTGTTGGGTCTACTTGCAATTTTTTATCTTAAAATAATCCAAACAATCAAAACATAATCCTACAGTCTTATTAGCTGACAGAAATAAAGCTATTATGTTTATTTTTGCTATCTTATTTCCATATAGTCCCAGGATCAGAAGAAATCTCTTTCCTGTTACATGCTAATTTTTGTATTTGTGCACACATGAACCATTGCTATATTTCCTAGATAAAATGCTTAAACTGCATCCCTTTTGAAAGATACAGCTTTCTTGTTTTACAAGCATTTACCCAGCTGTGCCTCTCCATCTCTAAGGATGTACAAAATTGTATTGGATTGAAAGCTATGAGAATCATTGAGGAGTATAGAACACCTTTAAAAATTTAATACATCTTTCACATTAAGATTGATATTTTAATTTTCTTTTGCAGCTAATAACCGAAGATTGATGGATTTTATTTTTAGTGTGTTTACTTTTATTATGTAATAAATGTCTTGCTGTTGGTTATAAGATCATAAAAGTCAATATCACACAAACAATGCCAGAAAACTCTCAAGTGCAAAGGCAAGTTAGAGGTAAAACTTTCTATTTCCTCATACTTATTTTGCCTCAGATGTACTATACACATTCCTAGGTGAACTGAGATAGCAAGCAATATTTCGAGGTTTTAGATCACTCTTGAAAGAGGAGAGCAAGTGGAGCATGACAGTCCAGGCCAAGGCTATAAAAAGTATCTGAGGCTGTGCAAAATTTATAAAAAGAAATTTTGCCAAAAAAGAGAAATCAAAAGTAATTGGTAATTTTCTTAAAAATATCAAAATAATGGCCTTCCAGCTCCTCTAAAATGTTCAGTGAATTCTATGGTCTTTCTTATGTACAATCATCAGAAATATGTGCAGTATCTGCCCTTTGCATTCCCAGAAAGACATTCTAGCAAAGAAGGAACTCCTATCTTCCCAGCTATCCTTTCACAGCATTAAACTTCCCAACTGTCAACAACAAAAATTTAATTGGATGAATACCTCTAATTCATCACCTCGTGTATGATAACAAATTAATCCAATAAAATATCTTTTTTTACCTGACCAATTTTGAGGGTTTCTTTTGACAAAATACCTACATTCATAAAAAACAAGTCCATATTGTCCTTGAAAGCCCTGGGGACATGAGGGTAAAAATTACAATATCTCTGTATGTTAAAAGGGGCACTTATCAAGCAAAAAGATAAGTACAAGAAACTTTTATGACCTTATCTGGAGACCTGCATACAAATCTGATTACCCACGTTCAAATTAGAATTGAATATGAAGCAAATGCAGAGCAGAACTCCTTAAATTATCAAGAGTGGTAAAGCTTTTCAGAGGATATTGGAACATTTTTACAGCCACAATCTGAGAAATGAAGATTAAAATGTAGTCACTCTGAAGATATTGAAAGGCAAATACCAGGTCATAAAAAACATTATACCAGCTGAAGGCAAGGCTAGAAGAAAAAGGAGAACAAATCACAATTACAAGCAGGTTGAAAACGAGAAGCATTCTTAGCAGAAAAAATAAACTATTGGGTAGTTTCTCTGCTGTCATTTGGAGGGAGGAGAATAGGGACAGTGTAACTAGTTTGAAGCTGACCTAAATTTATAAAATAATTTTAGATAAAGTTACTCCCTGTATATTAAGGAGTCTTATAAAGAAATAAAGAAGCTACCTCATTTGGCTGATATAACTGGAGACAAAAGGTCCAAAAGACCCCCTAGCAGATATCCTATCCTGTCAGCCTGCCAACACACAGGTGTTTGGGTGTGACAACTGAGATGCTTAAAATTGATTTTGACAGAGAATAAGCAAGTTAATTGACTTCTGATTTTACATGGAAAGGAACACTCATTTAAAGACGGAAGACAGGAATGTACCATGATTATCTAGGTATACTAACATGATGAAAGAAAATATATTGCACAATCAAGATTTTTTAATATACTTGTTACTATTAAAAATACAGTGGAGTTTGAAAAGATTTACATATATCTTACGCAAGTATACATAAATTTTACGTATCTGGCAATCTGAAAACTAGTTTTTCCTATTATTTTTTTTTCCTGGAATGTCTTGACCCATGAAGTGCTTCAACCCAGATAGATAATTATGGTACAAAGACAAAAGAAAAAGATTACACTTAATGAAGGCAAGACAACAAGATACATGCTACAACTGTATAGATGAATTGTGAATAAAAACTGTTTGAAAGAGATTTCACAAGCAGATATTCTCTCTGTTGCTTCCAACACTTTCTGCAATGATTGTTGCTACTAAATAAAACCAGATTTTGAATTATTAAGACCTGCCATACAAGTAAAGGACAGTAATTTTAAAAGAATAAGACAGGAATTTACTCTTCTTTAAGTTTTAAAGTTGCATTAACATTCTATAAAAATATCGTGGATACACTCCAAATAATGCTTGCTAAATATAATCAAAATGCTTTATGGCTCAGCAAAATACATTCAAGAATAAAAGTAATCTTTAAATCTGAACAGATAAAGGTTAATGCAAAGTATCTAATCTCCTGTAATATTTGAAAAATATGAACTGTGGGATTCATTTTATGTACCACATTTCTGTTCTCAAGCCTAACTATTTAGAGGGTAGGGAAAACCTCAAAGGACTGAGAGACAAGAAAGGAAGCAATGGCAGATTAAATTTAGAAAAGACCAGCTTCAGTAATAGATGCACTACTGATGATTTAATAGAGGCTTATCTTCAGCAAATGCCAGCTTGTCATCATATCTGAAGACCCTTATTACTAATTAAATAAAGGCAATAGTCTTTCAAAATCCACTGTTTTCTCTCTTTCTTTCTCTCTCTTTCTTTCCTTTTGTCTTTATTTCTTTCTTTCACCTTCATTTTCTGTTTATTCAGATTACAAAAAAGCCCCAGGAACAATTTGCTCCAGGACCAGGAGTGCTCCCTGCTCTGGCTCAGGCACTTCCTTCACTTCTGCCACTGTGGTGGCTTTTAACAAAGCAGGACTGTGGATTCCCGCAAACTTTCCAGAACTATTCTCTTGTGCTTAACACTTTCATAAGTGGCACTCTATTTCCCACAGAGACTTGAAACTTTATCTCACTAACAGCCAATCATGAGGGAAATTTTTAACAGGAATTCAATATAACATACAAACCTCTTGTCTGTGCCAGTAATTGAAAATGAAAGGAATTGGGACCCATAGTTAAGTCCTGAAAATGTAGCACAGCAAATGTCATATTCACTAACTTTTTCTTTACATTCCTTAAAGAAGGCCCTGTCCTGTCATTGTCCCTGGTCAATGCTAAGAATTGTCCATACAGAATACTTGTTAAAACCAGGATTCTGTATGGATGACAGCATTGCAGTTCTCAAGAACCTTCAGTCTATGCCCTTCCAGTTGCCTGAAAGAATGTATTGACTCTTTCCTCTCCTAGTTCAATACTTCATTCTGTTGCTACTGTTAGAAATTCTTGTGATAATAGACATTCAGCAGCATCTTTTTCAACTTCGTCCCCATTTGTTCTTAGAAATGGCATCAGAAATCTATGGGAGTTAGGAAGATTTGTCTGTTTAATATTTGCAGGCTCATACTTCAACAAGGGTGAGATGCAACATGCTCACCACTCTGAAAAATAGCAATTTAAGGGCAGGAGAAGAATATGCCATCTCAAAACTTCAGCTGTAGAAGAACTGTACTTGCTACCTGGAAAGTCCTGGAAAGTAACAAACATTTCAATGTGCAGCACTTTGTGGACCTAAATGGAACTGAGAGTATTTTGCACTCCACAGATATAGCCTGTGAAAAGTTAACATACTTTTGATGAAAATATCAATTTTAATGTGAGTTTAGAAAGGTGAAAGTTTATAAACTGTCATGATTTTGAGGACTTCAGAGGGAAGAAAGGATCCCCTAATTAATTTGTTTTATGTGTGTCTCGCAACATGTAACATATGTTTTCTATTTTACCAGCCAAGGTGAGGCAGAAACATCTTTAAACATCAAATTCTGCCACTAAACCTCTGTTTTAAGTCAACAACATGATTTTCTGTTGCTTATTTTCAGTGCTACCTTGTGCTGGTCTCTTTTTTCTTACCATGACTTGCACAAACAATCTATAAATAAGTGAAAAGAACTGATCTGGCTTTGAAAAGAAAAAAAATGCCTTTAACACACATGCAATTCATGTTTGGTAGGATGATTAAGCTGCAGTGGGTAGCACCACTGAGATGCTTGTTAGCTGCAGTGTGGGAATAAGAATGAAGAGTATCAAGAAGAAAACAAATTCAGAGAGCAAAATGAGCTACATTATGAAGTCATAATCCAAACTTTCCTAATGGCATCTTCCTCGCATGGTAGATAGATGAAATACCTGGTAAAAGGGGTCAGGCACAAAGGGGAGGAGAAAGAGAAACAAGTAGAGAAAGAATGTCAAAACCCTACATATGCAATTTCACATTATGTTGTCTGTGGTACCCTAATTAATCAGAAGAATAGAGTATTTTTGGGACTGACTAAACAAAACCTTAAATTGATTTTGATTTTATCTTTTTCGTTTTGTTTCTTCCTAAATTTTTTCCTTAGTAAAATGAAGTAGCATCTTCAGAACTACTGAAATCTCTGTCATGCAAGTACATATTTTAGAATGTATTTCTTTGGCGACAATACTTGATATTCCTAGATATGATCTGTGGCCCATAATGCAAATGCATCTTAAAGTGTTTTTTGGTTTGGGGATTTTTTTTTGCGGTCAGTTTTTACATGAGAAATCTTAGAAGTTCATTCAAAAGCCCACAAGCTTGACTCGTGCCAGGCTGATGTGCCTGTACCCATTATGTGGGAGTACTCTAAAATCCTTCTAAAAATCCTAAACATCCTTCTGCACTGATGGGAAAAAGAAGCAGGAACCTAGAGAAAACAAGTTATTTAAATCCACTGCAAACCTAAGTAATGCGGTGTTAAAAATATTTTGTTTATATTTTATTTTTTTATACATAGTATTAAAAGACAACGAGTGGCAAAGTTGCATGATATCCCTTGAACCAAATATATAATCAGAAAAAGGAAATAAAAATATTAAACTGCAAATGTCAAAGATTCAGTCTTATTATGACCTGTGGCTGATCCCAAGAGCAGAACGAGACTGCTGAGTGAAACCTATAAATATTGCTTACTAAATAATAACTTGACAAGGAACTGAAGAGTGGCAGTGAGTGGACAGATTTTTCTAGACATTTCCTCTGAAACATTTGGTGTAAAATTCCCCTGAAATTTCTAAAGCACTTGGCTCTTAAGGCTTGAATTTGATTTACAATAGAGTTCAGTGATCCTTAACAAGCAAAGATTTCTTAACCTATTGTTACAAATCACAGATTCCTTTTTTTATTTTTTTCATATCTTACTCTCAAACTCATTTTGCACAAGTGGCCATTTGGAGCCCACACAAATAACATTCTGCACCCTACTAAAGACTAAACTGGTCCAATATGTAGTTTATTTGTTCAATAATGGTCTAATCAAAACTTAATCTGTAGAGGACTAACTCTTAGGACCATCTGGATCTGGAGAAGATAGTAGGTCCTCATCTCTCTTCTTATGAGTTTCTGGCTGTAACTGACGCTTGCAGACAGACACAATTTAAAAAATTTCCATGCATTCTCCAACTCTGTCATTCTTTTGGGACTTCAATACCACCAAAGGGATAAAAAACCCCAAAACAACAAAGAATAAACTTACTAATTCTTTGCAATATTTTCATGCACTTTGAAATCCTGTCCACTTTGGTTACCATTGTATATTTTAACCATAAGCTCAAAACTGCACAGAGAACACCAGAAGATATTTTCATACCCCTCAGCTTTGTCAGAATCTTGGCAGTAAAATTAGTTTTGTGGCTATTTAAACAATGAAGCCATCTGTGAGGCTGATGCCATATCAAAGGAAGTTTACTTTACTTGTTCAATACTTGTTCAATATGCAGCTAAAGAAGATTGTCTGCTATTATTTGTCTAAAAGATTATTTACTAGAAGCAAGGAAAGAGAGTTTAATACTGAAATTGTCCCAGAACTCATTAATTTTATGTTTGTTTCTGTACTACAAGTATGCAAGGGGATAAGGCTGTTCTCTAAATCCTAAAATAAAAACAATTCGTCTACTCAAAACCCCAGAAGACTGTGTTTCACTGGAGATCGTGTTGCATTTCCAGAGACTTCACACACATGTGAGTCACTGCATCATGAAAAGGAGCTATGATGACTACACTGTACACTAAACTGAACAGAACTGAAGCCAGCTGGCACATTGTTATTAAACTTTCTGAGCCTGCAAAACAGGATGGCTGTGTCCAGATTGCACGTTCGGAACAGTCTCCAGGCTGTACCAACTTCTGAATCACTCAAGAGCTGTTCAGGAAAGTGCTGTTTGGCCCAAACAAAACTCGTGCTGTGATCCATCCAACAATATAGATGGCTGTCAGTGCCTCCGCCCATGTCCTGACAGGGGGTCTATTCTGCTATAGACAAAGACACTGGGCCTGTATTGACAGCTCACTCATACCAGACATGGAAGAGAAAGAGTATCAGCAGCTACTGTGGTAGATGGAACTGGATGGTCACTGTGGCATTACTTTGGTATCTATCAGAGAGCATTTTGCTCCTGTTTAGTTTATTAATAATTCTATGATACATGAGTGAACAGAAAACAGAAAGAAACACTAAGACAACCTTTGTCTTTCCAATGATTATGCAGGAGAGAAATAATAAAATTATGTCTGCTGTCATCTCTGATGGAGGAGAACAATCTCCTCACACATAACCAAGGATCTTTTGGGGTTTGTTTTCAATGTATACCTATCCCCACCTGCTTAAATATCCAAACAAGAAAATTTAAAAGCAGCTAAAATATAAAAGGACATAAAAGAAGGAAGAAAGGCTAAAATCTACACTGTACTGATAGCAAGGATCATATCTATGCAAATGCAAAGGACATTTAGATCAAATAGGCTTTTGTTTTTCCCCCCCTAGGGCTTTCATACCACTCTGTCGCCTGGGGATGTTAACCTGTTGAACAGCTACCTAGGGCCTTTATGGATTTCTGAAGTCTGAAAGGTACCAGTTCTTGCTGTACTGCCCCTCTAAGGTGTAGCCCGGCACACCAATTTTTACACAAATCCTGGGTGAAAAATGATTTTATTTATCTCTCTGCTAATACTAACTTATTAATTTTTTCCCCCAAAAAGCAGTTCTGTAATCTGCCAGCTGTTAAATGACAGAGAAGTGAAAGCTTTATACTCACTCAGTAATCACAGCAGCTCTTTTTTGCTAAACCAGTTTTCAATTTACAAAGAGCTTGTCAAGGTGATAGGTAATATCTCAAGAGACACACGCTGTGCCTTCGTCATTCACCTACATTTTTAATGTGGTTCAGGGCTGGCTGTGAAATACTTCCCAACAATATAAGAAGTCTGTATGAAACCAACAAAATACTTCAAATTATTAAGTGTTACTTCAGAATCTTCAATATGTGGCATTTTGGAGTATTAGAAATCTTCATGGTTTCTGACAGTTGGAAAATCAGGTGTAGAGTTTCTGGGAACTTATTTTAGATGCTGAATGCTGAAGTAATACAGGTATACTAATAATTCTGTAAGAACTTCTACACATTGAGTTGCTCCTCAAAATACTTTCGTTAAGAGCTAAAAGAGTAGTTTACAAATATATTTTGGAAAATCTATTCTTATGGAACATAATCAATGTGGTAGGAATTTTAAAAATTGTGTCTGTCTGGAGTAGGTAACAGCACAGACATTTTCCTTGGTCTTATATGATGTATCAAAATCGGAAGGAAAATTACAGAATTTCAATTTCAGATGTGCAATTATCAGCAAAATTAAGTAGCATGGAAGTGCATCTTATGTGAAAATAAAGCATTTTGAATTTTTATATATCACAATTAAGAAACCTTTTTTCTAGAAACAATGAGTCAGATTTAGAAAGCTTATGAGTTTTTCCTTTATTTGAAGCATGTAAGTCCCAATGCAGGGTCATACTTGTATTCAAGCTTATCTTTAATCATAAGTGTTTAGTCAAAGGATTTACAGTCAGAAATTCAAGTAATATACAGATGAGATATCTAAATACAGAAAATGCAAGTTGTGAAAAAATAAAATTTTTGAAAGAGTGATTTTTAGGAATCAAGGGGACATTATTCTTCTTTCAATATTTTGGTTTAGCAAAACAATGCTATCACAGATGGTCTTTGTGAGAAAAGTTCTTCTTATGAAAGTTACAAACTCTTTTTGGGCAAAGTGCTTCTGACATTCTCATATGTAAATGAAATACAAATGCCCAGAGAATCTGGACATAAAACTTGCCTTAAAGTCAATGTACTTCTGAGTAGAGTTGTGCAAAGCATTTTCTTCTGACTGACCCCACACATTCCCAGATAAAGGTGGTTTAATACTACTGAGATTTAAAGTCTCAGTATTTACATTTGGGCATTTACAAAGAGAGTATTATTTAAAACTCTTCAGAGCATCTAACTTTATTCGTGGCTACAAGTCTGCAACCCTTCCCACCAGCACGCTGCCCAGCTATTGACAGGTTTTGGGTATCAGCCTAGGCACCCCAAGAACATCCTCACCACAAGGTCTGGCTGCTGGGGCTCAGGGCTTTTCCAGAGAGCTCCTGCCCACATTGCTGATGTCCCAGCTTTGACACGGGTCTGTGCCCATCCCCACAGCTCTGTCCACTCATACCAGGGCTGGGCCGGTCCTGGGACACAACCCTCATTGCTGTTCTGCTCGCCCAGACTCTTGCTGGTGAGACCCCCTGACCCAGCCAGCCATGCAGCACAGATTGTCCTTGCTGCTCTTGATTTCATTTCTAGAACTTGAGAACGCTTTTTCTATTTAAAGACAAGGTAGGTGGCTTCTTACAGCCATGGCAGTGGTTTTCATGCAATAAAACCACAATAATGTCAGCAATTCAATCTATAGCTTTCACACCTGAAAAACTCAGAAGATACAAGTTATGAGACACAAATCCAAAGAAAAGCTTTGGTTTACAGAGCTTAAAGCACTGCTGTAGGAAACTCACACACACCTGGACTATGGGTCGGCATGCGGAGAAAGAAAACCCCAAAAAATCTAAAAATTCCACACTTCCAGGGATTCTTCATGGCTTCCAGATCCGAACAGAATGTATTTAGCATTTCTTGACATACCAAAGTGAGAAAAACACTATTTTAGAATAAAGGGGGCAAGGCATATATAAACAGCAGGCATAAAGCTTGCTGAACAATATGCTGACCTGCAGAAGGGCTTCGTATCCAAAAGTTAAGAATCTTCTCAATTCTGGCATAGGTTAATTACTTAGGTAAATGGCTGCATAAAAGTTTTGTCTGGAATAATCCCATTGACCATCTCAAATACAATAATGCTGCCACTGTGACATATCTGGCAGACAATGTGCAAAGGTTCCCCATAAACACACACACACATTTCTTTTGGGAACATGACAGTCAAGAGATAATCAAATCTATATGAGAAAAAATTAATGAGAAAATAAAAACTATTCATAACACAATGATGGCAATAATAGTAATAAAAAAACTATAAAAGGAAATACATAAGAAAACGTTACTAGACCATTTCAGAAAAATGCATATATCTTGTGTCAATAAGAAGCCACATGTCAATGAGAATGGCATGAAGTGTGGTAATTGGTGTTTATCAAATTGTAGAAACAGCAAAAAAGCACAATAATATTAAATAAAATTATTAACACATAAGCAATACTTTAATCCAATATTTTCTTAACATCAACAATAATTGGCTATTTTGTCCCTTTAATTTCACCATGGTTTGGAGATTTCTTTGAATATTTGTCTGTCAGTTTAACTAACAGTTGCAGAGGATGAGACCAAACAGATGATTTGACTTATCTGCTGCAGCATATAGAACCGACTTGCATTATTTCAGGGCATAAGACTAATTTTGTAAAAATCAAATCTCATTTGCTGAACAGGACTGTTCATATTAAGTACAACACAGAATGAACAAAAAAACATAACAGTAAATAAAGTAAGAGTCACCTGAGCAGTTGTAAGGGAGAGCTCAGTAAAACTTGGATGGCTTTTACAAGCAAATCAGGACCTCTTTTTCTTTTAAATAAAAATAACCAATGCACAGATTCATTGTTTGCAGGTCCCATCATAAGCTGGGTATATATGTACACTGCAGTGATAAAAAATAAACTTTTGTGCATCCTTCTTTTGAATACAAACTGCATAGGAAGTCCCTGGGCTGACTTTTCTTGAAACAGAAACTTGGTAGATCCTGTTTACGCTTTATAAAATATAGAATTCCTGTGTTTAATATGGTATTAAATAACATAGGAAACACAGGATTTCTTCTAGCACTACATAAAGTTACCTTACAGTTTTAACATATACCATAAAGTTTAAAATGCATTTGATGGCTTAAGTATTCACAGGAGGACAGCTCATTTACCCATCAGTTTTACAGCTCCAAGCAGGGCCGCGCTCTGTAAAAGATACTTTGTCATTCCTTGCCCTTCATGCCAGGCTGATTCCCCTGCGGTTGGTGGACTAAGACATATGAGTTTTCGTGGTGTACAAGGCCAGAGACAATATTATGTGGATGGAAAACATGGACAATATCCTGTCCTACTGAACACTATTTACAGGTTTTAATTGCAGAGTGTTACTTTGACACCTCATTTCTTCTGAGACCTCATACCTTTTAATTTAAGTAAACAAGAAATCATACTGACAAAAAATAGAAGGGAAGCAAATAAACACAAAAGACTCATGATAGTCCCCATAAAGATAACTACTGATCTT
>JAHLSL010000046.1:15122023-15429020 GCA_025920805.1 Petroica traversi | reverse complement strand
CAAGGACAATGACTTCTTCTTAATCCTGTTCATTGCACTGTGCTAAGAAAGTATTGTGATTTGTCATGTGTGGAAAGTGAGTTTGGGCTGAAAATAGTAATACCATGTTTAAATGATCAACAAGAGGGAAGAAAACTAAGCACCTGTAATGGATATTACAACAGCAAGAGATGACCCGACATCACACAGCAATCTGCTTGAGCTCAACATGAAAGATAGAGGGCTCAGTGCAAGATTAGATGTATCACAATCAACATTAAGACAGTGTAATAAACCCGCAAACTAAGTTCTAGCATTTCAGCCAGTTGTAGCCCATTGTGAACATTATACATTATATTCATGTAGTCTTGTATCTATAAACTGCCATTGTCTGCCCATATAATTACTCATGCATATCACTGATGAAATTTTCAGATGAACTTAGAAGAAATTCTAATGTTTCTTTGTGATATTTGCAAACTAGAGCCCACATTCACAAGGGGAAGAATGGGAGTGACACACTGGATAAAATGCAGGGAACATCACAAAACAAGCAAAAAAAAAAACCCCAAAATCCCACTTTTTCTCAGTTGCAATATTGAGTTCTGAAAATTTTTATCTCTTTTGAGAACTTTTAGACATTTTCAGGAATTTTTATCAGGAAAATATAGGTTCAATTTAGGTACCACTTACAGGATTTTTAAACTTTTCAAAAAATAAGAAAAGGTAGGATTATGGTAGGAAATTAGGAGACATTTAGATTATTCAGATCAAATATCTTAGGTGACTTTTAAATCTCCCATAATAAAATACCAAGTGTTATGTTGTTATTCTATTTGAACCCAGTGACTTATATAGCAAAACACAATTTCCAGAAACGGAGAGATATCTTATAAGAGGCATAAAGCACTTCTATTTTACTCCAGTACTTTTAGTCAAAATGTGTATCTAATTTTGTACTTGCAATTTTAGTTATACTCCACAGCTACTCTTTCTTGCTGAGGTTCTGCTAGTGTAATAATTTTTCTGTTTTTCTTCTCTGTGAAGGTACATGTACCTTCTAATCAAATCTTTCCATCAGCTGCATCTGCAGTGGATGGGAAGGGATTGATAAATTATTTTTTCCAAGCTCAATTCAGCAACAAAATACCATTTCTCCTTTTCAATTTTTGGTGTAATTTTATTTCCTCCTTCCCATTCCCAGATGTTGACTTCTCAAAAAATGGGGGGAAAAAAAGCAAAACAAAAAAAGAAGTAAGATAGCAAGAAGAGCATGAGGAAGCTTCAGCATTTTTTCTTCCATAGAGAATTCACATTTTGTGCATCAAATGCACCATTTATTTAAAGATAGGTTTTAGCTCAGATAGATGCTTCAAAGGTAGAGAAAAATTGGAAGAAAATTATCAGGTAATATAATTCCAAATTCATACTCAAGTAAATAGATATCTCTTTTCTTTTGAGAATTTTTGTCAATAATCTGGGTTTTTTCTCTACACTCAATAGTTAAACACCTGTAACTGCCATTCTGAACAATGACTCCTGCAGTTCATGGGGAGTACAGACTACAGCTGCTGAGTTTCTAGTCCAAAATCATTCAGTGCTTTAAAAAGGAGCTGGTCATTGGTTTTCCTGGAGTGCAGAAAGAAGTGCAACACAGCCTGGAGTGTATTACTGCTAACAAAGGATTTGAAATAGCCATCTCTGGATGAAAAATGCAATTCTCACAGAAGCTAGTAGCAATAAGAATAAATGAAGTGTAAGATCATTGTTATTCTCAAGATGCTGAAGGTGTTTGAAATTAAAAAAATGTCAGGTAGGGATTCTGTCACTGCAGAATAGCATAATTTTAGAGATGGATACTGACTGAAGACTGATAGACATAATTTATGCCTATTTTCTTTCTTGGCAAAAAGACTGGATAAATAAAATTAATCAGCAATCATTTTGTACTCCTCCTAAAATGTAGGGAATAAGTAAAAGGCTTTGGTTCCCATGCTTCTCAATCCTAAATACAATAAAATACACAAAAGATATGCATCAGAAAATAATTAAATTCCTTATTTCCCATGTCTCTGGGTGTTTGGAAAGGAGGTCATTTATCCACCTCAGGGTGGACATTTCTTCAGGCTGTTGCTGATCTATGTTCTTGGTGTCTTTATTATTTAGGGAGCATTTTAATGCCATTACTTCTATGACTATTATTTATTTTTTAAAGTGAAACAATCTTGAGAATATTTTTTTAGAATTAATAAATTCAAGTTAAATTGATAAAAAAGAAAAAACACATACTCCTATGCTAGAAAGAATAATTGTTAAAAAATTTAATTGGATATCAGAGTAAGATTGCATTGTTAATTTCTTTATTGTAAGTATTCTCCATAATAAAAAATGCATTATTTAAATTATTTTCTATGTTATAATATAATTTCTGTACTCTATTAGAAAGCTGTTTTCCTTTACTAAGTGGTATCAAGATCAGATAGGATGAAAGTAAATACCTATACAAAATCAAAATTTTACAAGAGATAGTTGGAAGCAGGAATAAGTCCCAGTGAGCACTCCCCTGCCCTACACTTATCATTTTATATTAAGGTTTGCTTGTTCCCTCCAAGTATTTATACTATAATTTCTTAAATATTTTGATGTTGCTGTATAATACCCCAAAGGCAAATATCCCATTGCCTTCAATGGGGAGAGGATTTAATTTCAGGGTATTTCTTTCTGCAGCATCATTACTTGACATCTCTACCATCTACAGAGAAGTTCCCCTTGCATACTAACAGAGCATCCAATTAAGCTATGAAAAACAAAAAGTTTTATTGTAGTTCTTGCTATCTAAAAGAGATGATTAAGGAACTTCAGAGGAATGCAGAGGTATAAATTAGCAAAATAAAAGGATGTTAACAAGGCCAACATTATACAGATAGAATACAAGCCACATTATCTAGCGAAGATTTGATCTAACTGTTCAGCAGATTATAATTAGGGTTAAAAAGCTATACACATTTTCAAGTTTAAAAGCTGATGTACTGTAAGATTTAAAGTAAGATAAGAACCTATTGTAGAAAAGACTAAGTCTGTTAGGAGCATCCTCACAGACATACATTCACTTCAAAATACTAATTTCAATAATTTCAAAATAAGTTAATTAAAGATTAGAAAAAAATAAGTTTGTGCAGCATTTTTTACTGAGAACACTGTACCACTGAAATATGAATGGGAACTTTAGGTGTGTGCTTGAGGTTTTGACTTGCATAGAGCTATTTGTTTTCAAATCCATAGTTTAGATTTGTGCTGAAAATAATGTTCATAACTCTGGGACGTTTTAGCTATTGCTGAGCTTTGCTTGCACAAAGTCAAGGCCTCTTCTGCTTCTCACACTACAGCAAGAAGTTTGCAGGTGAACAAGAAGCTTTCTTGTGCAGGGGAGGGCACACAGCCAGAACAGCTGGTCCCAGCTGACCCCAGGGATATTGCACACCATATGGCATCACGTTCACCATATAAAGAGGGGAGAGGAAGAAAGAGGCCGGGGATGTTCAGAGGGATGACTTTTGTCTTTCCAAGTCACCATTACACATATGAGCCCTGCTTTCCTGGAGATGATTGAACACCAGCCTGAACATGGGAAGCAGTGAATGAATTCCTCATTTTGCTTTGCTTGCGTGTGGACCTTTGCTTTACTTATTAAACTGTCATTATCTCCACCCATGAATTTTCTCACTACTACTGTCTCTCCATCCCACTGGGGTGAGCAAACAAGTGGGTGGCTGTGTGGGCTCAGTTGCTTGCTAGGGTAAAACATGCAAGGTGTCATGAATGAAGTTAGCTCTGACTTATTCTGTCAACCAGAAGATTGGAGCTGGCCTGAGCAGAGATACTTTTTTTTTTCCAATAAATTTCCCCGTGACACAATATAACAAAGCAGACTTCCTTTCATGCCATTTCTAATCAGTACATGGTATTACCGTGCTTTTGATTCCTCAGAGCATCCCCTTAAATCTCCCTAAATTAATTGCAGTAAACCGAGGAACAAATAGACAAATACTAAAGGATCTCGCTTACAAAGGAAAAATGAACAAAACTGGGGCTAGACCCTGAGTAATTACGAGAAGGAACAGGCTATGATCAAAAAAGAAGCCTATGTGTAATTACATATGCTTTTGGAAAAGGCAATCAGTTTTTACAAGGTGTCTAGCTAAATTACATCCTGCTGGGGTTACTAGAGGGCTAGTTGCAACAACATTCATAGGTGCAATTAAAGAATTTTTAATAAATAAGAGCCTTTCACAGTAGAAATCTTACACAAGATCTGAGAGAAATCTTTTATACCCCTATATTCACAAAATTTCCCCAACACAAGCAGCAGGAAATGCATAAAGAGTGAATGACCACTATCTTGGCTTGATTAAATACTTCATTTTAACTACCTGGTTTTATTTATATAAAGATTACATTTTTATATATTTATGTATACATTGTATAATTTATAATTTAAATTTATACAGGGAAATATTGAAAATTATGGTACTGTAAGAGGTTCAAATGTAAATTTTATGAACATGCAAGCAATGTAAAACTTACTATTTAGTCATTCACTCAAAAAAAAAAAAATCCTTACCGATTTAGTATCTTAAGTTCACAGAAAACGCTGCTATTTGTACAATGTGAATTGTGCTTGAAATGAAAGCATTCTTTTCTTAGAAGCACCAGCTTGCAGCTACAACTCTCTTTTCTTCTCCACAACTATCCTGCAGTTTATAGCTTTCTCAAGCAGAGAAGGATAAGTTCAGACTCTTATTTCTATTGTTCGCACTGAACATAGCTGAAAAAAGAAAAGAACCTATAGAGATAGACTGGAGATTCTCCTGCAAAAATTCTTAGGGCAAACCTTTAACAAAACCAGGTCTGCTGTGCAAAGGAATACTGCTTGTTTCATGTCACGGTTTTACACCAGACACAGGTGTTATTACTACTCCACTCTGTCACAAGAAAGAACACTGCTTGGATTGAGCACTGTAGTTTCCTGGCTGCTTTGGAGCAGGATTAAGACAGTACTGGCAACCACCAGGAAAAGACAAAAATGTCTCATGAAAAAATTTCTTTCCTAGAGATAAAATTCACTAGTTGCCTCTGTGATTGATTTTAGTCCTAGTAAAGCTATTAAAGTAATACTTTCCTATATTTATACAATTGCCCCATATAAGCAGCCTGTAATCTTTCTCCTGCACTTGCCCCACCTAATGCAGAAACCAGCTGTTTCTATATTTATGCCTTTGGGTGGGCTGACAAGAATGCTCTAACAATGTCATACTGCAACTGGGCTATGAATAAAATGTGTATTTTGTTTTACTTTTTTTTAAATAAAAGACTGGAAAAGAAAAAGAAATCCCAAAACTACAAAATTTCACTTATCAAAAGAAAGACTCTTCCAGGAAGTCAAGTCCCCTAATTTCAAGGCCCTCTTGAGCTGGAGTGAATTCAGTTTTACTGCCTTAGTAATTTAGCCTTTATTGAGATAAAGATAATTGCAGCTCTTCCTGCCAAATCACTGTCACCAGGCAGAAGCGAATACAGAGTAGTACAGGAAGAAAAGAGAGAACACCAGAAGCATGGCTTTAAAGCATACCTACTTTTGTAATTTCCTCTACACATTTTGGTTGGTTTAAAATTAATTTTTAAGGCAGGACAAACTCAGCTTCAGATACCGCAGAGATGGCTAACAGCTACTTGAGAAGAACAGTCCAAGCAGGTTCAGACACACCAAGGAGTGAATTTCACTAAATATTATATTCTTTAGGATAGTAGAACAACACAGGTGAAGTCACTTCCATTTGAAATAAAAGAGCAAGTTTTGATTACATTTTAGAAAGAAAATTTTTCATTGTTTGTGAGAAGATTCTGCATCCTAGTTGAACTCATTTATCTCAATCCTCTTTAAAAGTGTTAAATTATGCTGTGCTTTCTCAGGGGCTACTGTAGCTCTGTAACAGTATGCAGCCTAATTTTCATATGGAGGTGTTCACTTCTCCTTAAACCCTTTCTGGAGTTTAGGATCCAAAAATTCTTATACAAAACCACTCAAATCTTAATTTGTACTCATGACTCCTCCAGAGGGCCCAGCTCTAACCAAAAGGAAGCCCATCTCAGGTAAGTGTTTTCAGAAGTTTCCCAATAACTCCACAGACAACTGCTGTACTTTTATCTCAGGGCAGCTTCTTTGGCTATTGCAACCCCAAGAGTCGCAAAAGCACGTCTCACTTTGGATTGCAAATAAGCCCCCCCCCCCGCCCCCCCAAGGAAATTGATTTAGGAACGATATCAATAACACTTTGAGAGATTCGCAAGTTAAACCAATTTTGCACCTGTATTCTCAGGTCTTGTCTCACAGGTGTATGGCTCTCTTCTGAGTCTCTCCTGAAAGCAGTTTAACCTTCAGTTTATTGCTGTAGTCTATTCTTTATTGCCAGGAGACTGACTCTCTACAAATCCAATCACAGAGCCAGCATGTCTGTTTAATAGCAAGAGGTCTAAATTAGCACACAACTCCTCTTTAAAACATTTTACATCAATAGTACTTAATATTGATAAAATTTAAGTGTTTCACTCAGTGAAGTACCAGTATATTTTAATATTGCACTTTATGTTTCTGAGATAAAAAGATCCTTCTCTTGATTATATATTCACAAATTTCTAATTGCTTATCACCACAAGAAAGCAGGAGCAAAGACATATTTCTTTATTTTTTCCGTGAATACGAGGGTCATACAAGAGCATTATATTTTCTTCAGTAGACACTGTTGAGGCTTGACATTGGTAATTTAATGTGCTAACCCCGCTGGAGCTGGCTGAGATTGTTTCTGTCACAACACGTTTAAGGAGCTGCGCGGTCAGTCCCGTGCTGGTATGAGAAGCGTCAGTCACGCTGTGGCACTCTCTGCTCAAAAGATGACTGACACCCAGAAGTTCAAATGCTCAGTGTCAGCTCTTCAGGAGGCTGTGACACAATCTTGGCCAGCATACAGGTTATCTTAATGATCTCATTTTAAATATTTAACTCATTATCGTACAGAATTACACCAATGTAATTATGTTTGGACCTTTAAAACAAACAAAGAGACAATACAAATAAAACCAAGCCTGCAAAAGTTTATACTATTTCTGATTGCTCTTCAGAACACAACAGACCTTTTAGAATTCAGTGTAGCCTAATTTCATGATTTTTACAAACAATCAATTTCTTCAGTCACTGCAAAAAATGAGATCTGTTTCCTGGTTACAGATTGGAGACTCTGGTTTTCATCAAAGTAGTGAACAGAATACATTCTAAACCTCCCATTTCAAAGAGCTGTTTTTACCAGAATGACTGAACATATTTTTTCCCCTTCCTCTTTTACAGTACATGAAATATATGGTGTTAAGGGATGCTATAAGCTGCTGCTGCCTCCAACAGCTCCATGACCTGGGGCTTCCTCTTGACTGGACCAATGGATGCAGCTGCTGCTTTGCCATTTGCAGGTTTAATCAGCACCAAAGCCAAGTGCATATTCCCCAGACATAAGCAAAACCCACAGCCAGGGCCTGCCACAGAGAAGGAAGGCACGCACAGCACAGGCCAATGCTACCAGGACTGACAGAAACACAGACAGCCCCATCCCCTCCTCCTCTTGGGTTGGCAGAGACAGGAAATCATTCATGTGTGTGTACACATGCCACTCTCCCATCCCATGGGTTCCCAGCTCACCAGCAAGCCACCCCAGTGGTCACTGCCAACAGACATACACCTGTTCCACAGGCAGTCCACACCTGCAGCTGCCCTCAAATACCTGCACAGACCTTCCACCCATCTGACACCCCTTCCCAAATCTGGGGCCTCCTCCTAGATGCTGGTGAGCTCAGCTTGGGTTTTTCTGGCAAATATCCATGAACACATGTTTTGGGGTGATGCAGACACTCATCTTCCCTGCAGCCAGCGCCAGGTATCCAGCCTGTGACTCTTGGTCCCACTCACGCCGTGGGTGCTGAGCCCCTTGCTTGTTCTAGACCCCCTAGTAGCTGGTTTTCAGGACACACCCTGCTCCTGCACAGAAGCTGAAAGACCCCCAGCCCCCCAGTTACTCACACTGAAGAACAGGGCACCTACACCCAGTCTGACTCTGACAGCTGGCACCCACTGCACTCAGACCAGTCCACCCAGTAGCTGGTAATCACACACACAGGATGGAGAATGAGATCATGCAGAGAGAGTGAGCTATGAGTCTTTCAGTAAGACAGGACAGCCTGTGGCAATCTGGCAGAGGGCTCAGTCACACAGGTGCGCCATCCAGCCCCAGTTTACATAAGATCAACTCTTTCATATCCTCCTCCACTGCACCAGATTTGTATCTCCCCAATTCCCTTCCCCTAAACATTCCTTGTAAATGTTACATAGTCACTCAAGCCTCCCATGAATATTCCAAATCCTCACATTCCTAGCTTTCCACTTCTTATCAGTACAAAATCCAGGTGGCCCTCTCCAAAGTTCTGTCTGTGTATTTTTTTGATGGCACTTCAATTAGTAGCTCAAGACTTTTGGTCTTTGTGTTCCTATTTACCACTTCCTCTTTAGCATCAAAACAATCCTTAGTCATATAAGCTCAGTGAAGCAGATACTCATCTTTTACATGCCCTGCCATACTGAACATAAGTTTTTGGTATCTATTTATAAATACAAGACCTAGAAAGCAAGAGGTAGATCAAGAGTTTCTTTTGTGAAGCACTGAAAACAGTTCAACCCATAAATCGTTACCGAGAGCAACATCCATTTCTTAGACATTGTATATTTATTACACTTCTAATGGCTGCTCACCCAAGACCAGTCTTTCAGATTTATTAGGTCCTTCATATAGTTAAGATATTATTTTAATTCTTCATTCTCTGATAATTTTAATCATAATACTAATCAGAAAGCATGGGAGAATATTAATAATTAGCTAAGTGCTTTCCAATACTACAAGGGCTATATATACAAGTAAAGTAATCATGCCGGAGCTTATTTTTTTATGGCCCTTAAGCTAAGTAACACAATAGAAAAGAAGATAACCTCCAAATTGATTCTGAAGTTCTCTTTTGGACTGTGCCAGGAATTATTTGACTGGAGACAGAAATCACACAGGGACCATTGTATCATTCTAACTGTAAAATGGACTCAGTACCGAGGTGTCTGCACCATTAAATTCACTGGTACTGAGATAAGCCCCACATGTCCATCTTCAGCCAGTAACTATCTCTTCTACAAACACAGTCCCTGGACAGTCATCCTACAATACATACTTGATCCTGCTGCACATACTTTAAATATCAAAATAATTTAGCTAGCACATAAATTATTTTTCTCTTTGAATTATTACTGTGTTCAATCATAGCCAAAGATAGGGGGAAATACACAGAAAACTTCACTAATAATAATTTGCTATGTTCCTTTAGTAATTTCTATGGCTTGAAATAGCTCTAAAAAAATTGTATATATGCAGAATTCCTTCATTTTGCATAAAGGTCAAAGGAGCTCAATCAATTCTAACCTTTCCTCCCTCTTGGAGTATGTCATGTCCTGCCATAAGATACAATGATATTAAGGCACATGCTATAGTTAAATTAACAATATATTCACTCGGGTCAAAATTGTATAAAAACACTTGACCCAAGAGTAGGAAATAAGTGCAGTTCAAAATGTCCCTTTATAAAAAAGAGTGTCCAGGAATCACACATTTTCCTTGCCTGAAGGCAGTTATTGAAATATCTGACTATTGCTTCCATTAACTACACAAAGCTCTTCAGCTTTAATGGAGACTTCAATAAATCACACACTCAAAAATGCAGAAACTGCAGTAAGAGAAGTAAGTATTATTGAAATAATAAACTGTTTTCAAAAGGCCTCTGCCATTATCTATTGCATGTATCATGATCAATCATGGCACAGTAACTACACTGTCACCTCTAATCTTTTTTTTTTTCTATCAAAGCTTAAGAGCCTCAACAGAATCAGCCCAACACCATCACAAATTCTTCCCAAGTTTCTTACAAGACCACCAGCTCACCATCAATAAACAAAAGGACAGAAAGCGCTCAGGCTTGTCCTTATCATTTGATCCAAGTCCCCATATATGAAGTGTAATTTTAAATAGACTTCCTTCTGTCCTATTTATCATGTCCTTTTGCTGATTTAAAAAGCTTTTTTACTTACTGACTTACCTGTGTCTGAAGAGGAAGTGGCCCTGGAGGGGAGGGAAGGCAGGGGCTCACAGTTTTGGAGCAGCAGCTATTTCTGCTCATGCACATTTATCATCTATATTTTGATGTATGGCAAAACTCTGAGACATTTTTGTTTCTCTTCCTTTTTTTTTTTTTTTTTTTAAGTTTAACAATGTGTGTGCTCCTCTGCAAAGTAAACTCATTATTCCCTAGTAAATGGTAAATGACTTGTGACAGACAACATGTAATTCTGTGGCTATTCAGCAGGCTGCTGCATGAGGAAATTTCTGAAGTGTTCTCAGGAAAATACCTGGCTCTACTGGAAGCAGGTTCTAGGGAGCAGAAAGAAATTGGGAGTTAACAGGCAGATACTATCTGCAGGACAAGTGCAAACTGAGAAACTCCTGAGAAAAGAGGGAAAGAGAGTGGAAGAGAGAAGTTGATTTCGTCTCTTTCATCTCCGTTAGCTCCACCCCACATATCTGGTTATTATATTTTAATTTCCTTGTAATAAACAGAATTTCAGAGTTAAGCTAAGTATCTTTTTTCAGCCACTGCTCTTAAAACTGAGGTGTTCCTGTCTCCAGATTATGTTCAGTACATCTGACATGATTCACAAATTCAAAGAATATTTAGGGTTGGAAGGAATCCAAAAGGATCAAGTCTAACTCCAAAGTAAATGGCCCATACAGGCATTGAACCCACAACCTGGTGTTATTAGCACCATGCTCTAAACAACTGTTCCATCATACATTTTCCCACTATAAATATTAATCCTAATATAAGACTTCAAATGATCAGCGTTGAAATAATTAAAACTTCAAGTATATGCAGGTCTTAAGAGACTGTATCTGAGTTTCTTGGGTTTACATCTGAAAGAACTAAATTAATCATCTTTGCAGCATCTGAAATAGTACATTAATTTTCCATTGCATTTCCTTTGCAGTCATACACAACAGGAATCTCTGTTAATTGCTTGTGAAGTCTCTGTGTAATGCACTGACAGACACACCTGGATTGCCAAGCTGTTTACATGCTCTTTGCTAGGGTTTGGGCCCTGGTATTGCCCCAGGACCTGAAGCAACCTGGACCTGGAGCCTGCTCTCTGCAGCCCATACAAAACAAGGCTGCATATTTCCCTGGGCTCCAGGACAGGAGCAGGTCCTAGCGTGGGGGATTTTCTAGGCTGTACTTTGGTATTCTGGAGTGCTATGACAGATCCATGCCAGGGACCAATGCAGTCACTTACTCTCTCATATGATCAAGTTCCAGTACATGGAGAGTCCCCCCCTTTTAACCTGTTGGTATAGAAACACCTTCCTGGACATGGCTGAGTGCATGGTGAGAGAATCTCCCCAGCAGCTGCTTGTGTGCAAATCTTCCCTGCTGGGGGTACATCACTGTTTAGCTGAATATCATGGGAGCCATGTCCCTTCACGGGTCCTCGGGGCCCTAAGATATACTCCTGCCTCATTTATTTCGTGGTTTAGGCATGGCCTTTAAAGTCATGAGATTTCTTTTTGCAATATTTAAGTACACTTGAAAAGGAAGAAATCAAACCAAGCTTTGAAATATAATATTTTATATTTCCATGATGAAGACAAATATAAAAGAAGAGTGATAAACATTTCTGAAATTCAAACATCTCAGATAAATACAATCTCGTGCATCTGACAAATCAGAGGAATAGAAAACACCTATTTATTCAAGTAAAGCTATTTTAAGTAATCATTGATCATGACATGAGCATATCTACTGTAAAAATATCAGAAATATATCAGTCAGCAGCAATGTCTTCTTTAGATTTCAAATTCTTTTAAGTGAGAGTTTCCATCAGTAGATTTGTGTGAGAATGCCATTACAAACTAAAACTGATACATAAGCCATTCTGGGAAGAATGGACTATAAAGTAATCAATATTTCGACTGTTTTAGAACCACAATGGCACTGGCTGAATTATTACTATGGTCAGAAATTTTTGATGAGTGGATGTAAGAAAAGTACAATTTAGTAGTGTATACAATGGACAAGTACTGAAAACTTATCTGAAGCAGTGATCCATCGTTTGTGTCAAACATGACAGTGCAATCATGCAGCAAATGCATGCTGTGTCAGATGCTGGTGATTAAACAGACATGACTGCTGCTGATTCACTCGATTATGTTCCTCTCTATCCCATCTGCTATTAATAACAGATGCAAATGCCTAAGAATAAAAGTAGTGGAGAATTGCTGTAAATACAAACAAGAATAGATGGATAAGCACATAAAAACAAAGTGTCAGCACCAAATCAGCATCAAAGGAAGATAAAAATAAAAATAAACAACAACAACAAAAACCTGATAAAGCTGTAATGTGAAATGAACCATATTATCAGAAAAAATGATATATTAGTAAGTGTTGTAGAAGTTTACATTGTGCATTCTTTTTTAAACACTTCCCTGCAGCTTTGAACTGCTGCATATAGTTCAGATTTCATTAAAGTAATAGCATAATAGAATGCCATTTTAAAGTCATACTTGCTTGCTTGATAAAATATGATTTAAAGAACAATCCACTAAAGAATACATATCCACAGGGGTTTCAGTGCCAAGATGCTTTTAAAAATCCACCAGGTTCTTGTGAAGTCAACTTGCACAGAGATAGGTAAAACAGAGTACACAGTGCTCTGAAT
This sequence comes from Petroica traversi, assembly GCA_025920805.1. NCBI lineage: Eukaryota > Metazoa > Chordata > Aves > Passeriformes > Petroicidae > Petroica > Petroica traversi. The sequence goes on along the minus strand of JAHLSL010000046.1, from coordinate 15,416,137 downwards.
CAGCACAGAGAAAAAAGTATGCTGAAATTGGCACCAGTTTCCAAAACACAGTCTATAGCTGGGAGGAAAAGAGGGACTTTTAACTACATTTTCTCTTCTTAGCCCTTTAGGAGTCCTTTTTTTGGATGATGTGCAAAAAGAGAATAGATTGCTGCCTTCCTAAGTCTTTGCACAGCTGATTCACACAGCAGACATCCATAACCAGTTCTGTCCTACACAAAGAGAGCAAGGCACCCTCTAGATCATACATTTTGCTGTAACTACACTGAATTACTTCTTGAATTGAATACCGGGAGTGGTATCAGCTTCATGACAATTCCATTTAGCTTTGTATTTGAGAATAGCATAGTTCAGATAAAAGAGCATCTAAGAAGTCCCAGTGAAATCTGTTTGTTTGCCAAGTCCCAATTTACTTACAGAGTGTACAGTAGAGAAAGAAAGAGCTCAATTATTTGATGTTGCTTATGGATGTCACCATAACCCAGTATGTGGGTGCTGCTTGCCATGACAGGGTTACAGACATACAATTCTGAGGCCAAATCAAAATCTTTTTTTTTTTTTCCCATAGACAAAGCTATTATTTCTGAGACTGGTGCTCACAGAAGTAATTTACAGTGCTCTATGGCCAGGTATCTTTTTCCATGTATACCTGTACTAATAAAGAACCAGTCCCCTAGTTTTCACTTATCACAGCAGAACTTCTTCGCTGATCTGCCAAGGGAGAAGGTTACTGAGCCTGTCATAATTACCTCTGGGAAAAAAAAAAAAAGCAGCTCCTTATTTTCAGATGTATTCTCTCTAAACATTAATAGGATAGGGATTTTGTTGTTGCTGCTGCTCTTTTTGTTTAGTTTTTCAAGACTTAATTGGAATCTGAGCTGAAATTCCCATCTCCCTTTTTCTTTAATGGGTGATAATGCCAATGGCTGCCAGCAGTAGTTTTGCATTTGTGCCAGTGTAGAAGAGGGAGGTACCTGCCCATGGTGCCACATGCTGGCACAGTTATGTAAACAATTTACTGGGTTATAAAATAACAGCAAAAAGCAGACAATGCATAAATTCATGAAATTGAATGGTAAGATCTTCATATATTTGGTGGTTTATTTTTTTAATATAAAACCCAGAATTGAATGTTGCTTTTTAATATAGGAGTCCACTCTTCTCTAACAGTATATATCAGTGTTAGTCAAGATAAAGACAAGCAGAAATGTTTTAAAAAATCTTAGCTGGTATGTGATAACACTACAAGTGGATGTTTTTGAAACTGAAGGTATTGTAGTCCATCTGTACAGAATTGTCACTTTAATGGAAACAGCCTCCATATTACAAGACATTGTGACAGAAGAATTTGCATCACATCTGAAAATTGCACAGTTTATCTATAATTTAGAATCCATTAGGCAGAAAATGTGGTTTTCAGTCTGAGGAATTTTCATTGGAGAAATCTTCTTGCATAATAGTAGCACATATAGTAGTAGTGACCTAGCAAATAAATAAAAGATTTCTGGCTGAAACCAGCAACTTTATACTGGAATTTAATTCCTATGTGAACCACTCAATAAAATCAAATTGCCATATCTCAGACATACCACAGAAATGATTGGTGATAATGATTCAATTTCAGCTCTTCACTAAGAACTCAAAATGCTTGGTGGCAATAAATTCAATCCCCTAGTACTGCACTGTGTACTGTTTGAATCAAGAACTTAAAAATCCCTCAAGGAACTGCCTGGACTCTCTTTGTCTTCCCACAGAGCTATAAAAGGTCCAGTACACTCCATCAGCACAGTCACAGCATCTCTGACCCAAAAAAACCCCCTAGGTCAACATGTATCTGAGCAGAAAAAAGAATCGGGAGGGTCTTCAGGAAAGGTTTTAGTGTCTGCAGCTGTGAGTATGAGTGCAATGGCCTTTAACCTGGAACAGTGCACAGGACATTTCTGTGACCAAGCTGAAGTCTCATCAAACATCAATGTGACAGAAAACGTAGTAGGCCATAGGGTGAAAGGAGAAAAGTTCAGGTATGTCCATTTGGGGGCTAAAGTCCTAAAGGAATTACTTTAACTAATATTTCTTTACTGTGGAAAGAAAAGATGACATGTTGCAGGAAAAGGTAAACAATTTCAGGATTCACAGTTTCTGCTCATCCCGTCCACTATTAGCTCTCCTTTCTTGAGCACGGAAGATAGCTGAGCACTTGACAGGCTTTGCAACAACACCAGAAGCACCACACATCCCATTTTCACCTGTCAATAATCTCCAGGGCTTCAAGCAGAGGAAAACAAGAGGAAAACAATTTTAAACTGAACCAATCAACCAAAAGAAAAAGCTCAGGAATAAGATTAAGTCACAGAAACTAAATGTTCTGGTGTCAGCAGGTGAAGAACAAAGGCCATGAAGCATGGGAATTAAATAAAATATGATACCAAACTCCAGAATCAAAAAATTTTAGACCTCTTTAGGAAAATGCCTCCTGATCAAGCACCAATGTATCACAAATGTCAAGTTACTAACATTAATTTTATCTTGTCACACAGTCCAACAAACTGGGTTTACAACTAATCACCCAATCCAGATAATATCTGTGCCCTTAACTGCTCATCCTCTTGTAGGATCTCTGTCCATAACCAGGTATTATCTTGGTTTTCCAGTTCATCACACCATTGGCTGTTTCCAGTTGTATGTTTGTGCGTATCACTTCTCTAACATAATCTTTCCCTTTCCTTTCTGCTCTTTATAACTAAGATTTTATTCTTGCCAAACTAATGCAGGTTGTTTTATCCTTCAAATACATTCACAGCTTTATCATAGTTTAAATAACCCAGCTAATAAATGTGGTCTGTGCAATAAGTAGTCTCAATAATTCCCTCAGGAAAGCAAGTCTTTTTCCCATGGCACTGGGGCCATTCAGGAGTATTGACACAGAAGTGTCAAGGTTAGCAGTCAGCAGCAGTGGTAGCAGCTGCTCTCAAAAGACAAAAAGTCCTGCATAAGTTTTCCTTCTCAGAAAAAAAGTTCTTTTATATTTTACCCTTAGAATTAATGAGAAGACCAAGTATTTCCGGTCTGAGTATTACCAAACATCTCTCTATCCTGTATCAGAAGCTAATTTATTTATGTTGGGTCCTAAGTCAAATATTTTCAGGATTTAGGCTTCTTCCCTGGCTCCAGATTCACAGATTAGAGCACTTCTTGGAGTTTACTACAGCTGGTGGGGATCCTGGTTCAGGGTCTTTGGAACAGATGGATAGAGTTAGAGGTGAAAACTCATGCCATGGTACAAGCCTTATATAATGGGGTCCTGATATATGACAACAAAAATATATGGTAAAACTGATGAGGACTCACAGACCATCATGAGGGATGGAATACATTTTTACTGTTCTCAGAGTTTCTTTGCCCTTTTTTAGACCATTCTAAGTAGGGATTTCTATTTCTTTCCAAACTCTTCCTTGTAAATCCCTTCTTGTACACCTTCAGCTCACACCAAAACATTTTAAAAAGTAAGTATAAAATGAGAAAGAAAGGTTGTCTTTTGGCTCTGTCCCTACCTAGAAGAAAATAAATCAAAACTGGAGCAATATACTGTAATGTATTATGATTGTTTTAATAAATTAGGAACTTGGAACGTTATTAATAATTTCCACCTGAATGACTCTAATGGCAACCCATTACAATATTTACTGATGGTAACAACTAGTAGAAGTCCTCATAAGTAGCTATTTTTTACATCAGACTGGAATTAATTTATATTTTCTAGTTGCAGAATTATGCTAGGTTATCCAATGGTTTAAACTCTTAATGAAAAAAACTACAAAATATCTTATATCAGCTGTCACTTCTGGTCACTTCAGTTGTGAATCATGAACAATTTAAGTCCTGACTATAGATGGAAAACAAGAATACTGAGAAGCAAAACACCATATCTGCCCATTAAACATTAGTAGAATCTCAGTCCCTAGAAAAGGCAGACTATGCTGTGTCATACCTTGCATGCACTAGTGTTTCCTTATGGAAAACCTCACCTACCCTTGGCATTGGGGCAGCAGAGGTCAGAGGTTCACAGCTGTTCTCTGAAATAAGATTAACTCATCTTAAAAGATTTCTTCAGTCAGCTTTTTAATTCTGTCATTACTTTAAAGTGAGTTTCAGGGAGTCTTAAAGCTTATTTTTTGATTATACATTCCTTGTACCGCATCATCCATTAATGCACAGTGAAGTTTTGATTCTACTTAGAGGGAGAGAGCATCAGCGTTTTATTTCTAAAGCTATGCAATTTAAAATATTTCTAAGTCTATTGTCTTATGAAATGACTTTTTTTCATGTTATTTGCTCTAGTTATAGATATGATGTGAGGCATATGACCACAAAAATAAATAAAAATTATTTTATTTTTAGAGTGTTTACTTGCATAATTAGCCATAGAAAGCACATGTGATGACCATGCGTTTATTTTAGTAATTTTTTGTTCTCAGAGGTGGTGTACAAGCAGTATTACGATTGTTCAGTCCTACACAGGTATGAAAATGTGTATCCTCTGGCTGTGCAACAAAACCTCGCAGTAATAGGCATCTTCTTGCTGGCCAAACATGATTGCCTTAAACCAAGCCAGAAAGCATCTGTGATCCTATTTCCCTTCCTGTACACATCAGTGAGAGGCAAGAGAGGGCATGTCCTAGGTGATGAATTTATTCCTCTGTGTGATAGAGCTGTGTGAACTGGTGTGTTTTGTAGAAAGCATTAGATATGCTGTGCTGGTATAGAGCAGTAATAAACAATTCTCCCTTGAACTGAGGCAGCAACCAGAGATATCTCCAGGGAACAGGTGGCATAAAAACAACACGCAGCTGAAACAGGACTTGGAGATGGTCACCACAGAGATTTTAGCTGGATACAAATTTACACGATATTTGTAACTATAATATAGGCAGATTAAAATACAATATGCATAGTCATATTCACTAATATCCCATAAACCCCAGAAAAAAGTAATTGGTGAATTCAAGCCTAAAGATGAAGCTTGTAGTTGTAATCAGATTATTAAAAGGGTACCTTCTCTTGCACTTAATATTTCCAATGTCAGCATTGAATTTTTCTTTTGAATCTCTTTTAGTCATTTAACATACTGCCAAGGGGACAACACTGATCATCACCTGGAAACAAGAGCCCAGTCATGGATGTGACCATAACACAAAAAGGCAGGAAGAGGGTTGGAAAGTCCTTGACAAAAAAAAAATGTAAAAGTTTTTGCCACTGTCTGGAATGCGGAAATAGGAGGGCTATCTCTGACTTAAATTTGGAACAATGTCTTTGGACTCTTTGGACTAGCATTGGTGAAGCATATCCTTGTTTAATCTTTTCATAAAATGGTAACTGAAAAGCAACCTGCAACAGATTGTTTCCTTGCCTCCAAACCTCCTGACCTCAAACCTGACCACTGAGGTATTAAATACTGAGTAGTTGATTCCCTCACATGAATCTGGAATATATTGCCAGGTTATATACCCACACCTTTAATGAAAACACCAGTAAAAGGGAGAGTGAGGATGGGGATTAGTGAACTAATTTCAGCTTTTCCAACATCCATCTGGAAGTCTCAGCTTCAGCACCTGACTGCTAATAAGGCAGCCCCTGGAAATGGATCATCTGCAGGCATAACACTTACCCTGCTTACTATTGCCCTTCTCCATAGTGTACTGCAAGTCTCTTGCACTGCTTTTGTTAGCTCAATAAAATGATGTATTGGCACACTCAAATAATACACATTCTCCACAGTAATCTTCACATCTAATGCTTTGATTTTATCTTCCCAATATTACAAGGCTAATGTTGCAACTTGATATTTTTATTCTAAATTTGTGTCATGCTGAATTTTCCAGTAGGTGTGGAGATAGGTTCCTTATTCATGGGATCATGAGGGTAGTTAGACTGACCCCGTATCTCAGTTGTGCCAAGCAGAAGCAGACTTACCTGCTGTGAATCACAGAATTTTCTGTCAGGAAATTGGGTGAAATAATGAAGGAGACTGAATAGCCACAGCTCTTCAGCCAGCTTCTACACCTTCATTGGAGGAAAATTTACTAGTTGTTGTAAATTTGTTTTTACATGTCTATTTCAATTACATGGTTTCCAGCAAGAAAAGTAATTCCTTCTTGGATGATTTTTGTAAAAAAAAAAAACAAAAAAGAAAAAAAATCTTTGAAAATCTTGAAGATACATTCCCATCTTATCATTTGTTCATTTGTTTATTTCATTCAGTATGCCTTGTGTCTTAGCATTGAGCTCGCTCACACTCCACTGTGGTTTCTTTTAAAACTACTCTCTGAAATTCTCTGTTGCCATGTACTAAACTTCTTTTGAGACCAGTCTTACCATAGCTGATTTATCCTTTGAATTTTGAGGAAAATATGATGCTGATAAACTTAAGGAAGAATGTTAAAATGATGGTACTTAGTATATATGGCTTATGCACATACAGTGATAGAGGAAATCAGAGAAAATTGTGTTTGCTGATGAACTGTGAAAGGTAATATGAATAGCTGTGGGAATGAATTATCTTGTGAATAAAGGATTTTCTAAAAGTTTAGCATTAAACAAAAAGCAACCACAAAACCCATAACCCTCCAAACCAAAAAAAAACCAAACAAAACCACCACCATCACAAAAAAAAAACCAAACAAAAGTCACCCCAACCCCAAAAAAACCCGCCATCCCAAAAAAAACCCAAAGAAGTAGCCTGTCACCAGAAGCAATAATTACAGATGCAGAACAGTGTTTTTATCTTCTCTATCAAGTCTTTCAAGCACCATTTGGGAAAGGTGTAGTCAAATTCATGAGACACTACTAGCACTAAGGTCCATTCTAAACATTGTCCAGGACCACCAAGCTAAACAGAATCCTAGTTTAGAAAAAAATGCTACATTTAGAGTTTAAAAGGAAACTCTTCTGCCACATATAGCATCATATTCAAAACAAAAATTTCTTCCATTTCTACAGCACAACTGATATGAAATTATGTGTACACATTAAGTGCACATAAAAAAATTTAAACTGCCTTTTAGTTATCACGTCCCTATTTATTTGCAGTAAGTTCTACTTAGTTTGCCTATAAATGCATAAGGGTGTTTAAGAAGCCAGTTGACATCTCAAGCCTAAACTGGAATATAACTCAAATCTAACTATTCCTTCATCCAGAAGTTTAAATTTTTTTGTTTGTCAAGCAGGCTACACAGGCTTGAGCCAAACATTGAGGATCATTCCCCGAAGGTCAAGTGCAGAGAATTAGAGACATACTGTTATCCTCTAAGTTTCCTACTGAGAACATATAGCTAATGCCACTTCATTTTTTGATCAAGCTCCAGATATTTAAGTGATTTATTGTTCTGGCAGCTAGGAGCAACTTGTCATTTTGGCAATATATGAAGTCCTGGCATTACTTTCAAAAGTGGCAAAAGATTAAACTTTTTTTATTGTTATCTTAGGGACACAAGAATCTGAATTTGAAATTGCAATAGAAATCAAAACACCTTTCTCTGGAAGAAATAAACTTCTGTCTTCTATGGGATTATTCTTTGGACTTTATTATGCTTAATTTTTATTTTTTTTTTTATATTCGTGCTGTTAACCCATGTAATGTAGAAATTTTCTTTCTTTTTGTATGAGTAACAGATTAGAATTAAAGCAGATTTTATTAACAAAATCTCTGTTTGAAAGAAACTTAAAGGTAAGTGTCTGCTTAAGCTGGTTTGGCCTGTTTTGTCTTTAGAATAATTGTCTTTTGCTCTTTTTTTTTCCTCTATTTCCCCTGAAAAGAAATATTTTAACTTATGATCCTTATGAAATTTTACTCAACACTGAAATATTAATCTTATATTAACCACAACAGTGTAATAGTACATTATACTCATTTTGATTATCATCAGTTGTTCTTACATATATAGCACTTCAGAGATTCCTAGAATACTTAATTCCCTGGCGTTTCTCAGAGCACATTAGTTTTGCTAGGTTGCACCCCTGGCTTGCTTTTATCTACATTTCAGGTCTCACTGAGAAATTAGAAAATGCAATAAAATAACCACCACATATACGCTGTTTATACTCCTTAAAAAAAAAAAATACTAACAAAAAAGAATGCTGAATTAACTGTGTCAATCCAGAAAAACAAATTCCTTCTACAAGTACCAAAGAAAAGCCTCTATTATCAACAGAAAAGAATTTAATAAATCTGTAAGAAAGCAAGAATAAAGGTATTATTAAACCCCACTGCTGAGGCAAGGTGAATTCTTTTTTCCATTGAGCTCTGATGTCTACTAGACTTAATGTGTAATTAGGTCTCTAAACTGCCTAGTATGGCCTTTTATCTCCCTAAACAAGATTTATACTTCAGTCTGCTCTGCATTTAACTTTGAAAAGCGGACATATCCCTTCATGATTTCACCCTTTTCACATTTTGCACTATGCAGAGACAAGAATTTGGGCAGTGGCACTCTGGCCAAATGAGGGTGTCCGATTTACCTTTCGTTGGAAAGGTATTACTCTTTTTTTTCTTTTTTCTGTATTTTTGGCTTCAGACAGACTGGTTCACCAGTTCAGTTTCTTTTGACTAATTGACTAATTTCTTTATCTGACTAATACATGTGGTGAAAAAAAAATAAAAAAAAGAGCAATGTACTGCAAAAGGAAATTCGAGTAATTTCCATACTTTTTTCACTGTCCCTACAGCAAAATGACATCTTTTACATCTCTGCAGGTTCATATTTTTCCTGAGATATTAATGTGATTAAATAATAATAACAATTTAAAATTATTATTTTTTCTATGTTTCCTGTGTATCAAAAATTGAAAATTACACAGTTCTCTTGTGATCCTGGTTTACCTGATTTTACTCATACTTAATAGAATAATTTAGTCAATGAAAAGCGTTGCTTATTAAAGCATCATGAATACACAGATGAAGAAACTAGAGGGTGAATATCTCTAACATTCATAAAGTGATAAAAGAAACAAAATTTTCAGACCCTGCTATTAGGAAAATAGAGCTCCTACGTGGATTTTTAAAAATCAAGATTATGAAATAAATGATACCAAGTTCTTAATGAGCATTCATTCCACCTTAACTTTTAGGTGCCTATTGGCATAGAGAACTCAAGGGGATCCATAAACTTCAGCGTATGGATGAGCACATCAACACTGAATGCTAATAACTCAAACAAAGAGAAATAGAAGAATTGACAAGAGTTTAATAAAGCATGTGATTTGCACTGAAATTAAGGTTTCTGCTCCATGAATTTCACTATAAAAAACACTGGATTGTGCTTGTCTACACCTGTTCTGTCTTCTGTTACTTTATAGTCTGCTTTTCGCTCTGCTTGAAACTCTACATGTGACTGTGGGATGCTTAATAAATCATAAATGTTACCAGAACTCCTCACTGGTTTCCTTAGTGTACGAGAATGACATCACTGCCTTACTGGTTTATACTGATATTAAAATGTTGTCTATCAGATTTGGTATTGTTCAATTACAATTTCATGCTCTTACACTCTGATCCAGAAAAGCTCAGAAAACAGAAGGTTACTTATGAAAAGAATAATCTACTTTGTTCACATAATAAATATTATGTAATTTCTACTTTTTTCCAGATTAGAACAACTGTGGAATTAAGTTCAAAAAGTTTTAGAGTTACTGCATGTAAATGATTGAGCTCAAATTGTTTTTAACTTTTTTCTTCTTTTTCTTTTTCCCCAAACTTCTTACTATCTTAATGTAATTATTCATCCACATGGTGTAAAATAATTATATTCCTGAAAAGATGAGGAGGAACAGTTGTGTTGTATTGAGGAGTGGCTGAAATAAGATGAGAGTTGCCTTGGATCAGACTTAACAGAGCAGACATTACTGTAGGTGCCTGCCATAAACCACATGATCAAGAAGGATCAGATAAAGGCTTCTTTAGACAGCAAAAAGAAACATTTTAATCATGGCTGGTACTTATGGGGAATTTCAACCAACGTGATACCCACTGAGATGGAAACAAGCTTGGGTGTGAACAATGCAGAAGGCTTCTGAAGTGTGTTTGCATTCTTTCCTTGATGCAGGTGATTGACAAAATGACTAGGGAGCTGCTCTGCTGGACTTGTTCATCAGAGGACAGAAGGCCAAGGGCAGCCTGGCTGCAATGACTATGAAACTATGAAGTTTACACTCTTGAAGAAAATAAGCAAGAAAAGCAGAAGAATTACAAATAGTGGAATTATTTCTGATTTATTATCACTTTCTGATAATAAAAGATGTTTCTTAATGTCTGAAGTTGAGCAAATTAGATTGGTAGTATGTTTTATGAAAAGAGACTGTCTTGTACAGTGCTATTTTTTTCAGCCCTACAGAGTGATACAATGAAAACTGGATAAAATTTGTTGGAAGTGATTAGCAAGCCTTCATTTAGAATGCCTGTAGAGGAAGCAGTTAAATTACTTTTCAGAGCAATGACTAAAACAAAAGTAATTTCAAGTTGCAGGCTATACTCTAGGCTATATTCTTAGCTCCTTAATCTCAGGAACTAAGAAGAGCAAATGAAACTGATTGTAAACCTAAGATACTATGAGTGAAAGCAGACTTGGATATGTGAACAAAGACAAGACAAAATTACCTGTCTTAGTACAGGAAATATAGGGAAAAGTTCTTTAGACAAATATCTCATCTTGTCCACTCCTCCTACCATTAACGATTTGCCAATCCGCTCAATACTGTGTTTTTTTAAAGCACATATCTGAATGTAAATTAGAATATTCTGGCCAGGTGTCTTGAACTGCAATTCTAGAATAACATGCAAAGCACTAAAATCCATTTAGGATATAATTTGTTTACACTAAAAATGTGATTGTCTACCATGTGATCCTATTTAGTGTCTCTGTTATACCATTTCTTCCCAATTGCTTATTCTCAGGCTATAATCATAGCTTCTGCCTGAGACCAGAATTAACATTTTTCTGAAGCACATTTCCATTGAAAGCCTCTTGTCTGTTCCCTTATACTCCTCTCTTTTTTCAACAAATTTCTTTCAGTTAACTAACACCTCGCTTGCATAAAATCAGGACCAGCTCTTTATTCTCTTTGCAAAACAGAAATTTCTTGAGTGTTTCACAAAAGCGCTGGGAAGCAGCTGGACACCCTATCCCACTGTTTCAGCATTTCCCCTGAGGCAGAGAAATGTCACTGGGCTGACGCTTGTGTAAGACACTAGCACAAGAAGAGTTCTACAAAAGGTTCCAGCTGGTTCTAGGTTTTCTCCCCATGAGAAAAGTTATAAGATAAGCTTTTGGGAAAGAAGAAAGTGTTATTACAGCAGATATGACAGTTAAATGAATCATTCAGTCAGGAAGTTCAAGTACTTCAATTCTTCTGGGATGCCTTTCATGGTTTCCCATAGATTAATTTTATGTTTCTTCCCATCACAAAGCTCCTGGAACTAGTGGCTGAAAAATCACATCATCAAGTCTCACAGATCTCAGTCTGTGACACATTCACTGTGTTACCAAATTTAAACAAACAAACATAAAAAACACACAAAAAAGGGAAACAATTGAGTCCATGAACAATAATTGCATTTTAGGATTATTTTCATCAAGAAATCAATGCTTGTTCAGTCCTGCAAATTCTTTCCTGGCATATTCCTTCTTTCTGGAAATTAACTCAGACTACTGATATATATTAGAAACCAAGTAGATTTTGTACATCTACTGCAAAATGCCTTGGGTATGATATATCAATGTTTGGTTTTTTTTAAATAAAAAAAATTTTACCTAGAAAGGTAGAATGTGAAAGAAATTAAGCAACGTTTGGACTTCAGCCACTAAAATCAAAATTGCAAGAACACTACGTATGTCTATATATGGTTTGTAGCCATTTATAGCTGTCATAACAGCCCTTGATCCTTTTATTATCATTATTTCTGTGGTCCCCAGAAAGATAAATGGGATGTAGTAATTTAAGTGTCAACATCGCTTTTTAAAATGGCATTTAATCATCTGCAGAAATGCAACAGACATAAAACTCCATGTATCGCAGAGAAGGACATGGAATTTAGGCAGGTAACTAATTTTGACCTCGAAAACTTTTTTATGCAGATGCTGCTTAACACGGAGCATGCTACCCTGCAGCAGGCTCGGGAGCTCAAGCCTTGATATGGTTGCTCAACTCAGTTGTGTATCCATAAACTGTGCTCTATTCAACCACTGAGAAGCCTGAACCAAATGATAGCATTGCAGTGGCTTTTGTGCTCTCTCTTTTGATATTCAGAAACTAATGATGTGTGCACTCCACAGGATATGGAAAACACTTTATTCTATCCTCTGTGTGACAGAATTCAAACAATTTCCATAGTACTCAACACTGACTTCTTAAATGAGCTGGTGGCAGTTCCTGCTTCTTATATTGAAGATGTATCACTGTGCAGGAAAAATATGAGATTCATTCGCACCCATTTTGTTCATATCAGCCAGGTCTTTATACAATGACCATTGATTTATGCTAAAAAGATATGGCCACTGGCAATTACCAACTTCTATTCTTACAATGAGTAGAGCAGTTGCTGTGTTTACATGCAGTTCATGCCTGAGTAAGTATTGTTAAAGAAGAGCTTGCTAAATTAGTTCAGGGAATCGCACAGCAATTTCATCCAATTGCCATTTGTCAGAACTTTATTACAATCACTGAATGTTTTTAATTATATTAAGAAAGGGAAGATGTCAACTCACAGTTTAATAATATGTCAGAGACTCCGCAAAAAGAATTCTATGGTTTATCATTTCAAAGTACACTCATGGTATCAAATAATGCTTGTTTAAAATTACCAGCCGGTAAGGGAAAAGCCTTTGTTGCCTCTTGTGGTGGTACTTTGTGATTTATTCTTATTCTAAATATACCAAATTTGACCTGATGATTTCCTTTCTATTACTTTCAGCCATAAAAAGAATGCAGAGAAGTGGCTTTACTAAATATTGAATTTTTAAACCATTCATCTGAAGTCAGATGAATTCAATTAAAGTGTAGAATCATCAACACCTTTTCCACCTGCCTTTTAAAAGTCCTGCTGCAACTGGAACTTCAGCACATACTCTTAAAAATCCCAAAGCATCATACTGGGAAACTCAGGAGTGCATTTTCTCGATTATGACCAAGTTAATGGGAATTACAGGCATCAGGCAGGAAAAAAATAATACAGTACATAAAATTCATGCATTGCAGTATCCACTGTTGACATTAGCCTTATATTCTAGTCGTTTTTTTCTGACCTATATATTTCTTGCCAAATCATAAGTTTTAAAGAGAAATTGTCTTGCTGATGAATAATTCATACACAGTAATGCATTAAGGTATGGCAGCTTTTTTATTAGTTTTAACACCGTGAAGACCCAAACTGGCATTATGTCCCACTAAAAATCTATGATAATATACTGGAAGGTAGTTCAATGTTCATTCACTGCAAGGTAATTTGATACTGTACCATGCAGAATGTTTATATATGCAACTAGTCAGGCCTAGCATATATAGGAGTAGATCTGTAGTTCAGTCTTTAGTGATGGTCCAAATTACCCAGTAATTTCAACCACCTTTTCCTCACATGCTGCCAGTTTAATAATTAGTATATTCAGCTGTATACAGTAAAATATTCTGATGGGTTCAGTTTGGATTTTTGAAGTTAGTTTACTCATTGATGAAACGGTCTTCAAAATGCTAATGATTCACTCAGAAATTATTTAAAAATACCTCCCAGCCAATAATGATTGCAATTAAATAGTAATTAAACAGAGATACTGCTCTGTGGAAATCATCATACTACTCTGTTGAGACACTTGAGTTTAGAAATAAAATTTACATAAAACATCATGGTTACTAACTTAATATGTGTATTGTGTTAAATAAAACAGTTTTTATTTAATCTTTTCTATTTATCTGTTGTGAAGCAGTTGGATAATTCCGGGGAATTTTATACACTTCCCCCCCAAATATATTGTCAATATCTCCACTATTAGAAAAGCCTGTTGCTGATGTCAAGATATAATGATCTGCAATGAGGACTAGGATCCACTTTGCTTCCATTCATTTGATCACAGCTCAGCAAGATCATTACCCACAGCCTCACTTAGAAGTGTGCACAGCCATGCGGACATTGGGCCTTGGAATCCTGTCTGCACCACTTAAACACTGTCTGGGCATGCTGGCTCCTGGGGGAGAACTAGCACAGTGCTGCTGTCAGCATCCTTGGATTGACCACACAACCTTGCACAGGAGCTGCAATGTCTGGTCTTGCCCTGGGCTTCTTCAGACTGGAAAGGAAACTGAGCAGAAGCAGAGCAGCCCTTCCTCCATCAAGCTACATCACTTTGCTTGTTAAATCAAGTTTCACTAAATTTGGAGCTTATCCACTATTTTGCCCTTCTTCTACATCTCTCCAGCACATAGGAAAATAAGCTCAGGAATTTCACTCTTGATCTATCATTTATCTACAGGAAGAGGAACACTTTAAGAGTAATTACTGAGTTATAGAACAATCATTAAAGGTGTTCCTTTACTCTCATTTGCACTTTTCAAACACGGATTGGTCTAAATACTGTCCTTCATGTTTACTGACTACTGCATGGCCCTGACACATAGAGCAGTTCCCTGGCACACTGTTCTTTAGGGGTCTTTTTCATCTTTCCAGAGCAAACTATGTTATGGGAGAGAACATTTTACCAGATAACTCCTTAGAAAGGAATATGCACGGTAACCAAACATTTTCCCTGATATATTCTACTTTTTTCCCTTTTTTTCTAAGAGCTGGCTCTCTAGCAATATGACTTGCTTTATTAAATGCTCTCATTTTAACAGCATTTGATTTTTTTACAAGAAAAATGCACAAAAGTTTGAGGGAGAGAATATTGTCAAGAATGACAACAAAATTTATCTCACTAAAGTAAGGTGCATATTCACTGTCCTTACTAACATATTGTACAATGAAAAATAGAAAATGGTAGCATTTCACATGAGTCTACTATTCTGCTGTTCACAGAGATTACTTAAATTAAACTGTCTGGTACCAGATAACATTAAAAAAGTTTTAAGTGAAATGATATCAAGGAGCAACACTCATAGACTGAAAAAAAAATGAAGCTCTATTAAAAACATACATTTCTAGAGACAACATTGCAGTCATATCCCATGCAGAACAAAAAAGCAAGTTGTCCTGTCTTGATGTGCCATATAAAACAAATTTATGTTCCTTCATATACCCAAAATTCTATCAGTCTCTTTAATCTAACATTGAATAGCTTCATTTCTCCTTCTGCTCTTCTATTTTTCTTGCTCCTCCTGTACTCTCTCATACTCCTTCACCAGCCTTCAAGACTGAATGTTTTTCAACTTCCCCTCCCTTTCTTCCACCCCTATGGTTGTTTCTTCCTATTATATGTTTTCCACTTTCACTCTTCACATTCCTTTTAGTCTCACTTTCCCCTCTAATCAGACCAAATATAAACTTTGCTGCAAGCATAGTTGTATGAAATGATTTTCAGTGCTGCCAGCAGCTGGGAGAGTATGGCTTTAATGATCCTTCATGTGAACCAGATTAAAAGCCTCAAGCACAAGTGACCTGTAGTCCAAAACAAATCTTATGTTGCAGTCGTCATACTCCACACCTTAGTTTCTCCATTCCACAGAGCCTACACATAAGAGAACATACAGGCATTGTGCATAGACAAAGATAATTGTCTAGGAAAAATTCCCATTCACACAACTCCCCAGGGGCACCCCAAGCAATACCATACTTTCCCACAACCTGGCAGAACCAGAAGTGACCGTGCCACATCATTCATTTGTAAATCAGAACATTAAACTTTTCTCAGTGGATACATCAAAGGATTTACAGAGCAGGGAACAAAACATCTCCAGTTGCAAGCATTCCCCTAAGGATTGAAACACCATGTGTTAGCAGATACCAGATATTTAAACAAATGTAAAAAAGGATAATGGTGCATAAAATCATAATAACTCAAGATAAGCAGCAAATTAACACAACTCCGTTATAAATTAGCAATCTTTATAAAAGCACTCCATTTACTAACAGTTCAGAGTCTGTACTCAGTCTCTGACACTGAACAACGGTTTGAGCTCCCAGGAGGCTGCTCACTCTATCTGCTTGGTTCAATAGGACACCTTGGCAGCTCTGCTCTGCTGGGGTTTTGACAGCCTTGTTCAGACAAACAGCAGAAGCCTGAGCAGGAGAACCATTTTCTGCAGGTAAATATTGCTCTGTATATACATGCAGTTCCAGCAGCCTCATACTTACAGGATTCCTATTCTTTGCTATATTTGCAAGGAAAGCTGCTACAAAAGAAAAGCTAAATTTAGTAATCTTTTCCGATAGCTAGACAGCCATTTCTATATGGTAGAAAATAAATTTCTTCAGATGGTTTTTCTCATTGTGCTGTAGTTAACTCCAAATGAGGGCTGTGTTGGATTTTGATCCCAGATTCCCTATACTTAATTGGATGGCTGAGGCTAAAAATATTTCCAATGGTCAACCATGCCTCAGTGTAAGATTACATTAAATATGTCAATCATTGGGTTCAGGCAGAAGGGCATAAAAAACTGCAGAACTTAAGTTCTATTATTTATGCTAAATTGACTGTCACATCAGAATAGCAGTATTCCATATCTTGCTTGAAATAATAATGCATTTCCTAATTTGAACTCTTATTAATATGATTAGGTGATGAAGGACAAAGTAATGACCAAAGTGAATTCATGAACATTTCCTGTACTAAGTCACACTGAAAAATTAATTTTTATAAACTAATTAGACATCCTGCTTCAAATATTGCATTCTTAATAAATTTCATGCATACATATACATAGAAATAAAATGGGAGCGTTTTTTAAGGGTTCCTTTTCCAATTTTTAAAATTTATAAATCTATCAAGTACTAAGTGGAAACAATAGAGAAAGAAGTCATTAAAATACAATCCTTACTTTAAAAGATACAACCATTCTTACTGATACTGCAGAATGAATTGCAGTACAGGACATTAACCCTTGGAAAGTGTGTTCAGGAGGGGTAATGACAGACTTCTCAGCTCTGTTTAAATGGGTAGTAATGTGCAAGAGCCATAACAATGATTTGGAGTAGGCCTTTATGACAAGTGTGTACCAAAACTGCTTTAAATTTGTATATTCTTAACAGAGAAATATACATCAATGCAGGTAACTTTTATAACAACGTGTTATAGGTGATTGTAAGTGCTCCAGGCAGTAGTTTTATTTAGGATCATATTGTCAATATTTATAGTTGACATATTGAATGCATTAGCTGCAGTACTACTAAAAGCAACAGCGCATACAACTGTGGAGCTTGAGAAAGCTTTATTTTTTTCTAAACTAAACTTTCCCATCACCTCCCATCTTAGTACAGTGAAGATATATTAAATGCACCTCTTTCTGTGAGCTCAGATTTTAGGCAGGAGGCCAGTGTTTCATTTCCCTGGCGCTGCTGGGCAGCCTGGGGAAAAGAAAAACACTGCATCCCTCTGACAGGTCACTTGGCTCTCACAGCAACTGCATCATGCTTTTGCACTTATCTACCTAAGGTTGATGTTATCTTATATGCTCATAAGGAATAAACCTTTCTTAAATATGATGCAATACTCCAGAGAACTGTTCCAAGCTAACTACAAGAGGCTTTTCCAAAACATACTCTCTGAATGTGTAATCCTGGAGGTGTATTTTCTTTGTACAAGCTGGACAAGAAAGTCAAGCTTGGAAGAGAAAGTACGTCAGATTTATGTTATTTCCACAGCAGAGATAAGAAGCAGCACTGCCAAAATACATAACCTTTTGTATTCTTGTTCTTTAAGCTGCTTGCTTTCTGTTAAAGAGTTAAGCTTTATAAATGCAAAATTATTTGAGATGGTCTGACCAGCATCCTACATATTTTATACCACACTTAACAGAAATATGTATTCAGCATTCTAAACATCCAATTATCAACATCTACTCAGAAAACTGCAATTCAAATTGCCAAAAAAAATCTATATCTACACCTACATATATATTAAAATGTGTCCTCCTGTGCTGTATTTCATTCTATTTCTTTTTTTTTCTTTTTCTGTGATATTTAAATTACTGAGTTTAGTATACTAAGAAAGATTATTGCTACCTCTCTGGCCCTTGATCACAGACCAACTTTAACATATAGGTAGTTGCCCCAAGCAAGAAAATCTAGATGCAAAATTATTTAATGCCTATGTGCCACAAGACTGAACTAATTTTGGTTTGCCTAGGGCAGTAGCATCTAAAGAGTTACCATTTTATGAGTCATATTCCTATTCACCACTATAAATTTACAATATATTATTTGCTTGGCATTAAAAAACATATTTGTCAACATCAGAAGCTTTGGTTTGACTCCTGTTGAGGCTGAAATATAAATGTCAGTGTACTGGTTTTGGCTTGAGTAGATTTAATTATTTTTTTTCAGTTTGCATGGTGCTGTGCTCTGGGTTTGTGCTGACAACAGTTTGACAACACAGGGTAAGCAGCGCTTACCCAAGGCCAAAGCCTTTTCTGTATCTCACCCTAGCCCACCAGCAAGGAGAATGGGGGCACACAAGAAGATGGGAAGAGACAAATCTGGGACAGGTGACCCCAGCTGACCCAAGGGATACTGCAGATCATGTGGTGTCCTGCTCAGTACATAAGGGGAGGAAGAGGGGAGCAGGGATAAGGAAGAAATTAGGTTGTTCTGAGTGAAGGCATTTGTTTTTCCAAGTAATGGTTACATGTGATGGAGCCCTGCTTTCCTGACCACCTGCCTGGCAGTGGGAGCAGTGACTGAAATCCTTGTACCACTTTGCTCATGTTTGCAGCCTTTGCTTTACCTATTAAACTGTTTTTATCTTCCTGATCATCTCCCCAATTCTGTTTCAGGGAGAAGCGAGTGTCTGGGTAGGACACAGCTTCCAGTCAGGACTAAGCCAGAGCAGTCTGTAACTCTTCTGCTGCTCACTCCAACTTTCTCCAATATCTTTCTTTTTAGTTACAAATTATGCCATATCATGTCTTCAGACACTAAGAAGATCTTTTAGACTATTTATTTTTCAACAAGTAACAAGTTAAAATAAATGGTTCCAGAAACATTGCATATCTCCATTTCAAAATGGATGGAACCTATTTCTCTGAAATCCTTCTTTTCGTGTCTTTATATTGTAGAAAGAAATGTTTTACTGAAACTTGATGAAAATTTGATTGTTCCTAGCTGAAAGGAAGTTCAGCTGATCATTCTTTCCTCTTGCAGCAGTAACATTTTTGTCTACATAGGATCTGGAAAAATCTATCTTTCATGCTATCCAGCATAGTGCAAAAATGTGTATTTCTAAGAGCATCGTAAGGTAAAAATGCTCAGAATTCCCCTCATACCTGTACACCAGCAGAGCCATGAAATAAACTCAGGTTTTGTGTAAGAATGTATAGATTCATATTGGTCCACATTGCATATTATCTTTCTCTAGTTTGGGGAAAAAAATCTGTGCACAGACAGTCTGCTTCCATGGAAGGAGAATAAACAGAATCTGGAGATACTTGCTACTGTGAAACACATAATTGAACACCACAGGAAAATGATCACTGTGGAAACTGTTAAAGTAAAACTATATTCTGCACACTTTTCATCAGCTAAATCACACCATGCTGAGAAGCACCTACTGGCTGAGCCTTACACTGGTTCCTAAGGCACTTCTCAAACGAGCAAGTCACAGTTGGAGGCAGTGGAATTGAGTTCCAGAGCAGACAACAAAGCTCTAAGCCACAGGTTCTCTTTTCAATAACAGGTTCAGATCAGCATTCAGTCACTGATCAACCTTAACACTTCCAGAGCTGTAATAAGCCATGAAACATATGGCAGAGGATAACAACATAAGGTTCTCGTGTTACTTTATTTAATACAAGTAATCTATTCCCAGACTAGAGTTGAAATCATGCCCTTGAATTTGCACTACAGGAACACTGACACACTGTCTGGAACTAACATCCCCATACAAACAAGTCAGTAGTTATCTACACAATTAAAAGCTGTCGCCTCATTTACCAGAAATGTTATTCTCCCATTCATAAAAGGGCTGAAAAAAACTATTGAAATTGTACCACCATGGATTTCCTGCTGGCCAAAGTAAAGTACTGTTACTCCAGAGATGCCAATTGAGCACCTTCTATAGATCGCCCAGTTTTTATGAACCCTTTGTGTAAGTGAAAATCATCTGAGAAAAATAATGGTTAGAATGGATTTTTAATCAAAAAATAGTAAAGGCAAAAAAAAAAATCCTGCAAACTCATGCATTCAGATACATTAGAAGTTCAGAGTTTTGTCAGACATCAAGGAAAGGTGACAAGTGAAGAGAGACAAATGTCCAAAGTGAAGAGAGACAGTGTCCAAATCATTTAGTACAGCTACCTCAACTAATTAAAGAATGGAAAAGAAATGCCTATGACAAAAATAAGTAACTGAGTCTATTTTTAGACCCTTTTCTTCTGTTGTGTACAGCAACACCATCTGTCCTGGGTTAGGCACTATGCTATATAATTTGATATGTGCATGCATTTCTTTATTTTTAAAAACTAAGTCTTTCTACAAGAAGAAAGAAGTACTGTAAAGCCATAGCATCTGGAATTAGCCTTCAGAAATTACTGTGTATAGACATGGATAGAAAAGAGAAGTAACATACACGTGTTTTCACGGTAACTTTGGAATTGTTAGCTTCTAAGAGAAAGCATTCTTTCAGTTCTTACAATCATGGAACACTTTAATTTTAGTTTCATAAGAAATACAATATTTATCTTTACAGGAGTCTGAAGTCACCTATTTGCTTTCAGAAAATAATTATGAGCAAGCATACATGCAATTAAGGCATTCACAATCTCTTATCAATATATCAACTTGGAAAAACTCTCTCTGGCTGAGTAATTTAGTTTTGATACCCATTTAATATTTCGGCCACTGCTGAGATTCCAAAAAGGGTGCTAATTAGTGCCAATCGTGAGGCTGGTTTCTGTGGTACAGCCATCTGTCTTAGAGATACTGAATCATTTAATTACTTTAAGGTGTAATTATAATGTCTCAAAGCATTTAAGACTAACCATTCATTATTAAAAAAACCCCACCATGTTGCTGTCAGATACTAAAGAGGGTTTTTTTCCAGATAATATGGTTTAAAGATACACATTAGTTACAAAGTAGAGCCATTACACTAACAACCCTATGGTAAAAGTCAGAGATGAGCAAAATCAAATCTCTAACAGTATCCCTAAAATGAGATTCTGCATAAGGAACAAACTTAGGGTACATTTTATTCGTAATTTCAAAATTTTCTGAGAGAATGTTGAAACTTAATCTTGTTGTATGGATTTTATGTGACATTACTTACAGTGTTCGCACTATTTTTATACAGTAGTGGGACAGCATGTAATTATAACATATTAACAACAGGCCATTATAATATAACTGAACCCTACCTGAAAAAAAAAACCAACCAAACAAAAAAACCCCAACTATAAATGCATAACTCAGTCTTGACCCCGGATATGTAGCAAAAAGGACATTTTACCTGGGTTTGTTTGATTTTCGGTTTTTGCCTCCCATCCCCCCGCTGCACCGCCCCAGTGTGAAGCAATGGAGAGAAGCCTTCTGTGGCTCCCCATGCCAGCTGGATCCTTCCATACAAGTCAAGTTACATGACACACATCTTTTAAGTAGATGACTTCTACACTACAAACACCAACGTCTGGAATTTTTATCCCATAGTAATGAAAATCCCAACGAAACAAGATAATATTCTCCCAAGGTTTCACTTTTCTTTTCACATGAAATAGCAGATGTAAATATGTGATGGACACACTGTATTTTGCTGTATGAAGGAATATTTCAGAGATGCAACTCTCAACTACTGCAGCTTTTTCCAAATATTAACTTGTGATTTGGAAAAAAAAATTATGGAATCATTATATTAATTGGAAATACCAAAGGCTGAAAAAATAGTAAACATAGTTCTATAAAAGAATAAAATATTATATTATTTACAAAATTCACTCTCCCTTTTATCTGAAGATAGGTAGCACCAAGGGAATTCCCCTTAACCTTTTTAAAATCAAATGAAAAGCAACATGTGTTACAGAAAGAGCTTTTATCTCTTGTTAAAATAATAAGAAACATCTGTGTCCGAGTTTTAGGAACTCCAAAGGCAATTAGAGATGAAGCTTGGGGACATTCTGTAAAGCAATAAAAATCTCCTTAAAATACAAGCCAGAGTTTGAAAGTTTAAACAGTGAATATTTCAAACCAGTCAACACAATAATTAGCCTATTTCTATGTAAATCAATTCATAATTATTGATATCTCTTCACTCCTGAGTAAAATTTTGCAGAAAACATTTTTTTCTGAAACACTGCAGAGGGGAAAAGAAAAGAGTTATTAATAAGTACCTATCTTAACATATTTTTTTTTTAATTAGATAAATGAGAGGAAATTGAAATCTGTAACAAAATATGTAATTTTAAAACAAAAGCTCTGACAAAGGAAGAAAGCAGAATTGATATTGAATTAAATGGACTCTGACTAATTACTGACCACTATAACTCCTCCAGTGTCAAAATACTGCCCATATTGACATGATCCATGCAATACAGGATGTCGGTACAGTTATTTGGATAATCTTGTGACAATTCTTATTTTGGTGCTCTGTTCTAGTAATGAATAAAGTCCTGGCCTGTAATGCAGCTCCTTGGACTTTGTGCCTGAGTTACCCTACCAAAAGTAATGGGCTATTTTTGACTGTAAAGATTTAATCCCCATGTCACCATGTGTGTTTCCATTTCTTACTTGCGTAGCACAAATCTCTCTGCTTACCCTGGAGTACATACAGAGTTTTATACCTCACTGCATCTCACAGCTGTCTGCAATATTTCAGATTTTCCATATTATGATTATACAATACATATTCAACACATTTTTATTTGACCTCACTGGTTAGCATCTGCATACCTTGCCTTAAATAGCTCCCACTCCTGTACCCCAAGCAAATACTTCCCTCTGGGCGTTTTTACTGCTTGATAGAATCAGAGGATGGTTGGTGTACATCCAAATAAAGGCTGTTGAGAACAATGAAAATTAATCTAAAGGCGGTGGAAAAAAAGAAGTGCTTTCATTATATGATTCCTCTTAAAACTGAGACAAACATCTTAAGTAAGTTGGATTACTTGGACTTTTTTTTTTAAATTTACTTTATAAAAAGTGGTATTAGGGTCATATAAATAACTGTACTGCACATGTCTAAGGTTACCTGAAGTTGATTCTAAGTGGGGAATTGTGTTTTGTGACCAAAAAAAGGATGCACGTTTTCTGGGGTTCAAAACTAGAACCTGGAACCTAAATATAAGGAATTTTGCTCCTGAGTTAGTGGGAAGGGTTCAACAGACTTTAGTTGGTATCCAGTGGTTTAGAGAGCAATATAAAACAGTCTGCAGTCACCTGTGATGTTTCTATAAACACCTGGGTGTGTTCCAGTCTGGCAAATGGAGAAGACTAGAGACATTGTCTTAGCTCCCAAACCTTTGTACAAATGTAAAACATTAGCTCTAAATGTTTAGGATTGCATAATTTGATGAGTCATCAGAAGTCTTGCAAACCAGCGTAAAACCTTTCATCTAATTCTAAACTGAAAACTTCATGAGAATTATACAGTTTTATAGCTCATGAAGGATCCTGCAGAGGTTGTGGCTCATCTAATTTGATTCCATGATTTGAACAGAAATAAAAATGTGGACTACAGTAGCTCAGCTTGCTCTTACCTGCACAGATATCCATACTTCTCCTGGGAAAGATAGCCCTAGCTGCAAGGCTTTGGAGTACTCTAGAGACTGGGGAACCTGTCACTCGTCTATTGAAACTCTATAACTACATGAGCAGGAACTCAAAAAAGATGAAAAAAAGAGCAAACCCAAAATCACAATTAAAAAACCCAGACAAAATCTAAACAACCCCCCTCACACATACAAAAAACAGACCAAAACAAGAGGAGAAAAATATGAAAGGATCTTTATGGTTAAGGCATTTGCATAGAAGTGGGTAAAATCACATTCTAGTGCATATTAGTATGTTTTTTAATCTTATCAATTGTCTGTTTAATGCTGGTACGTAACTTCCCATTCCCAATGAGTACTTGAAGGAATTAGATGGACAGTCATTTTTAGCTTCTGTATTTTTTTTCTGAATCAATAAACCTTGGACTCCCTCATACATTATCATAAAGCTTCAAAAACATGATGTGGAGACAAGCTGTCTCACACATGTGAAAATCAAAATAGAACACAGCACAACAGAGCTAATTAAGCCTGACTGCTTGTGGTAGCATAGCTGCTTGATTCAGCAGTCAGAAGAAGCTCAGAAATCATTCTGTACTAGTACACTGCCCACAGCAAGAAGGAAAAAGGAGCACCCAGTTTCTGAGCAGTGGGGATTTTACTTAAGTATTATGGGCTGATGTAAACACTGTAAGTCTGCTAGAAGAAGGATGTAAATATTCTGCTTCAAAATAATCTTGATAAAATGGTGATGCATTTGGGTTTCAGAAAATGCTTCTTGTAAAATACTGGCACAAAAGTATTCTACACTTCTGAAGCTGAATATTAAATTAAGTTTTACTCATACCAGAAGTAGAGTGAAAGTTAATTATGTATTTCCCAGCAGTATAGCTAGAAGGTCTAAATTTTTATAAAGATTCCTTCCAGAGATGGTCTGCTCCTTTTCCACATGAAGGAATAGGTGTTCAGATATCTATTTCACCATATTTAATGTTTAGTGCATGCACTTCATCAAGGCTTCATCTGTTTGTTTCTATTTGGTCAATATGCTCAATAAATAAAATGCTCAATAAAGAAAAAAACTTCCTTATTTATTTTTTAAACAATTTTATTTTAAATAATTCTGACTCCAGGTAACATACAAACACAGAGTAGAATTTGCTTAATTGTTAATCACTTTCTGCTTAAACTATTTGCTCTACACTGTTGTTTTTGAGAATTGGAAAAGAAAGAAAAAAGAAAAAAAACTACTTCCATTTTAAAACAATAATCTGGCAATTAAAACTAAGTAAGTTTAAAGACCAATAGAAAACACTTTAATTAGCTTACACTTGCTATACTAATTTAAAAAAGAGATCTTAGTATTGTACTTACTAAGATTCTTTCAATTAGTTGCGGAATTGCTATATGGAAATAATCACATTAGATTATATCCAGTTATTAAAAAACCCAAACAAACAGAAACTTCATAAAACACAACACCTATTTGAATAATTTCTTTGACTATACCTAATTTATTTTACAAATATATGCTTCTTTTCTATGTTATTTCTATGTCTAGAAATGAGTTAGGAAAAATCAGCCTCCAGAATCTTCCAATTCCCTCCAGGAAACAAGTGGCTGGCATTAGTCTCTGCTGTGAGAAAAAGGTTAATTGTCACATAATCTATATTGTATCTCCTCTCTGCTTTATCAAAGAGGACCAAAGAGGCCTGCAGGATCCAAACTCAGCTCACTTCCAGTGAAAACAAAAAAGTGAAAGGAAATGGGGATGAAAGGTATTATGAGTCTCCTTGTAGATTATACAGCATGTTGCAGAGAATGACACTATTAGTATTAACAATTATGTTTTGTAGGGTAGTTTTCAAAAATGGGTTATGTCTGTGTAGGTACTCTGGCAAGCTAGCAGTGATTTTACTATAGGCATAAATTAAAAGAAAAAGTATTGAGGATCCACCTGTGATGAAGCTTAGGCATTTTTTAGTACAGTGAGGGATCAACTCTAATATAGATCATAAGGCAGAATTTATCATAACCATGTCACCCTTTCACAAAGGGAAAAGCTGTTTTGTCCCAGTTGCCTGTGCATACACAACTCTGAATTGCATCCTTGCTGTATCTGAATCATTGCTGCTGGCCAAATATTCAGAATAGGATATCTCTTCTGGACAGCCATTAGCTGCTATTTGCTCAGGATAAACCACAGTAAAAAATTAAAGCCACGATGACCTGGTAACAACTGTCAGCCCCACTGCTAATATGATAAATGCTAGGACGATATAACTCACTTTCCTGAAAACATGAATAGCTTCTATTCCATAGGAAATTGTCTTAATCATACTAGAAAAGGATTTCAGGTCACTATTTTTACACAAGCTGTTGCACAGCATTGCTAACTATTAGTGGTCACTATTAGTGTTCTTAGGAATTAATGCCAGCAAATCCAAAGGATAGATAATTGGTAATAACAAAAAACAACTCAGAATTCTCCTGTTTAGATCTATTCCTGATGGCTTGATTTTATCAAGCATTAACATTTTGGGTTGATGAAGTCTTTATTTCATTCTTTTTCAGAGGAATCATTTTATGTCCACTTCCTGAGAAATGAAAATGGTGGTTTGATGATTGAAATTGAGAATATTTTTCAAGGTTCATATAGCACAATACCAATGCCACTGGGAAAAGATCCCTATTTGTCTCATTTTCTTATCTAGCAGAGAAATCTATTAGACTAAGTTCAGCTACTGCCTTTGTAGGCACATTTCTCCACTCCTTCAATGGGAGGGGAACCAATTAAACTGAAAATCATTTTCAGTGCCTTTATTTCTAATCAGTTATAACGAGAGAGTACATATTAAACCAGAATGGACTGATGCAGAAAAATGCTAGTATTCCCTTACAATTTATTATTCATTTGAACAGAAATATGGGCTGGATTACTTTGCTTCGCACTGCTCAATTATTTTCTTTGTTCTCTATTCACCATAAACTACTCAAAATAAATGAACAAGCACCTTCAAACTAAAATAAGTTATGTGGATATTACTTTCAAACACCCAATAAGCAATAAAGCAATTGAAAGTAGAAAATACACATTTAAAAATTCTCAGTTTCATGTTCTATATTTTTGGAAAGGGATTTTTTTTTTTTTTGGGTGGTTGTTTGGGGTTTTTTGGGGGGGTTGGGTATTTTGGTTTTTTGGGTTTTTTTTGTATTATTGGTTTGTCAGTCTGAAAGTGTGAATGATTAGTTATTCAGTTCAAGTGTGAATACAAACAAAAGAATCAAATTCTGTATTATTGGTAGTTAACAACCAAACAATGCTTGAGATGAGTACCTTCACTAGGAGAGTAGCTTGAAAAAGTAAAATGGAGGAAGAAGGACTAGAGAGTGAAACGTTTTTGAAGCTTGAAAGAAAACAAGAGTCTAGTTATTAAACCTGTGGAAATATCCACATGAAGACTGTAGAAGAACTCTCAGAGCAGGAGACAGGTTGAAGGGAGGCAAAACCATCCTTCTCAAAGCAGAGGACCAGGCAAAGCCAAGAACAGCAGAACTGGTCAGAGAAAATGAATGTTTTCTCCAGAGAAAATGCATGTCCGAAGTTATCCCCAATATCTTTTCAAGTCTAAGTGGGAACTGTTTGTTACAAATGAGTAAAACAAAAATAGTTAAAATGGGAAGATGTGACTGTGTAAACTATGAAAGCTAAGATATGAATTCAGGAATAGGTGAATTGCACAGACTGCATTTACCTAACTCTAAATATCGTGTTTGCATTTCAGGGTGATATCTTTACAGTGTGTATATGCTGAAGATGTCACGTTAATGAAGAGCAGCATCTGGGAGAATACAGAGTTACAGATTTATGAGTATGACTGTGTTTATTTGTGGTTGCTAAAGGACTCTGAGACTGAAACTGTGATAAGCTATCTGTTTTGTTTTAACTGTCTTTGGAAATTGTGGTACTTTATGTTGTGTAATCATATATATACAAATCTAAATTGTAATAGCAGCCCTAAAATTGAGAAATATAATTTAATTGTATAAGTTATTTCATTCTGCAGGGAAACATTGTCTGCATTAGTTTAGACCAGCACGGCACTTGAAGAGATCTGCAATGAATCATAACTTTTCAATAGATATCATGATGGTAGCATGCATTAGCAGTAGTGTACATTTATCATTTCCAATTCTTATAAATGTAATGTCATTCATTGGATACCTACTATTTAAAAGTTGCATTGATGCTGACAGCATCAATTATGTATAATTTTTAGAGACTTTGTGGTCCAAGGATCATCTTATGTATTACTGAAGTGAGCAGTCTTTTTACTTGCATGTGCTAATATGCTAAAAAGCTGAAACCCTCATAAATAAAAATATGAAAAATGTTTTTGCTAATGACACATCCAACAAAGAAAGAGCAACCACACATGATTAAAAATTATTTCTGAAAATCAAGAAACAGCACAAAATACCATCTAACTAAAGCTCTTACCCAAAATCAGAACACTGTAGGTGTGTCAATTAAAGTCAGCAAAGTATTACTCTTACTTAAGTACCTGTCAAATAGCCATCCCATTTCAACTCAGATTGCCAAGGAGTTACCTTGCCTGTCAATGAATAATTTGGTAACCAATAAGGATTAGTTCCCAAAATACACAATTAGAATTTTGTGGAGATCAATGTATCATTTTTGCAGACTGCAGTTGCCAATCAAATTCAATAAACAGGTTTTATTAAGAACCTGGAAACCATTTTGCTAGGATGAAATAGAAGCAAGATAGTCTGAAACAACTCGAAGGAAATGTTTTATATAGTATGACATGAGGGGAGAAATTTACCTATAATTATCAGGATGAACAAAGATCATGTAATGTAAACCATGCTGAAGTTGATTTGGGTTTTTTTTTTTAACCTAGTGATAAAAATCATATTTTCTGAATATTTGTTTTATTACTTTGTTCTTCTCTATTAAAAATAGTAAAATATGGCCCTCTGTTTTAATTTTTTATGAAAACACAAATGAAAATAGAATGAGATAATGCAAATTCCCTTTAAATGTTACAATTTAGCTATTTATTTCCTGTAAAGACGTTTATTTCTTTTTAGTATGTTCTCTGTCTCTGCATCCTTTAGACTAGATTGAAATGGTACTAGAGTGGTGGAGCAAAAGAATAAACACTGAAACAGAGTGGATTACTGGTAAAACTGCATCTGCCACATGGTTCAGTGTTTTGGTTTTTTGGTTTTTTTTAAACAAGAGACTCTCCAAAAGGCAAAAGTACAAATGGAAAGGAATTAAAACTTTTCTTGTTTTACCTACTGCACCAAATTGTGATGGTAAAGGTGGAGATGATCCACAATTATATGAACCAATTATTCACCATGTTTTGCAAAAGATAAAGCTAGCAGGTAGTTTAAAGAACAAAATGACTAGTCAGTGAGTGCCTAGGGTGCCGGGAAGCCTCAAGGACTGGGAAGGACATGGGGAAGAGGGGGTCTACTGTAAAGGGAGCCAAGCTTTGTTCAATGCCAAGGACACCCAGTGGATTTTGGTCTGGATGAATGGCTACATCACCTGATGGATCTGCTGAATGGCTGCTCTGGTTGTTTAAATGTTTCTCCTTGAGTTAATCAAAAGAATGTGAACAGCTGAGTTACACATATGGATATGGGGGGCAAGAAACATCAGGCTCTAGGGTGGGATTTCAGCCCACACAAACAGGTCTGAAGCCCAGCCAAAATACCCTTTGACTGCAGTCAAAAATACTAAAGCCAAAGACCCTCCAGACAGCGCATCTGGGGTGTGCTTCTGTGTTTGGCAGAAATGTTTGGGCAAAGCAGTAATGAAGTGAGCACCACATGGGCTGGGAGTGACCCAGTGCTGTGCTGGGAGAGCTGTGCTGGGTGGTCAGGATCAGTTCAGGCAGCAGGACCCCTCACCCCTTCATCCCATGAGCAGTAGCAGAATATTAGATTAAGCATGAAAATCCATCGAAACTTGCTGGGAAGTGGCTTGGCCCCTACAGCTATGTCAATGAACTTTGACATGAGGATGGCCTGTGAGAATGTTCTGACCAAAAAATTTTAGACTGACTCTTTGTCCTCCAACAATGCTACAGCACATTTCAAAAGGACGCTTTGAAAGTAGATTATTGTGTAGTGCTCCTTCAACATGAGAACCAGAAGGCCCGAAATACATTGTTACAGAGCTAGAAATAGTCAGGGTGGAGGGACTATCCCCAACAAGTGGAATTGCAGGTCTAAATCAACGGTTTGCTACTTGTCTTGAGAAATCCAGTTTTATAGCAGATCCCACTGAGAACAAAGAAGTACAAATGGCGTGTTTCAATGGACAAAGAACTTTATAACCAGCAAGTAGGAGGACAGTAGATTGGAGGAATAGGTTACTAAACTAACTGCTACAAGAGTAAACTTGTACTGTGTCCAGGAGAGAAACCCACTTCAGGGAGGTTGTAAATTCACTAAGTAATAAACTCCATGGTATGTCCCACTCATAATGTGTTCAGTAGCTGCACAGATTCCTTTCAAAATAGAGGCAAAACCCTGCTGATGCACTGGAGATGAAGTTGTGCTTAAACATTCAGCTGTGGATCAATCTGCATGACTATTTCATAAAGGAATATAAAAGAGTATGGGGTGCTGGTAACAAGGAGAGGAATTCAGCAAAAACTGAGGCTTGGACTATGCTTAACTCCTTGTCTTCTCTTGAAGGAAAATTTGATGCTGCATGATCTCTATGGGAACACTGAAAGTTGGAACATATTCCTGAAACCTGTCTTCAGCAGGTGTTTGATTTACATTAGGATTTAAGTGAGTTACTACACCACTCCAATAAATCAAAATAATGTCAAGTAACTTTGAATAAGTAACTTTGATATAAAACAATAAAGGCCCTGTGGGTGGAATTTCTAGAGGCGCCTGGGCAGAGAGTATTGAACTGTGATATAAGGTAGAAAAGGTTAAGTTAGGTTATCTGATGTTTATTGCTGCGGAATTATACTCTCAGTTTCCAGAAAAAGAAAAAAAGAGTGTGATGATGTGAAATATTGCAACCTGTCCTAGAAAACCTTTCAAGCTGATGCTGATGAAGTGCATCCACTTCCACAATAGACTCCAAATGACAAATCCTTCCACAAGTTTGTTTTACCTCATACCAGTGCCAAATTATGATATCTCACTGGGTCTTTGATTACACTCTAAAATGAAGTGATGGTGGAACTGTCTTCCTCTCATTACTCATATACCACAGGAGTCCAAGACTCACCCTGCTTACCAGACAACAGCTCTGTGAGGGTTTTACATTCCAACAGATTCTTTCAGTCTTTCTTTTCTAATTAATTTCAGTCTTTCCTAGTTGTTCTAGAAAATTTTGTTTTATGTGCCAAATTTAGATCTTATTATTTTGAACAACTTGTTCAAAAGACAGTGTGTTGGAAAAATACTTTGTGTGTTTTTGACCATATGATAGGTCTGAGATAATAATTGCCTTGGAAACCTAGGAAGTCAATGCATTTTTAATGTACTCATAGACTGATTGTCTTTATGGTGTTTTTGTATGTTTGATTGGACTAAATTATAGTTATCAATAAAACATAGGAGTAAAATTAATTTTATCTCTCTTTTATTATAAATAAATTTAATTATTAGAAAATGCCTTTATATTTCATCATGAAAATGTAGAAGATGTTTCATTTGTCTCACTGATCAGCACTGCTAATGAAGAAGCTGCCCTGTATATGAGTGTCTAAGGAAAAGAGAGGTTCTTTGTGAACCACAGTATACAGACACACCCCTAAAAATATCCCTACTCCTTGCTTGATTTCTTGTCTTTAAGGAGTATAAATACAGATTTTTGTAGAAGATGTATCTGGTCAGTGTCATAAACCTGCAATGAAGATGGAAATTAATGGTATGGCAAACAGGGCTCCACAGTGACAGGACGCCTGCTGAAAAATCAGAGATTTGGAGCTTTCTTAAAAGATTCAATGCAAGGGTTTCATCATCCTTCTCACACAGCTTTCTGTGATTCTGACCCTCATCATATGATGTTCTGCATAAACGATTTACTGCTCTGCAGGAAAATGAAGGGGTACAGAATGCTACTGTAGTTACCAAATTTCTTTAGCAGTGCTGGTGAAAAGTAAGAGTACACACTTTTTAAACATTGACTTACAAGGATTCAGCATTTATAAAGATCACAAGGACAAGAAGTATCAACTATGTGAAAGACTGCAGAATCTCTTTTTGACATTTCTTTCTTAGTATACATAAATAATAATTCAGAAAGTGGCAAGAGTTTGATGTGCAATACTTTTTTTGCACTACTATTTTTAAAATCCTTTAAGTAAACTCATTCAAAAATCAAGTTCAGTTTTGTGCACTTGTTACTTTAATGGCAAAATTTGAAGGGACTTCTTAAAACCATATAAAGTCAGAGAAAAAAATCAGTACCATGCTGAAAAGGCCACAGTCACACTTAAGACTAAAAAAATCATTACAGACTCCTGTAAAAGTACTGTACTGTTTGGAAACACATCCTGTCGTGCATCCCCTAACCGAATCACACTAAATCACATCACACAAAATTTGTACCCTTAAATGGCATTACAATTAGTATGGTTGATTTTTTACATGAAACATCATTTTAGAATGAAGTTTAGCATGTTAGACTGTTTAAGGAGATGGAATCTGAAAATGTCTAAAAATAATGAAATTGAGAAAACATATGGTAGCAAAACAAGTAACACAGGTCACAATGAACAGTCTATTCTGATTTATTCATTATTACTATGCATACACCAATAACAGGGGACTGGTAATTTCCCAGAGAAGAAAAAAGATCTTCAAATATGTTTGGGGATTTGTGATTGGGTTATTTTTGCCTTGTTTTGTGTGATTTTATGAGGAAATTTTTGGTAGTTTGTTTGGGCCTGGGATGTGTTGTTATTTTTTTTAATTCTTGAGCATCTAAGTCCTATTTTGACCCCCAAATTTTCTCAAAGTAATTAAAGGTAATTCTCAAACTATCCAGTAATAAACCAGGTAATTCAGGTTAGTTTTGAACTCCTCTGGGAGCAGTATACTGTAAGTTAGAATAAGTACTCTTAAACTGATGGTATAACTCCCAATTATATTCACACATACTGAAAAAAACATTTCCAACATACACTTGCTGTAACATTGAGCCCATTACATAGTCAGAGCACTCACTGGAAAATTTTACAATTTTATCTTGTAGAAGTGTGCATGGTCAGCATTTTATGACATTTTTCCTATTTTGAGGAAATTAGGTATTTCATTTAAGTAACAGACCTAACAAGCACAAAAGATGAACAGGATGGTGTATTTAAAATATTACAGTGAACGTAACTACAAAGAAAAAAACCTAAAAAGCTAATTATATTCTACCTTTTTATATGAGTGTAGTATATTTTTGTATTTTTATATATTGCATCATTAACTGTAAGACGGAACTTGATTTTTAAACAGGTAATTGTCTCATTTCTCAAAGAAAAAAAATTCATTCACATAACCATATATTACACCATTTATAGTCTTTCCTCTAAAAAATACACAAAATGTCAAATACTTTCAATTACTTGTATTCTATTTCTTCTTTATTACAGTTATTATCATAGATTGCGATTTTAAAAGCAAACATATGTGCATGCACATGGGTGCCTTGGAGGTAAACAAGCAATGTTATTGTCATTCCAGACATCATAAAATGAAGCACAGAGATCCACAAAGATGCTCAAAAGTATTCAGATACCTAATTGAGAAGTAAGTATATCGCATTTCCATTTCTTTGACAACATATATCAAAGTTTAATATATTTTACAACTAGTAGAAATCATCACTCTAACTGACATGTTTTCAGAAGTAAATGCTAACTTTTGCAGTTTTTCAGGACTCAGACTTGCCTTTCATCAAAATTGGAGCAGTGTTCTGGGCATGGAATTAATTAAGGTAGCTTTCAAGATACTAACAGGTTTATCAGTTTATCATGAGTAACTCTTAATCTTTTCTCTCCTTCTTTACATTTTACAGCTTTTCTTTCTCATCCAGCTTTCTCTTCAATCTAGGACTCCTAAACTGGAGTGATCATTAATATTAAAGATATCAAAAATCTTTCAAAGGTCTAATTCACCAGGATGAACTAGTGGATTCGTAAGAAAACACCATATCCTAGGTAAACATTTGACAAGTGAGGCTGTACATGCTTTCTCTGGAGCATACAATACATGACTATGGTGCCCCTCTCCTTGGTGACTGAAACTTTCCATGTACTCATCTGCCTTCTAGTCCCAGTTGGGTTTCATAAGTTCA
The DNA here is from genome assembly GCA_025920805.1 of Petroica traversi. NCBI lineage: Eukaryota > Metazoa > Chordata > Aves > Passeriformes > Petroicidae > Petroica > Petroica traversi. The sequence continues at coordinate 15,381,894 of JAHLSL010000046.1, read as the reverse complement.
GTGTCCTGAAAGTTAAATCCCCAGAGGGTCTTCTCACAGTACACCTAACTTGTACAGACAAGCTTGAATCCATCACAACACAAAGCAGCAACATATCCGGAAGGGAAAGGAAAGATGGCATGATGTACTCAAAGAAGTGTAGGAATCACTGTGGGGGTGTAAACACAGTTGTGCCTACGTACATAAATCTCTCTCTATAGATCCATATGTGTATCTCCTTCAGAATTTTGGCTACATATTCTTTTTAGTGTTTTCTACTGATTGGTATAATTATACCTAATTAAATTTCTATAGTCTTTGAATTTCATTTCTATAATAAACTGAACTTCATTCACCAATTAAAGTTCAAACAGCTGTTTCTGAATTTCACACTTTAGAGCTGTATACTTAAGAGTTTAATACTGGGGCAACTAAGTTCCTTACTAAAGCAGATAAAAAGCCTAATGAGGTCAGAAAGGGTTCCCCTTGTTCACAGAAAGCTTTAATTGACTTGGAGCGAGCTTTCGACTCTTCACATTCAACAGGCATGAGCCTGGAAGAGCAGCTGCCTACACACATGCCAGCCCAAGTTATTGCATTGGCATCCACAACCCAAGGATGCCCACACCTCGGGCTGTATAAAGGAGGCTCCCTGGAAGAACAATTCTGGGACCCCCACCACCGAGAACACCAGGGTGAAGAAAGATGCAACAGGATGCTGATCACTCACGGATTAGTTACCATCTCCTACCTTCATTCTCATTCACTGTTAAACAAAACCCACACTATTGACTTCAGGATATGGCCTCATTTGTACCTTAATTCAGGCAAAGACATCTCTTAACAATTGAATCATAAGAATACCACTATGTGCAGACAGTTACATTACAAAACCCCAGATATCCTTCATTTTCCATTTCATATTTATCTTTCAATTATTCTTCTTTCCTTCCTAACCAGTAAGAGTAGAATTTTTCTCTCCCATCTATGCCATACTGTTCTTCACTGGACTGAGGAACAATTAAATCTTTTGGAAGGGAAAGGTTCTGCTCACTCTGATAACAAATAATCAGATTTTCTTTAAACATAATTACCAGGACATGCTGTAGGTAGAATTTACGATCATATTAAGGCATAAGTTAATTTTGAAATGTCTTCTACATTATAAAAAAAATGACCTTTTCAGAAGATATTAAAATACCACCAAAACTGCTTCCAATCTAACTTTCCCCATCCAATTTCCATATCCTTGACTTTCTTAACAATCACCTTCTCATTTTCTTATTTCTGAAGTTATATATTGTCTTAAAGTAAGTACACAATATAGCTGAGTGTGGTAATCATGTTTGAAATGCGCTTAAAAATGATGGGTCAGTTAAATAATGAGCTGCTTTTTAACAGAGCTCTGTATGCAAATTAATTTTAACTGCACATAATATGTGCTCAGGAAAATCAAAAAGAGATTGGCAACACATGAGAGATGAAGTTAGCAGTTAGTAAATTAATTATCTGAGGATAAAAACAATATGTGACTTTAACTGTGGCCTGGAGCATACCCGACACCAGAGTTGCTTTCTCAGTTAATTTTATTAGAGATTAGATTAACTCCTCCTGATCCAAATTCAACTAATTCAAGTGAGATTCTTGTCTAAGATACACCATATTTACTCATATAGTGATTCAAACACAGACATGTCATGAGAAATTTTGTCTGATTGCAAATATGTTCCTAATATTTAAAGCTGTGCTGCACTGGATGTTGAATACAGAATTTTCACTCAGAGGTCGTTAACAAGAGCTGGGAAAAGAAAGCCTCTGTGTTGGAGTGAAGATGGTTACTAAGAAGTGACCCTTATAACTTGTTCTGGTAACACCTGCTCATCATGGCTGGACTTGCTCCTTAAAGAAGTGTATGTTCTCTACTGCTTCTCCTGTGAATTCCTCTTTCTGTTGCATTTTTTCTTTTGTCAGCTCCCCAACACTCATTTACCAGAAAAAAACATTACTTATTCTGATTGATCAATATCATCATTTTTATCTGGCAGTCCCATTCGAATAAGCCCTATTATTACCATATTTTGTAGGCTATGAGATATTTAGATTATTATACTGTTCTAAAATCCACTGTTAATTCAAGTCTTCTAAACAACACTAGAATAGGGAAGCGCACAGCAAAGTAAAGCTTTAGTGGCTCTCTGGAAAACAGAAACTGCCATTGAAAAAGTTTTAGGTATTATAGTTTACAGATTTTGTAAACATAGAGCAGTGAATCAGACTGAGAGCTTACTTATAGTAAAGGATTCTACCTATGTGTTTTGGCCATGAAAAGAAGGTAAATCAAATATAGTACGATTGGGAGGATTCAGGACATACATTTTTCTGTGTGGGTAAAGAGAAATAAAGAATTCTTCAGGAATAGAAGACTCATTATGGACCTTAGCAACAGAAAAGATAAACCTCCCTTGTACTCTAGGAGGTTTATATTTTATTTATCAGCTATGGGAATGTCTCCCATCTGTAGTGCTGGAGCCACAGATAACATGGTGCTATTGCCCTAGGGCTGCAGTAACCAGCTTTTGCAGCCCAGGAAAAAAGAAAGAGGCCGAGAACAGATTACTGCAGAAGTGCTATCCATGAAATACATTGTTTTATTCCTTCAACAGTTCATGTCTTACCCTGACGCAAATGTCTAACATTCACTAGTGTGGTCTTCTCAATTACAGACACAGCATCTAAATCACACAGTTCTAATACACTCTCAAAACTTTTAAAATTAAACTATCAATGGCTGGATAAAAGGAATAATCCATTAAGTCATTATTAAATCAGGCCCACATAAAAAGAAGAGCTCTGAAGATTTCTTTTCATTTATTAGGTAAGCCATCTTGTGATTTCTGTATGCCATACCATCCTCTATTATTTCCCCCCATTCCATAACATGTTTCATAACTTCAGGGAGATTTACTCTAAGTCAGATAATGAGTATATGACAAAGAATTATGTCCATGGCCATACTTCATTCTTTGTGTAACTGGGCTTTTAGCAGGACTCTACAGGCATGGTCACCTGTCAGCTTATCACTAAGGTATCTGAGCAAAATGCAACCAGCTAGAGAAAGGAGGCAGAAAAAAGCTGCATCCTCCTTTCTCAGCCCACAAGTGACCATTTCTTTCAGTAATGTTCTGTTGAACCAAGGTTGGACCTTAAGAAGATCTTCCAAAGACTGATTCATTAATTGCTGCAGAGGTCCTGTTCAAATACCAAAGCAACTCTGTCCTTGGCATCTTGAACAGTTGTTGGAATGGAATATGTACTACCTCAAAAATATCCTCCCCAAAGATGAACAAAAAGGCACCATGCCATACTTCTAAATGTTCTGAACACACTTCAAAATACGTGGATTTTTTTTTCTATAACTGTATCTGTGGGAAAACATTTTCATCCCAAATATGGAAAAGGACGCAAAAGTCCTATATCATACCATTCCTCTCTAGGTATCAGCAGTAAGTATCTTGAAACAACTTTCCAAACAAATTATTAAGGAGAAAGGCTGGTGTAATTTTCTTTTATATTTCCTTTTTTTTTTTTTAATTTTGAAACTTCACTCTTCTTTAATTTTCAGAAAGTACTGGATTTCAATACTAAATTTGTAAAGTTTAGAGTGCTCATAGAATGCTGAGCACTCTAAAGCCTTTCATTTTATGAAGAATGATTAGCCTGTATTCTGAATGACTGATAAAGGATAATACCCTCATTTGCTTTTCTTTTAATACTTGTATTTCTCTACCTAAATTGGATGTTGTTGGTATATGAAGCAGAAGAGAACAACCATATTGCAAATAAAATAATTAGCAGAATACAGGTTGTTTCTAAAAGAGTGAATGTATCTCAAACCTCCTTTATTTATGAAATTTGGAAAAAGCATTTTTGTAAATTAAAGGAGTTTTGTTATGAAAATTTGTTTGTAAACCACTTGGAAGGAGAAAAATAAGAAGTCATCCCTTATGAGGCTATTAAACTACCTCAGTATAACACAATTTAAAAACATAATCTCACAAAAATTGAAATATGCTTCTGATTTTTATATGACAGTTATATCACACATAAGGTCATAAAGATCATTTGTGGTTTGCTTGGTGTAGAGTTTGGGTTGTTTTAGTTTGGTATTTTATTTGGTTGGTTGATTGGTTGGTTTGAGTATTATTGTTTTGTATGGTTTTAATTTTTTAAATTTGGTTTTTTCCAGGTATTTTTGTTAAAAAAAAATTTGCTCAGTTAACAGAAAGACTTAGGAGAAATGGATATTTTCAGTGCTATACAACAAACACAAGGGAAATGCAGGAAAACCCCCCTTGAGTCACAAATTTTCTCCTACTGATTTAACCAAGGCAAATATTGCTGGCTGGGAAGGTTTGTGTACAATGCTGAGATTGTGTATTCTTAACAGAACTACTGATAAAATTTCCTTATTTTGTTCTATGATAATATGAAGAGACATAAATGGGGGAGGTATCTCAATACAAGAAACTCCCTAGCTCTCATATCCAAGCTAGCCCATTTGCTCCCAGTCTACCAAGTGCTCCCTGTGCTATTCTTAAAGGGCATTCAGTCTGAAGTTACAGAAATCACTTCCTTTGATGACTGTCTGTCGTTCAGTGGTCAGAAATTCTCTTTCGTCTCAGAATATCTGTCCCTGGCAAGCAGGTGTGCAGAGCTTTGGTGAAATAGCTGCCCAGTTTGTAAAGTAATGTAACTGGCAAGTAAAAAAGTAGTGAAAGATAATTTTGTCCCTATTTTTCTACTGTGCCGTCTCCTTCAGCTTTGTCAAACACCTTTAAATAAATGTACCACACACACTATTTGTTATTATTAAGCACCTCTGTAACAGATGCAAAAATAATATCTTTCTGGCAATCTATGTAGAGACTCATTCAAGTATGGAAAAGATGCATTCACACAATCAATAAAGCAGTATTTCAAATTAGTTTCAAATACCGTTTGGAAGTCAGTATTTTATTGCCTTTAAGGTCAGTATACTGAATTAGCCAATCTTTTGTTTGATCTTTAAAATTACATGTACTCTGTTGTAGTATGTTCAGAAGTACTAAGTTGAGACTATCAGAAAGCTGATTCACAAACTTAAGGAAAAAATTATAGTGCCTCAGATTTTTGTTCTGTGGATTTTCCTAGAATAAAGTATGAAACCAAGGAAAGGCTACACTTGAAAGTGTTTTGGAAGTGGAAAACACATTGCAATGTTTTTTTGTTAATTCACAATGAAGGGAAAAAATTCTGGAAGCATGATTTTCCCTTCTATTGCAACACAATTTTCTAAGGACCCAAGTTTGTTTTTCTCTCAGAGAGCAGTAGAAGGACTGTGAGGAGAAGGAAATTCTGGTTAGCAAATTGCCAGGAGGGATTCTGAGGGAAGTTCAGCAGCAGAGGAAATATTGGAAATTGGCACTCACATCTTAATTACTTTAGCATATCTAACATTGCCCCTGCAAAAGTACAACAAATGCTAGCAACTTATATCGAGGTATTATATGAGATAACTGAGATTATTGATATTCTTCATAAAAGTATAAAAGCCAGATTAAAATGTTTGTGTAAGAATGATAATTATCTTCAAATGGATTTTAAAATGTTTTTTTCAAAAAGTTCAGGAAACAGTAAGTCAACCAGATGAGATACTTCAGATTCCTTATAATATGTATAGGAGCAAATATGATGATAATGTTAATGAGTCTGTAAATCAGTTTTAGATTTGTCATGCACTGAGTGGGATAGACGTATCTTTTTAAAATTACAATGTGAGAAACAGTGTTTTGTAAATATGACTAATTTTCTTGCTGACTACAGCTTTAATACTTTTCAAAAATGAGAATGCTGCTACAACCAATTTATCTCTGAAACAACATTTTACGATTGCAAAGTATTTAAAACCCACTAATTCTCAAAGAACAGGTCTGTAATTAACTAAAGACTGTTTATCTTTGTTGCACAGAACTGAGACAGAGGAAAAATAATCTCTCCATGATTTTGTAATTAATCAATAATACGTAATAAGCTGAGAAATATATACTGCTATTTCTTACTTACAGTCTAAACTGAATGTATTATACCATCAGTAAAATCATCCCCAATAACAAACAAACAAATACTGCCAATATGCTAGATTTGATTCTGACTATGTCTTCACATGCTTCTTTCTTCACAGAACACAATAAAACAGCCTTTATTGAACAGTTACTCCTGTTGTCTCATCATATGCCAATATAGCAGCAAAACTGAAAATTAGAGGGTTATGTCTAAGGAAATAAAAAGTAGTTTCTCTTAACCAAACCTACATACAAAAGCAGAGTCATACGTAAAAGCTTTAGCCAGGAAAGGTTAAAACTTAAGACTGCATTCATTCAATCATGTTCCCTAATCCCTGACTTTCTTTCTTCTTTTGAATAGATTAAGTTAATATTCTTCAACACACAAATATAGAATTTCAACAGGGTATATGGCAAAGTACTCTTGCATCCAATATCCTATAGCTTGGTAATTAATAACTTTCAAATTATTAATTAATTAATTTCCCTTCATAAACAATTTTCTTGAAGGTCAAGTCCCTCAGAAGACAGACCAGAATTTCACACATCACGAAGTATATTAGTTTTTTCCCAGAAAAAGACTTGATCTTGCAGAATTTTTTTGGAATATCATTTCTTATTTTGGGATCTGGTTAAACTCAAGTAAAGCCATTTCCAAAATACATTTAATCACAAACTTTTGTATAATGTCTTCAGACAGCCTCACAGCAAACTCATGACTGACATCCCAGTGAGGATGAAGGCAAAGTTACTGTGAGGGTCGTGCTAACTGTCTAAACAGGCTAGTACCATTTTTTTTTTTTTTCCCCCAGTGTGTCTCCTTTTGGGAAATTTTATTAAAAGGTGAAATTGACAGATGGCCCTGCATCACTTCTCCAGGTAATGAATGTTGTTTTATTGACCTTCTTGTGACCAACAATTCAGGCTTGTCTGCTTCTACCACAGGAAACAAATGAGATGTACTCTATTGAAATTCTACACTTCACAGTTTCTGAACTACTAAAAGTGCAATTTCATACAGGATGCCCTTAGGTTGCTCTTTCAAAAATTGTTGTCTGCAAATTGAATTTACTAATAATTTGCTTCTCTCACAATACTTTAGAAAATCCTTGAAATGAGAAATAGATGATAAAGCAGAAAAAGAATGATGGTGAGGCACTGGAAATATCTTTTCATCACAGGTTCCTACAGATACAAGAGAGAAAGACAGAAAAATTATCTTCTTTATAATGCTCAGATTTTTCAAAGGAAAATATTGAAGAGAACTCTCCTAGAATAATGATGCAAGAAAGTTCCTTAGTCCTTTAGCTTGACATGTAAGAACTCTGATGATGGGAACAAAGAGACTCAAGATCCAAGAAGTAACAATTCATTGTACAACTGCAAAATAATTTATTTCCATGAAACTGCCTACAAATAATCTACTAACATTAACGAAAATTAAAATAAAATCACAGAGGAGTAAAATGTTCTCTGAAAAGAACTTTTGTCATAAGGCAAGTCAAATTCAGAGACAATTTCAATACATATTAGAAAAAAAAACCTGTTTCAATATAACTTCAGCTTTACAGGGAGACTCTCCTGCATGCTATTGATGCTAATGTTTGACTGGATGTTCTGAATTAGACTACATTTTCATCAAGGCCATTTGCAATAATGCATAATCTCCACAACAAAGATGGAATTTATCTGGGAACAGATAGTGTGCTGGTAAAACTACCTGGGATTTTGAGGCTTCAGGCATTATTTAAGTTAGTAGGTCCATATTTCAAAACTCGTAGCAATATCTAGTGTATCTATTTCAAAATCCAAAACCAGGCAATATCAAGTGACCATTTTCAAAAAGAAAGAAGTAGTTCAATTATTTACTGTCCTGGTTTAGGGCAAATATTTAGGAGGAAACCTCTGGGGGGTCTCCTCTAGGAAGAGCCGATTCCAATCGCCCCTCCCCCTACCGGTCCGGGAAGAATTTCCTTAGAGAAAAGTGGAAAAAACTATTTATTTAACACATACAATATTTACAAGTATAGGGAAAAATTGGATAATATGAAAACAATGAAACCTCTCCTTCCTCTGAAGAGATGGTAGATTCAGAGTCCGTCTGAGTCCGGTTCAGTTCTCCAGTGGGGGGACGATTGCCGGGCCCGGCTGTAGAAGTCGGCGAGGATGGGGGGGGGGGGGCCCCCGGGGGTTCCCTGGTGTCCTGGGCCCACGCGATGCCAACCAGTCCCAGGAAGAGGAAAAAAAGAAAAAATTCCCAGCAAAAGAAACAAAGTCTCTCCCTGCAAAAAGCCGGGAAAAAATCCGAGGAAAAACCCTCCGCTGTGAGCTAGGGCAGCACCCCCCACAACAGAGTGAGTAAAAAAAAAAAGAAAAAGAGATAACGCTGTCTGCTGGAATGCAGCCTCTCCGCTCTCTTGACCTTGGTTCGTAGTATCCTGCAGACAAACGGCGAGTGTTTGTTTTTTTCCTCCACCTTCACTTTCACTGTCTTCCTTGGACCAACTTAAAGCTGCAGAACTTAATGTCCAGCATAACCAAGGGGACGATTGGGGATACAAACAGGTCATATGGCCAACCCAGGACATTTACCAAAATAAATTTTAATTAGTTTTAAATTTTAAGATGAGTTTGTAATATAGAAATTATATTTATTGTCCTTTGGCAACTATTACTCCTAGAAAATATGTGTCATCTTGGGAGGGAAAGGAAAGGAGACTAAATTAGCATAGGGAAACCTGTTTGTCTGAATATGCATGATTTTGCTGATATGCATATGAAGGCAAGAGATAACACATTTCATCTCAAAACTGATGTACAAATTTAAATCCCTCTATATCCAGTTTTTGTGCTAGTATTTTGCTTTTGTCATATTTATTATTAGGCAGTAAAGAAGAATGTTTCCTTTAAGTCCAATGAAGCATTTTTTCATTCTTCTGAGAATTTGTATTCTTAGCATTTACCTAAAACAAATACCTGAAAGCATGGAATTCTTACACCCTTCAAATGGAAAATTAGCAGTTGAGCTTCCAAATTAGCAAATGCAAATTTAAAATGTTTCTCTAAATCCATCTCAATTCTGATTTTTATCTTTGAATGTCATCTATTTAAAATTATATCAGCTTAGGAGTATCCAGGATATATTTGCATGAACAAATTGAATTTTTTACTACAAAAACTCATTAGACACCTTATATTGTGATTGACAAATCTGACAAGCAGAAAGCATTGAAGCTATCCAAAACAAACAATTCTGGAGTGGTTTGTGTAACAGAGGGTGCAGCATACACTGATTACAAGGATCCAGTTTCACACATCTATTCTAAGAATACTCCCATCCAGGCACACCTACCAGCTGTGCTCAGAGGCAAGAACTCACTCAAGCCAACTGTGGATCGAAGGCACAGTTACAGCATTTCTTATACTACATTAGAATTTCTAGGGGAAAACCCAGACAAGTCACTCTGAAAGAATAAAAGATTTCAGCAGTATTATTAAATTTAACAGACCTGATATGCCTAAATACCAGCACTTGATCACTCTTGTTCACACAGCCTCAGGATGGTTTTGACAAAAGCCAAGCAGTTGTCTCCAAACTGTGGTCCCAAAGGTCAAGACTTAATACAAGCCAAAGAACAGTTACAATTGATACAAGCCAATTCACTGAAGGTGGTTTCAATGTGGTTGCCCTGCTTTGGAGATGGATTCATTTTATGAAAAAGTCACATGTACCAGCTGTTCTCCAAGCCAGACAAAAGCTCCAGAAACTGTTTTCTGTCCTAGAATCCTACAATCCTAGAATGGTTTGGGTTGGAAGGGCCCTCAAAGATCATGTGGTTCCTACCCCTCCTCCACCATGGTGGGTTAATATTAATATACTAATATAGTGGTTAGAGATAATAAGAACTCTGAGGAATTATGAGAAAGAAAAGTGCTGCGATCCATTGTTTCCTCTTTGCAAGTCATCCTTACTTAAACAAGAAAGGCTATTAAATTAAAGCTTCAATGATCCATACTGTCAATCTTTAATACAGCATTTAATATTGTTATTGGTACTTCACATTCTAAAAAGTTGGCTGGCCAGCTTCCTTTCCATTCAAAATAAAAGGCATGAAAGAATCTGTCATGAATTAATGCAAAAGAGATGGATCTCTTTTAATCAAGAGCAACTCCATCCCAAAATTTTACGTCAAAACAATCATCTTAAGCTTCACTTAGAAATCAGCCGGAGCACTGAGAGAAGTAATAATGTGATTTCTATAAAAATTCTGCTTAATGAATAAAACCACCATGGTTTTCAGCACTTAATTTTATTTTCTAAAGTACAGCATTCTCAGTAGATGAAAATTTGCTAAATACAGCTTGCAAGACTTGAGAAAAGAGGATGTGATTTTATAGCAGATATTGCAAAGGCCCTGAGTTGTTTCCCCTTGATGTCTATAGTCTCCATATGTTCATGAGGACAGGACCTGACCTCAGTGGTGGCTCCGACTGCAAGACCTGGTCTGTCAGCAAAATGGGAAATGACAGAAGCAAAGAGACTGTCCCTTTGGCAGGTAATGGTGATGCCTTTTCTGGCTAGAGATAAGCCTCAGTACTCAGGGAAGTGAGCAGATCCATCCAGACAAGCACAAAGCAATGAGGCAGCTGAGTACCTCTGCTGCTCTCTGAACCCCAGGACTAGGACAAGCAGCACAAGCCTTCATAAGAAACCACCAATCTACATCTAAAACTTGCTTAAAATCTAACCTCTTCTTCAGCTTCCCTTCTTTAAGAAGATTTTGTTGCAGCCTTGTATGCTAATATATCATACAACTTAGCACGGTAATTATTACTTTGGCAAAATAGCACATGGCAAAAAAAATATTTTCTCTACTTCTTAATTCATAATAGATATATCGTGATTTTATGCTTTCATTTTCTATCATGTTACAAAAATTATAAACAATTGTATACTACATCCTGCATGGTACAAAAAAATTATTCATGACAAGGCAGAAGTCATCTAGCAACTCAAGCAAATTGTTTCGTAGAAAACTGCAGTATCATACAAACAAAACATTAACTATCTAATTGAAACTCTCAGTCAAAACCAGAATAATTTTGCTATGTCTGTGCAAAAGATAAATGAGTCCACATGAATGATTAAAAGAGTATGATATAGTACTACTCGATTCTAGTTGATATTCACCATAAATCAATAGCAGCAATCTTATTCATATACATTCAGTGCAGTTGAATCCAATGAATACAATATTTCAGTATACTGAGCGTATCTCAATACATGAGATATTTTATGCAAGTATTTTAAATGAGACACATATATTTTCCTTGCATTCTGTTGAATCTCAAGAAAGATAGATAACCATGATCAATAAAGTAAGATTAGCTCAATTCAATACTGAGAAATTTTTAATACTACTGGCCAGAAGTTTAATATCTGGATATCATTCTAGCAGTATGACAAAGCTAAAGTACTAGAAGCCAACCTCTAAATAAGGACAGCACCTTACTTTCTGCATTACTGCTTATGTCATTGATTCTTGTGAATGACAAACTTTCACAGATCCATTTAGCTTCATTACATATGCAAATTTTCAAAGCATTTATTAACACTTGCATTTGTGTGAATTGCCAACTACTTTTTTATTCATCCACAATTTCGCACTCTGTAACATTCAAAAATTTTGTCCATTTCCTACTCTTTCTCAGAAGCAGCTCCCCGTATTTTGTGAATACACTATATAAGTTATATTAATATACCAACTGTACAAAACAGACAGCAAACATATTTGCCTATCTTTTCTGACTAAATTAGTAGATAAGCATTAAAGAAACAAGGTACTACATATTTTACTAATGAATAATAGTTGACTTGTATATACAGTACATGGAGAAGTCCCTTCTGCAGACTTCATCCACATGAACATATTCTGGCGGTGCCAGTAAGTTCCACTGAAGGGAATGCAAGTAAATAATGTTTAATATTATAAGAATAACAAGACAAGGTTTAGAGGGTAATTGAAAATTTTTCTCATGCATTAAATCTGTCATCTTGGAACTACAAAACTTACCAAATCTATTTGGTGCTTACCTAGCAATTTACAGACAATCTGTTAGCAGAAACACTAAACACAATATTACTGACATATTGACTAGCCTTTTACACCCTCTTATGAAATTTTTAAATTTAAATTATTTTACCTGTGACTGCTGATCACACCGAGACAATCTAGGTCTTTAGATGAACAGAAAATACAAATATCAAAGAACTTCATAAACAATACCAATATTATAAAATATTTTGAGCACACTGCTGCTAGCATTAAAATTACATATTTGAGTAATTTCAGATAATAGAAAGTCTTGTTTTTTCAAATATTATTCCTTTTTTAAAATAAATTTTTTGCAGAGCTATTAATTTTTTTAAAGTCATGTATAAATTTTATTTACCAAAATTATTAATCAACAGTAGCAAGTCTTCTGGCAGAGGAGCCATGTTGCTAATTTTTATTGATGTCTCTGAGTTCTAATAAAAGTAAGAATGATGCAGAAAATTTTTGTGAGGCATGGATTTTAATACATGTAGTCTTACTACTTCTGTTTAAGTTTAAATAATGTTTTACATTATCCCAGTGAAGCAAGCAAAACATAAACTCAGGCTTACGTGTTACAATGATTCAGCTGCTGTTCAACCGTGCATAGTGTTCTCTGTTACAATACTGAAAATTAGGCACCATGAAAGGATAAAATGATTATAGCATTTATGGAATAAACAATAAATAGAGTTCTTGTCATCCTTGCTACACATCCCTAGTAATAAGAACTACTGACTGTGTCATTATCCTTCCCCTTCCCTTTTCCTTACAACACTTGCACAGCAGTTTTGTCAGTACCTGCATCACAAAAGTGGTTTCACATTGAAGGCTGAGGATTACTCTTTCTCCCAGCATAAAGGAGGATATGACAGTGTATATGTTTGACTGTAAAAAAGGCAGGGGCAGTGGGCAAGCAAGGGTAGCAGTTTTATCTGTACATCTCCATCCAGGTGCAGCCTCTTGGGAACCGTGTGACCTTTGTTATGCAAATTCTTCTTCAAGCTCTTGCTCCATTCCCTGCCTGCTCCAAAAGGACATACAGTTTCCCAAAGACCAGATAAACAAAAGCAAGCCTCTACTTGGAAATTTCTATCATTTCATATATTTTATTTGTCCACATTAAAAAAAATATGTTAAATAGTTATTTAAAGAGAAAAATGTAACTAGAAAACAGTGTGTATGTCAGCTATTATCAATATAGTAACTCTTTTAAAAGTAGAAAGTTGAATGAATTGGCAGAATCTGTTTAAACTTTTCCCCAAAAAAAAGAATATTTATTTCCAAACAGGTGTACCTGTGAGGAAAGTACCCATTGTGGATACTGAATAATTACATAATAATTACTAAATGCACTGTTTAATACAGTATGCCCAAACAGTTACTAAAAAGCAAAATTAGATGAGCTTTTATGAGTTATGGAAATCTACTTCATTTATGGAGATCTGTAACAATTGCTAGATGTTATTTTAGGTGATGACAAATATTCTAAGGAATATTTGGGTATTTTTGACAGAAAATCACATTTAAAATCCATGACTCAATCCACTCATAAAATAGCTGTGTGTGAAAAGAAACATAAGAGATGCAGGATCTTTCTCATGAAAATAATTTTTATGTAGTTTCAGTACATTCAAAAGTAGAGCACTGACTATCAAATGTGATGTGACCAGAGAGACTTGTCAGATTTCTAATGGAAGAACTGCCTAGTGCTATGTCTTACACAATTTGGTAAACATTTCATATATTTAAGAGTAGAATTGAGAAATACCACAAGTTATATTATTAGTCCTATACTGTTTCACTTAACAGTAATTGACATAATTTTTATGTTATCAAAGGAGGATGAGTGTTGCTCTGGAGAAAAATTCAAATCTAGATTAAAATCTATTAGTTCTACAGCAGCATAAAAACCATATGCTTTAGAAATTAATTTTAACATACATTCTATTTGAAAATGAAAACAGATCAATGGATTATGGAGTTAGATGAACATCAATATACTTCTCAGTGGGTTTTGTTTTCTGAAGATAGTTGAGATTTCATCTAATGTTTAAACTTGCTGAAGATTTAAGGCTTACTAGTCAAATATGGGGCTTGGTATCACAAAGATTCTTTAATATTCCAATGTCCATGCTGTAAAAATATCTCTAAAATGAGGGAATTGAGAATTGTTATTTATTTCACTAATTTGATTTTTTAAACCTTATTTTTCAGCAATTAAGCATTTTTTTTCTTTGCATATAAAAGGAATGACATTTTTCTGCTTTAAAAAATGATCAGTAAGACTAATATCCTATCTATTTGATTCATAAAGTGAAGGCTTTAAGAAAAATCACTGGGTATCATTCAACTCACAACACAGTCAAAGGATCTGGAGGACTGTATCTATAATAGGATCCAAAATATATTCTAATCACAGAGAAAATAATCACCCAGTAGGATTCTGCTCTTACTGTAATTATAGAAAGAATGTTTTTACAAGAATAGGTTGCACTGAGCCAATTATATCATACAGCATACTTGGCTCAGTTTCATATGGATTTTCACATTAAAATAAGCACTAGTTGTAGTGCCTTGATATACACAGTCATTTGCACTTCTTCATGATATGTGCCACAGACTATTAAGCATCCCATAGGGCCTTTAGAACTGCTCAAGGAGCTGGCTTATAGCAAAAGATCATAAAAGCAAAAGAAAGAAGTCAGTAATACTTTTATCTCAGTATGAAATATGGAAGGTCATGAAATATGTACTGTCATGGATGCAAACTGGAAGAATCTCTCTGAACTTGATTTCCAAAAGAAAAGATGTCCACTACTACTCACTAAACTGATAACTAAGAAAAGACAAAATCCATTTAAAATTCATGTTTAGCACATTTAATAAAGCAATAAGCAATTACAAGTAAGATTTTAATTCTTCAGACAGAAAAAGAAAGTTTAAGGGCATCAAGAAGTATGAACTTTTTCTTAGGTATCCCAAGAGGATACAGATTTGAAACATATGCATATATAGGAACGTTCATCTGCCTTATATGTTACAAGTCTGAATCTCTGAGAGACTGAATAATTAGATTCTTTTTCGCATCTCATTTTCCTTTCTGGCTTGGCTTCTATCACACACTGTATGTTCACTCACTTGAATCACAGCTCATATTCAGTAGGCAGTATTATTCATACTGTTAATAAAAATCAAAGAGAGTCACTTATTTTAGAAAAAAAGTGTTTGAAAGGATCACATATGATTCTTACAAAAAGAAAGGAAGACATGCTTGTTGAATTAAATAATTTTAGCAAAATAAGGGTCAGTTGGTGTTTGGCAGATCGAGTTACAAAGGCATTAAAGAAGGCTGAACAATAGTTACTCTGTTTCCTTTCCTTAGATTTCTTTAATCTAATATGCATAACCACCCCCAGTTAACAAGTCTCTGCACAGAAAAGGTCATTCTGCAATACACTTGGGAATGGATGCATCTCACCAATCTTTAAAAGCCGCCTATGATTCTAGTTGTGAACCACACCAAGTGGCTCTTGAAGCTTCATCAATGTGTTTGGTTTTTCATTTATAAAGGCAAAAATGCATGCCACTTCTCAAATTCATTCTAAAGGCACCACCATTTTAAGCACAATCCTTCAGGAGGTAACATGATAGCCTGCCCCTTTTACACAACTCACACACTTCTAGTACTACTTCCTGATCATCTTATTTTGAGTTCATCTGTACCTGTGCATGCTTGTATGTATTCACATAAATGCATAAATGTCTAATGAATGAACACTTGCAGTCAACAGCACATAGAAAGATATCCAATTCCAAATATGATGTTCTGCTAGATTTGTTTAGCTTTAACTTAGAAGTTACATTTCATTCTGTGATTACAAAGGGAATGCAATCACTTCATCAATGTCATTGAAAATAGTAGAAAGAGTTTGCTAAAGAAAAATTGAGGAAAATTTCAGTAAACTCATTTAAGATGAGATTTTTAAAAATATTTAGTGATGAAACTAGTTTTTTCTAAAGGATTAATTCTGGTTATAGTTAAAATACAGTAACTTCACAGAAATTAGAATAAAATCTGGTTTGAATGGGAGACAATTAGCCCACCCTAGATTTGCCTTTCCATGCTCTTGTTGCAACCAAATTTTAAATTAAATTCACACTTTAATCCAATAAATATTTGAATACAATATGATATTTGAAAAGCAAGCCAAGAGAGACTAAAGAAATGTATGTTTAATAAAGTGGCAGAAATGGTTAAATATGTAGCCTTAATATTGATTTATCAACAGATTCATCAGTTTAAGCACTATGGCAGCATCAATGTGTTGGTTTATTTTGCATTTATTATAAAAAGAGAGTGCAAAGAGGTCAGGCTTATGAAAGAAAAAAATGAAAAATCTACAAGAGTTATTTTATAAGTACATTATATCAGCTAAGTCTTTCCTTACATATGGAATGTGTATGTGTGCAGTGAGGGAGGAGGGGAAGGAGAATGATGATGTGGCACACTCCTTCTGGTGTACTGGAAAGAGGATTCTCCACAGACCTGAGAAAACCATTTTATACCACCACAGGCTTTTGCAGAGATTTACTCAAGACTAATTCTATCCTAGTTTGGGGAAGAAATATTTATGAATAGTTGAACAGCAGTTAAATCTGGTTAGCATCTGAAAATAATTTGCATGCTTTACAACTACTTCAAAAAGCAAAGGAAAGTTCTGAACTTGTGGTGAATAGGAAGAATCACCTCAGAAGTGCACTCCCGATCCAAACTAAAATTGAACTCATTGAAACGAGGTATGAGATTTTCAATACATTTGAGATTGATATGTTTTACCTTTACAGATCATTTAACAGAGGTTAACAGAGGTCTTTCTAAAGCCTGAATTCTACAGAACTATTCACAAGGCCTCTGAAGCTATGTGCTTTGTCATCAACTGCCATTAGACATGGTGAGATTAATTTTGTAAAACTCTAAAACTTTTTAAAGTATACAAGCATCCTCACAAGTATGTTTTGCATTCTTCAGTTATGAGAAAAATACCCAAATTTCATTCACTTATATTTGTTTTTGTCTTTTTTTTTTAAAATATAAGTATTTAATCTTTTTCATTAGATCTTTTAAATTATGGAAGCATTATTGCTTGCTAGAAACATAAGAATGGTTCAGAAAATTGTCCTAAAACTAATCATACTGTTTTTGAGGAATTCACAGGTGTTTTCATGTTCTGCAGGATACAAAAAGAATGGCAACCTTATTGTAAGAATTACAAATTTATGAGTAGAACATTATCTGTTCTTCACCCATATGATATCATTCTTCTCACACTTGCCCTTTATATGGCTGGGTAGAAACAGGATTACTAATTAGTAGAATAAAAATCCTCAAAAAAAAACTCAAAAGATTTTTATTTCTCATTGTTCACCTTCGAAAAGATATGTGATAATTTTGTATTTAAAAGTAACAGAGAAAAGGGCAAAATATGTCCATTAAAATTTCATGCAGTAATTTTCCTACACTAGGAAGTGTTTGCAGATGAGATGTCATACTGATTCCATCAAGTGATGTATACTGTGACACAGTGAACTACTCAGACTCAGAGATGCTAAGTAGGACCCATATGGTGTTCAGGCCATATAGGCCATGTACTGATTCTCTCCCAGAAATTAATTTCATCCCCTTGAACGAATGAATGAAGTCTGCAATTTGCCTGCTTAAAAACAAAACAACTCAGTGTTTCCACTCTAACTCTTGCAGCCTTACAAGAGAGTACCCATACAACTTGGACTACCCCTCTTGCTGCTGGCAAATGTTATGGCCTGGATTGTAGATATGTCGCCTTTGGGCTAAACTTTAGAGTGGACAGGTCATGTCTATGTTACACTTCAGCTTGAATGGTCCATAGCGTAACAGGTATCCCATACTGCTAAATATCTCAAAAAAAACCACAAGCCCCTAAAAAATCATCCTTTAGGTTTTCTGTACATTTTACTTGACCATCATTGGGATAAGCAACTAGTGCTGCGTTCTTTCTATGGGCTTATAATCCTAGGTTTCTCTTTAATGAAAAGGACTGGAAAATCCTTTATTACTCCCTAGCTGGCCAGATAAACCAATAACTCCCATATAATCTTCCTTCACAAATTGCAGGTCAGGTCCCCAGTAGTGCTATTTCTTGAAATCTGGCTTGGCTGCTCCTAGTAAAGAAGTGCAAGTTTCCCAGCACTCTGTTAACTAGAGACGTGCCCACAGAAGTGAAGACAGAAAATATACACACCCTTCTGAGTAACTTGAGATGCTCAACACACTCAAGTTGTCCAGATTTGACCTGAGGAGATGTCTGCAGTGTTGTGATTTAGGAACGGTATTCCCCAATTTAGTACTCCCACTGAAAAGACCACTCCCCTCTCCCTGAGTGGGATGCACAGAAGACAAAGACCATGGTTGAATTAAGAACAATTTACTGGAAACAGTAATGAGATACCAAAACAAACAGTAACAGCAACAACATTATGACAAAGGTATAAAAAAAGAGGGTGATTCACACACAGAAGTGTTCACCATGGACCCCAGACAACAAGGAAAAATGGGGGTCAGGTTCCCCACAGTGCCACGCTTTGCTCCAGTGGAAAACCATGCCTTTCTTCTCAGAAGACAGAGAGTCCCTTGTCCGCACTCCTAGAAACTGATATGAGGTGGTAGAGAATAACATCCTAGCCATGTCTATATGGTTCCAGGCTCTGCCTCCTCACAAGTACTGGAAAAATTAACTCTGTCCCGGACAGAATCAGGACACACAGTAATAAGGTCAAATTATTGCATCTGGAGGAGTTGGTCACACTCATTCTTTATCTCGATGTTAATCCTTGGAAAAAAGTACTTATCCCAACGCCATACAGCTTTTGTGTACACCAAGGACCTAAGAGCCCTATGACCTTTGTGAGTGAGCAATGTCTTCCCAGTAGACCACAGTCTGTCTGGGCTGAAGATAAAAGGATTTGAACTAGAATGAGCAAGAAGAGTCACAGGGTAAGGGCTGGTGTGTCTGAGTGTTGCAAAGGACATCTTGCCACTGCCACTACCACTGCACAATCAGGTCTTTAGTTTACTCTGACTGAATAATCATTACTTTTACTAATGTGGAGGGTTTTTAAACCTTTTTTGGGAGCTTTAATTATGTTAGTTTTGAAGAATTACCCATATCCTTTGCAGAGTGATTGTTGCATTTATCATGAGTTTTCTACATACTTGATATTTTTAGAACAGAGAATAAACACTTCACTGATCAAGTTTTAAGAGCTCTCAAGTGCATTTTATTTGAAGTGACTAGGTCAGATCCTAGTCTCCACTCTGTTTCCATTCATACAGGTTTATATCTAGCTTGTTAAAGAAATTGCTTGAGGAAATTTTATAGTAGAAAAAAAAAAAGGAACCTGCAGTTTAGTACAGGTATTCAATTCAGATACAGGTGCACAATTTTGGAGATAAAATTCTAACAAGCTCAAATAATACTGTCCCTTTCTAGCTAAGAAACTCAGAGAAAATGTATTGTTTTAGTAACAGCCCTATCCTACGGTAGTTGTGTATGTATCACAAAAACTATGAAGAAAAGTTACCAAGTCCAAACCTCTTGGGGATGTAATCCTGATTTACATCGTTGTGAAGACATTCAGAATCTAGCCATGTCACTATGAAGTGAAAAATTACACTGAAATTCAAAGGATAATAATAGTCTGGGTGATTCTAGTACTTAAATTATGCTAAATTAACCTCCAGAGTATACATCCTCTTCTAAGAATAGGATAAGCTTTAGACATTAAAAAGAGGGCACAGAAAAAAAATATGAATATAAGGTACTGTAAGCTTTTCAGCGTGTATCAGCCTATAACCACTCCGGAAAAAATCACCATCAAGGTGACTTAAATCTTTCATATTAATTGTATCTAATACTGTTACAATTTATTTGAAGTACTTATAGCAGATGACATACTTCCTAAGAACTAAAAAAAGCTCTAGGAACTTCCAAAGCCAAAAGAAATTATTCTTCCTTTCTTTGGTTCAGTCATAACTGCTTCATTCTTCACCCTTAAAGGAGAGTCAGATAAAAAAACTTTTGGGAAAATTAGTACAAAATTCAAAATCCAGCATGAAAACATAGCAGGATGCAATCAAGGGTTCAGTGATCAAATGAGCGCCCTGGCTGCTGCTTGCAGAGTAAAGCTAATTGAAATGTAAGTAAAGAAATAATAAGTGGTTTGAGCATTCAGGTGAGGGAAGCCCATGGTACTCAGGGAATTGTGGCAGTAAGGAATGCTCAGAATGCTCCAGCACCTAAAACAGGAGGGTGGGAACAAGGCTGTTATGCATGTGCTGTAGTTGGTGGGAACAGCACCTACCTGTTCACTAAACCATGGGCTTCTTTCCCAATGACCATGATTCTCTGCTTCCTCATTATACCATGAGTGATTACTTTTAAAGTGTGCTACTACTATTCTCTACTTCCTGTTACATATTAAAAAGACTTTCCACTTGGTGGTCTCATTATTTTTGAAGACTACCGGCATTCCAGGGCTTTTGAGTGTTTTGTGTGGTCAATTAGGTTATTATTTCTTTAGCTCATGTTTTGTTTCATTTACATTGCATTAGGACCACATATTTTTTGAAATCTTGAAGGTCACTTCACTAATGGAGATGTATTGATGAAACAGACCCCAAGCTTTAAAGCTACATAAGGCCAAGCAGAATAACTATTTCATTTAAAGTAGAGCTCTAACTTCAAATAAAATAATCATTAAAGCAGTCAAGTATTAGAAATAACCTCGAGATAATCCAATATTATTTTCTTTCTATAACCAGACTCAGTGAAAACATCATTTCACTAACTTAGTGCCATATAACCCCTACTTATGTTGTTACTCAACAGCTATTGAAATACCTAGGGACAGTATTGGAAAGCAAGATCTGTTCACATGCTAATAAATTAACACTGTGTCTTAATTTATGTCTTTACTATCTACCATGCTGCTAACCCAAAAATCCCACACAGAATAAGATAAACTTTATGAGCACTGTCTCAAAACCGAACTGTCAGTTTTTTGAGCCGAAGATGCTCCAAAAGAAAGGAAAGAGTTGATACTGAATAGTAGGAGTGAGTGAGGAGAAGGCTTAAAACACAGGATGAAGGAAATGCTATTTCTTTCTCCTTCCCTCACAAATAAAACTCCTGTTTAGAATTATTTTGAAGATCTTTTCTTCTGTTGCTTAATAAAGCTGCCTTGAGAAAATATAGATTTTGATCTGAACTGTATGTTTATTTGGACTTCTCTGGGAAGTAAATACGGTTAATGGATTAATTATATTTTAAAGAGAAATTGAATGGAATGCACTGGAAAGTATCAAATTTACATTAAATGACCTTAGTATTGAAGTGACAGTAGCATATTGAACTAAATTCAGCTGAGAGACTGAGGCTCATTATTTGATTTATTTCCTTATCTATTTACATTTAGTTTTTTTACACTTTTCCCAAAGTTTTCCAAAAGTGTAAGAGGTTTTTAATTTTGCACCCCTCCATCATAAAGTGGGACCAAGAGTCAGACATCACTGAAGAGATAATAAGAATTACAAGAATTTCTGACCTTGGCTAGATTCATTTCAGAAACCCCCTTTAACTTCTTTTGAAAGGGTTGGCTTTATTCTGCTTCATTGTGAAATAACAGTGGAGGTGAAAGGTTCTTTCACACATTTCTGCTCCAGAATTCATTCAGCCCTACTATTACTTCTTTTCTGTCTTTTCTCAGTGAATTCAGAGTTCATCAAAGTACAAGACCAACAGCACTGACCAGGTTAAACAGTGGATCCAAGCTGTGCAAGTTTCTTACTCCAACTCTACTAATTCACCCTCTTCTCTTGACCTGCAAACTATCTTGCTATTCTATTCCTTGGCCTCTCTTGTGCAGAGACTGCCAATCATATCACATTTGCAGTGTTTTTTATAGGCTGGGGAAAAAAAAATAAAGATGAGGTGAGACTACCCAACTAATTTTTGCTACTAGGTTTCCTGTGAAGAAAGTGAATTTTTTTTAATTGGCTCCACAAACCTTGGAAATGATAACAAGCTTCCACGAATTTTTCATTAGAATTGCAGATTTCTTCCTTATCGAACTTTTTCCTCAAAAAAAAAAAATAATTCTTAAAAGCACCTTTCAAAGGAAACAAACATTTTATGATACTTCTTTTTATTTTCTTTTGCCCTAGGGCTTTCTAAACACCTGAATTGTTCAATAACAATTACAATAACTATGTTTAATTATCCAAGCTTTCAGCCAGTAGCACGCTAACAGCATGTTTGTACATATTTGAATATTCACACAGCCCAAAATGTTCCTTTCTTAAAATATGTATGAATAGGAAGGTAAGATAAAGCAAATGCCATAAAATAGAAATCATAATATCTGCTATTCAACTCATTCTGCCCATCCAGCTAAGAATTAAGTGAGAGGGTTCTAGCCCTGAAGCCTAAATTTTCACCTCTGATAATCTGGGTAGTGCTGGCAATCAGTGTTGCATGATTTTGCCAAGAGCACAAGGCTCATCTCCATCTCTTCCTGCCCACCAAGCCAGATTCAGGAAACTACGCACAACTCTTCTTTTCTGCAACCCAACTGAGAACGCTTCTGTCCTAAGATGTAGGAAATGTTTGCTGGCTCTCTTGCACTTTATGAACCAAGTAGGTTCTCCCACTTATATCAGAATCATAACCACCAATGTATATTTACAGTCACAATTCCTTTTTGGAAGACAGCTAAGTTGTAGTGCTACCAAGAATGTTCAGGCAGCCCTAGATTTCAGAATTCAAATTACAAGAATGAAAACAAATAAGACAATCAATTTCTTTGGATACTGCTTGTCACTTTAGCTCAAAAAAATTCTGCTTAATGCTGTCCTAGGAATCAATGAATCTAAACCAACACCATTCAGAAAATTCTTTCCTGTGCATACTTAATCATAAGTATGAAGTATAGCCTGATTAAACAGACAGTGAAGTGGAGTGAAAGTTGTCTCAGCCTCCAGTCTAAAGGGATGATGATATGCCACACAAACTCTAGCTGGAAGGCAGTGATAGTGGTGTACCCATGGGGTCGGTACTGGGTCCAGTCCTGTTTAACAACTTCAAGGATCTGAATAATCAGCCAGAGGCTACTCCTAACAAATCTACAATCTTGGACAGGGGGCTGATTTGACAGAGGGTCAACACTGCCATCCAGAGAGATCTTGACTGACTCAGGAAGAAGAGTCAAGCTCTCATCCCAGAGAAGAATAACCTCATGCACCAGTACAGGCTGGGAGCTGATCTGCTGGTAAGGGGTCCTGGTGGACAAGATGCTACCCATGAACCAGCAGCATGCCCTTGTGATCAAGAAGGCCAGTGGTATCTGGGGGTGCATTTGAAAGAGCATTGCAGCAGGTCAAGAGATCTGATCCTGCCCCTCTATTACTCCCTGGCAAGGCCACATCTGGAGTGCTGTGTCCAGCTCTGGGCTCCACAGCACAAGAGAGACATGAAGGTCCTAGAAGTGGGTCCAGTGGAGGATTACAAAGATGATTGAGCAACTGGAGCACAAGGAGGGAGCCAGGCCTATCAGCCTGAGAAGAGTCAGCTGAGAGGGGAACTCCTCAATGTCTATCAGTATCCAAAAGAAATGCACCAAGAGGATGGAGCCAGGTTCATCTTGGTGATGTCAAGCAATAGGAAAAGGGGAAATGGGTAAAAAGCATAAACTGATACACAGAAAGTTCCACTGGAATATGTAGAAGAACTTTTTCTCTATGTGGGTGATCACACACTGGAACAGATTGGCCAGAGAGGTTGTGGAGTCTTCTTCACTAGAGATATTCAAAAGCTAGAGTCTAGACACTCTCTGGGGTAACATGCTCTAGGGGGCCCTAACTGAGCAGGAAGGTTGGACTAGATGACCTCCAGTGATTCTTTCCAGCCTTTCCCATTCTTCCCCTTTATTCAGCACTGGGAAGACCACCCCTGGAGTTCTGGTTCCAGCCCTGTGCTGTCCCATACAAGAGAGGCATGGACACACTGGAGAAAGGCAGTAAGATGATTAGGAGACTGGAGCATCTCATTATTGGAAAATATCAGAAATGTTGTGACTGTTCAGTCTGTAGAAAAGAAGGCTCAGGGGAATATTTTCAGTGCACAAATATCTGAAGTGAGGGTGCAAAGGGGATGGAGTCAGGCTCTATTCAGGGGTGCCCAGTAATGGGATAAAACATAATGGGCAAAAGCTGAAGAACAAGTGTTGCCATCTGAACATCAAGGAAACACTTTTTACTATAGTGAGGAGTGAACATTTACAGAGGTTGCCCAGAGAGGCCATGAAGTCTCCCTTATATGTATATTCAAACCCCCTCTAGGCATGGTTTTGTGCTACTGGGTCTAGGTGGCTCTGTCTGAGCAGGGAGGTTGGACTGGATGACCTTCCTTTCAATCTCAACCACTCTGTGAACTGTTGTTTAATAAGGTATGCTGTACCAAATAACACTTGGTTATTTTAAGAAAAACAAAGGAAAACAAACAAAAAATGACCAAACAATCCACCCCTCAACCCATCAAAAAAAACTCCAAAATCAAACAAAAAACCCCCATTCCAACCAAACAACCAAAAAAGCAACAAAAACAAACCACAACCAACTCTGTGGTATTGTTAGATTAATATATGTAGAATTAATGATAAGTAGCTGCATAAGAGATGGTTGTAAACTCTAAGATTGAAAGGATGTGTGATCAATACAAGGTACCTAGGAAAGACACAAAACCAGAGAAAGCAAAAACATTTTCTCAGTATGTAACACTTTCTTAACCCAAATAACTTGTACTTCAGAAGCTTACTGTAAAAGACCCTAACGGATTTCTCTTCCATTAACTCTGTCTTGCTTTGAGTTTATGTAAATTTTTATCATCCATAATATCCTTCAGCAAGAAATTCACTCAGCAACCACATGTTGCAGAACAATCTTTCTGTGTCTTATGAACTTTAATTTCACTTGAGAGTCTGGTCTATGTTCCCTAAATATTTCTAACAAAAAAGGTGGTTTCACTCAATCCAACCTTCCCTATATACTTTTTTTTTCCCTTTTTCTTGCTAGTTGCAATTTATGGATATTACTCAGATATTCCCTTTTTTTGTTGACTTATGTTACTGACTAAAGCCCCAGACATTGGGGTTTTTTTCATCTTAGAAGCCAGCCTCATAGATTTGATAGACCTTATTTTCTTCAATATTATTAGTTCCTCTTGTTGAAATGAATATGTAGACTCTATCTGCGATCAGGCAAATAAGGTTGGAAGAAGTCCAAAATACCCAGAAGTCAGGCAATATTAGTTTCCAGAATTGCTCAGCAAGTACTTGCAAGACTATCAGAAATTTGTAATTTAAATAATGTTGGAGGAGTTAAAAAACATGTACTCCATATGCCAGTATGAGTAATTTCTTAATGTTCATTTATCTGAATGCCAAGTGTGAAAAACTTGACTCGGGCCCCATGTCCGCTTCTGAGGTGAAAGCCAACAATAATAATTCTGTAATTCATTATGATCCTTTGAATCACATGGAAGGAAGTAAGTTTGGGTAAAGATTTTTAGACAAATAAGTTACTCAAGATGATCCTTAGAAACTAAGGAATAGTATTCTCTTTTCACTAGTTTATTAATCAGCTTCAGTCAGAAAAAACAGCCATGATAAAACTGCCATTAATGAGTCAACAAAACAATACACTGACATCTGGTACTTGAGTGGGAGATCTGTGTTCCTGAATTAATATTACAAATCTGACTGTATCTGACTTCCCTTATACTTATGTTCTGTAGAGGTCCCCTGCTGGTTTATAACTCATTAGTTCAAAGTTTTAGTGGTTTAAGCTTACTTAGGCACATTGCCAAGACTTGTAAACTTTGGCCACCACTATCTTAAAATCCAAGCAGAATGAGTTCTTTTTGGATGCATGGTCACATCACATCACTGTCACACAGCACCAAAAGATTTATAACAATTGACAGTTCTTCTATTAAAAAAGGCTTCCTTTGGAGCACACAAAAAAAATATTCCTATTCAAGGACAAGGTATGCTGGTAAAACTGTTTAAGAAGTGCTGCATGATTGGTGGATTCAAATAAAGCTACTTCAGCCATTACTAATGACTGAAATGCTTCAGGAAAATGTTAGGTACAGATTAAAATGTGTTTGAAGCTAACAAAATTTGGTTCATGTGTTTCATTTATATTGCTACATAAATCACATAAAAGTTCAGTGAATAATCTGAATATTAAGAAGCTCCTTTCAGTTGCCTTAGATGTGTTTAAAATATCATGAGAATTTAATATGAGAAACAAGATAACACAATGAGCTCAATGTCTCTTCTGTCTCCCCCATTGACTTGCCTCCAAACAAAATCAAATAACATCTGCCAAATGCCAGCCTGTTCAGCTTGCTAATGAGTTTAAAAATTCAGAGTATGACCGTTGCTCAGCAACTGATAAAGAATACCAATCACATGGTGCTATAGTTAATATACAAGAGACCTTTACCCCTCATTTTCTAAAATGCTATGAAAAACGGATTATTGGAAACACTACTTTCTTTCAAGGCAATTTACTGGCTGCTTTTTTAGCACTGTGCTGTAATTTGTTCTAATATTCATGAACACCAGTATTCAGGTGATTGAAAGGGTGCTCAAGTTTTTCAATCACATATCTTTTAGTTCATGCATTTGCATGGTGGTGGAGGTCTATTCAGTTCAGTTGTTTGCTGACCATTTCAGTTGATAAGCTGAGCCAAAAGCTGAAAACGCTTTATGCCTCAAGAACATGCCAGTGAATTTGGCTGACAGGCTGTTAAGCTAAAACTAAATTGAAAACTATAATCAGAAGTGGAAGAGGGGGATCAGAGGACTTAGAAATCGTGATTTTTGCAGTAGAGATGTAATCAATCTCAGACAGGAAAAGACAGGAGGATAACAGTCACTGTGTCAAGACTGTTTCCTCATCTCCTCTGGTCTGCTGGAAAAATCTAAAATTGACTGCTAATCAATCCATCAATCAATCAGGTAGTAATCATCAGTGACAGGAAGTTATAATGTGAAAAAATTAAACAGAAAGAGACACAATAGTATGTTATTCCACCTGACACATGCAAGAAAGGCTGCAGTTATGGAATCCTCTGTGCCAGATGAGACAAACGTGCCAAAGCTGCGTAATTAACTGTATTGCTATTTCTCAAAGGAGTTTGTTTCTCAGAGGTGATTGGTGAGAATCAGCATGGCTTCAGTAAGGGCAGATTAAAAAAGAATGGTGCCTTAAAAAGAATGGTGACCTTCTGTGATTGGTTTACAGTTAATAGATGCAGGAAGTGCAGCTGAAATCATCTACCTGGACTTGTGCAAAGCATTTGTCACTGTCCCACTCAGTACCCTTGTCTCTAAAGTGGAGAGACTAGGATTTCATGGATGGACAGCTTGGAAGATAAGGAACTGACTGGATGGTTGCACTTGAAGAGTGTGATCCATGACTCAAGGCTCAAGTGGAAAAGAGTGATGAGAGCTGTTCCTCAGAGGTCAGTACTGGGACTAGCACCGTTTAACATTTTTTTCAGTGACATGGATGGTGGGATCGAGTGCATCCTTATCAAATTTGCTGATGACATCAAACTGAGCAATGTAGTTGGCATGCTGGAGGGAAGGGATGCCAAATAGAGAGTTCTTGACAGTGAACTTGTGGATACCCCCTTCTTCTAAGTGTTTAAGTCCAGGCTGGATGGGTCTTTGAGCAATCTGGTGCAGTGGAAGTTTTCCCTGTTCTTGGCAGGGGGGCTTGGAAATTGATGATGTTTAAGGTTCTTTTCAGCCTAAACCATTCTATGATAATGTGGTTCTGAGTTGGAATATATTGGTTTGCTAATGTGTTAAGTGTCAATGTAATTAATAAGTACTAAAGGTAACACATATTAAGGAAAGTACTTAATGTACTTAGACACTGCATTGGTGCAAAATAAGTCTAGGAATTGAAGGGTTGTATTTAATTTAATACTTAGAAAAGAAAAAGCTCATCAAAAAGAAGCTAGAAGTGGCAACCTGGAGAATTAAATCTTTCCTTCCAGCATGGACTTTTCATAAAGAAACTGCATTGGAAACACAGTGTAAATGCACACCATCTCGTTAGAACAGACTGAAAAGGCACAAAAGGACTGAAAAGCCCAGCTAACTAGCAGGGTAAAGCAGGCTATTAGATACAATAACACATTTCAAAAAAGCTGAAGCTGAGTTTAAATGAAGAAAATAAGTCCTGCAGATAAGGCAGACCAAAAAAAAAGTTTGAGAAAAAGCTAGTAAAGGAGTTTCAGAGGCAATAATAAGTCTCAGAGGTAATAATAAGTCTTTTTTTTCAAACAAATCAAGATCAGAAAGCCTGGCAGAGAGCCTGCAGGTCCTCTTAATGAGCAGTGTATAAAAAGAACACTTAGAAAGGACATGCAATTGCACAGGAGCCAAATGACTTCTTGGCATCAATGTTCACTTTGAAAAAACTGTGAAGATTCCCACCTCAATACCATTTATTGCACAGGGGTTCATCAGAGAATCCATCTAAAACTAAAGTGACTGTAGAAGAGATTACAGAAAAAGTTGATAAAATTAGCAGCAGAACATCAGCAGGATTAAATGCTGTACCCAGGATTTAATGGTTACCCTTTGAGTTCTATGAGATCTTAATGAAATAGCTGAATAGCCATGTGTGGCAAATGTCAGGCCTTTCCCCTGAAAGTAGAGGATTCTGGAGAAGATCTGGGGAATGGCAAGCCTGTAAGACTGACACTGGCACTGGACTAAGCAGCAGGAATTATGCTAAAGGATAGGTATAATGGACATTTGCATAAATATTAAGAGTCAAAATCGCTTTTAGAATGGAAAATTTCACTTCAGAGAAATTCACCAGTTTGGAAGGTATTTTTTTAAGAGGTAAACAAAATCTCAGTAATGAAAAATTCCTTCTGTACCACCAATAGGTTCCCTACAAGCAGAAGTATTGCAACGTTTTGAGAAAAACAGAAATTTGAGACTGAATTTATTTACAAATATAAAGAATGGTTCCTCAAACCACTAGGAAGATTCACTACTCCATCTTCCCTGCCTAAGAAAATGAAGTTTGATGCTGTGACTTTGCACTATACAATAATATTGTTTTGAGTATTTTTATCAATTTTTACAAGGTTTTTTGAGAACTCTGAAGCCAAAATCCTGTAACTGTGGCATCACATTTTGCAGATAAAACTAAGCCCTTTGCAGATTTTGAAAAGGTGACATAATCTACAAAGATTTTATTAAAATTATATGTAATTCGACTTTAAATGTACTTGCCATTAAATGAATCTCAAACTTGTGTTATGCAAATAAAATCTGAAATCAAGGGCAGCATTATATTTCGCCTCCCTAATTCACACATAATTTATCCGTATTTTACAGGTAACAGGCTTTAACTCTCTGTATGTAAAGCTAAATATATAAAAAAATCTCTTGCTAACAAATCAAATATGCACAATGACCTAAAGAAACCTTTGGACTACTGAAAAGGATTTTAAAGTCCTGTAAAATCAGTTTGCATCGCAAATCAGGTTGAACAGGTTCATTTGAAGACTTCTAGGAGAAATACCTTTTTTTCACAGAACAACATGGTTTCTTATCCATTGCACGTCTTTAAGAGTCTTTAATTCCTTCATTCTGCATTTCACTCATACTGTGCTTTGTCCTCTGATTGAGATTTTGTCCAGAGACATGATCTGCCTCCAGTTTTATAGCTCAGTAGCACCTGCCATCTTCTGTAAGGCCATCTGGTGCACTTAAGGCAGAAGCTACAACCATGTCCCTAAAACACAAACTCTAGTGACAAAGGCATAAAAGAAAGGATTGTGACAATTTTATTAGAAACATCCACTTAATAGGTAATGAAACAAAAACTAAATATAGCTTTCCTACTACTGGAATGTCCACAGTAAAGAAACACTTGGTAATTTGGAAATAAAGTTAGTTTGATATCATTTAAACCTTTAAATCTAATGTCTCTGTAGGCCATTATAATGAAATAGATCCCTAAAGAGATCAATCTTGCCTGTGTCAGACACCTACTTTAGAATAAAAAGTATTACCTGTCATGAGTTCATGATGACTAGGTTAGACTTAGTTGTCTTAACTTCTTAGTTGTCTGAGTTAGATTATATGAACAGCAACCTGAGCAAAAAGTGAGCTTGTGGTTACTGTGTGAAACTGGCCACTTTTAGGTGAAAGTTTCATCAAGTTTTAGACCAAGCAATAAAATTCGAGCTATGACCAATTTAATCTTATGTTTCATCTGGGTTCAATATTTTTCATTCACTAACCTAAATTAAGTTAGGAAAGGCTGCTGGTCACTATTAAGCTGTTTCTCTGTGCCACCTTGTGAGTGGCTGCCTCGAACTTTTATGAAATAACAATATGTAGTAGGAAATTAAAAGCAGGTAATATGTCAAAATGGTAGACAGTAGTTTGCTGCACATATTCAGCAGAAGAATAAAAGAAAAGACCTTTACAAATGTCTTCATCACACTTGAGAAGTGTATTTGTGAGAGATTTCCTCCATATTTCTTTTCAAACAGAGGCAAAATATAGAAAAATAAATGTCAGTGTTTTCCCCGGAAGAAGAATTATCAATAAGTTTGTCTCAGAAAGATTATCAAAACCTTAGAAAACTCTGGGAAACATTATATAAAACCATTCTTCAAAAGCTTATAACAAATTTACAACCAGAAAAAAGTCTGTGATATAAATATATTAAAATGGTCATATTTTAACATTTAACATAACTTCATTAACTGGCAATTTTTTCAGCTGTAATCTTATATAACTATTTATAAGAAGACTGTTTATATGCAGTGCCACTTCTGCCACACATTACCTATTTTTAGATGCTTTATCTGTTTAATTTGGAGAATTTACAGTAATTCAAACACTTTCAAGCATTTGTCAAAAAATTGTGTAAGCATCTTTGAAAACAGTATACAGAAATTGCAGATAACTTAAAATGACTTCCCAATGGCTGAAGCTTGTAGAGAATACAATGCACTTTCTCTTCTAGGGATGACTATTTTCTCCACTCCTTTTCATGAACACAAACGAGCAATACTTCAAGTGCAACCTCAGGGACAGGGCCCACTCTGTCGCGAATCACCGAGGAAGCCAAACACAATTCTGATTCAGTTCTGTAGCTTTCTGCCGGGTTGGCACAGGAAAAACCATGAAGGGAGCAAAATAACAATAATGCTGTTCCAGATATGTGAATAGAAGCTCAGTTCTTTGGATGCAAACCTCGCTTTGAGTGCTGGAGGATCTGAGCAGCATCCAAAGAGGGAACTACAGTAACCTTGTGTCAACAGCACAAGGACACTAGCAAACTGCAGCCTGGAGAGGGACCCCTTTCCTCACCAAACCCGCTCTTGTAACTTCTGTCTGTCTCTGAATATTTTCACTTGGCTTCTCGGGGGCGGGGATATATTTAAGAAGAAAACAAAATCTCTGTATTACGTAAAGTGAGATTATATCTCAAGTGCAATTTGTTTTAATGGAAAGGTGCATATTCCTCTTCTTCAGTTTTAGTATTCTTTTCTTGTTTTTTATCCTCCTCATTTCTTGCTGTTCAAAATTATTTGTAAGTGGAAGGCATATGTTGGAGCATTTCTTGTTGCTTCTTTACACCTACTATTTTTTCAAGTGATCTGGATTGTTCTTTAAATTGACTGGTTACAAGTGATTGTGTTTGGGGCAGCTGTTAGATGCTATTCTTTTGAAATATGAAGATAAGAATGTTTTATCACTGCACAAATATACCTTCATGCTCTTTCAGAGGTTGTGTGCAGTGCCTGACATAGGATCAGGGGCTTTCTTCTTTCCCTATGTCCTGTATTTACCAATTGATACAAGGGTTAGCACAGCTTGTTTTGATCTAGAGGGAAGGGTTTTGTAGAACTGAGATAATTTATGTACCTTTTCAACATTAAACAGTACACACACACACACACACCCATCATGAGAAAGAAAAAAACATTCCAAAATGACAATAACAAGTGAAGAAATAAGATATCTCAGAGCACAATGTTAACAAGTTAGTTATAGAATGGGGATAAATGAAGCAAAGTTTCCAGGAATACAAGTCAATGGACTTGTCAACAACCAACAAGTCTTACAGAATTGTCAACACGTCAACACAACCAACAATGCTTACAGAAAAGATTCAAAATCTTAAGATTAAATTTTGAATTTGGGGACAAAAAAGAAGCATTTTGGTTATGGTCACTTCAAGCATTTCTGTGAGCATTCACAATGGCTATACAAGATCATAGCAGCAGTTAAAGAGTTTTTCCTTCATTCCTGGGAGTGAATGTAGAAGTTTTATGTGTTCCACCTCTCACTGGATCTCAAATATTTGAGAATGCTCTTTTCTAATTATTATAGAAAAGACTGCATCGGGTGTCTTGCAAAAGATTCATTAAAATATTGTCCCAATGGACAATAGGAGAAACAATTGAAAAATTGGTCTTGGAAAGCAAGTGCAGGCACAGTCAGTACATGCTGATTTGGATAATCTGCAGGTTGAGAAGACAATCTCAGAACAGACACAAAACATCACTTGTCCTGTGCCCAAAATGCCACCTTGCAAATAATTGTTTTCAGCCAATACCAGAAGCTATAAAGCTCTAAGACTCCTCTCTTGCCAAATACCAACCCGAAGCATTATTATGACTACAGGGTACTATTTCCGCATCATTTTCAATTTTCAGCTGTCTCACTCTTCTCCTGTTACCTAAAACATATGCCAGGTTTCCAGACACAATTTACATAGGAACTACATAATGGAAAATATAAAATCATATGGCAACACAAATTTTCAAAACAATTCTTACTCTCAGATTATTAATGCTCCCATGATTAATACCACAAAGGTTAAACAACACTTTAGTGGGGATTTTAAAAATTACCTTTTCTAAATAATGTGTATTCCAGCATGGAACATTTAAATCATACTTTGTGAGACCTCACTGGGGTCTTCAACATCCTCAGGAGGAGAAGTGGAGGGGCAGGTACCAATCTCTTCACTGGTCACACATGACCAGTGACATGACTCACAGAAATGGCACAGAGGTGAGTCAGAATGATTTAGGTTAGATATCAAGAAAATGTTCTTCAGCCCGAGGGCACTGGAACAGGCTCCCCAGGGCTGTGGTCACAGCACCAAGCCTGAGAGAGTTCAGAAGTGTTTGAACAACACTCTCAGGCACATGGTGTGATTCTTGGGCCTGTCCTGTGCAGGGCCACAAGTTGGACTCCATGATCCTCATGGATCCCTTCCAACTAAGCATATCTATGATTC
This sequence comes from Petroica traversi, assembly GCA_025920805.1. NCBI lineage: Eukaryota > Metazoa > Chordata > Aves > Passeriformes > Petroicidae > Petroica > Petroica traversi. The sequence goes on along the minus strand of JAHLSL010000046.1, from coordinate 15,348,256 downwards.
TAAGACACATAGTTACCTTTTCCACTGCATTATCTTGAGCTTGAAATCCAGATCAAGGCTGGTTTCAGGAGGAATTCATGGAAGTTTACTCAGAAGTTCAGAAATAATTTCCTTCCCATTCCACATGAGAAAAAAGTTTTTACCTTATACTTTGTGCCTTTCCCTCACAATTTTGGCTATAAATCCTTCCCAATTAATCCATTAGATATGCACCACTGTTATTCCTTGACTTGCACTGAATTACACTCTGGATGTGTATTCATAAGTTTAATATAATTAAAATTAGTATTTTTTTTCTCTTTATCTTGAACCTTCTGCATTACTGCTGATCCTTTTTCTTTATTCCCACTCACATAACCCATTATCTATTTTACCTGTTATGAGTCAGAAAACTATTTCCTGTGTTTTCCATATCTTTTCTCAAGCTATTTTTCATTTTCCTCAGTCTCATTTGACTAAAACTGTATTTACAGAGAGAGTATATAATTCCCTTAGCACCACTCAAGGCTATGTCACTTCAAATTAACATCCTGACATTTTCGTTACCAAAATGAGCAGTGAATGATAGGCATTATTGATTGATTCGTATAAATGCTAATAAGAAGCTTTATAGTACACAAGTCAGCATGTTGTCTAAGTAATATTAAGGCATTTTGGTGACAGTATGAGGATTTTAATCCTTTTAAGCATCAAAGATTAACATGTCATTTACACCTCTGTTACTGTGTCCTTGCCTTATGAGTGATAATTTCATATTATTATTACTTGACACTATATTGACAGTATAGTTTCATTTTGTGTTGAACTGCCTAGAATTTCTGCATCAATACTTTATTAAAGTACTTCCAAGTTAAAAAATGTATTAACCACAGCTTATCCATGTCTATACCATTTCCTGCACACAGTCACCCTATTCAAATATCAATAGCTAATCTATAACTAGCAGAATGCATCTCTCTATTCACATATCATTCTATTAAAAATAGAAAAAATCCATATTTCTGCTGAAATCCATGCAGTTGTTTGATGGTATGTAGACTAAAAACCAGCTGTTTAGGGTGCTAACTCTCTTGCGGACAGGACCGGATGAGTTCTGCTTTTCATATTTGGTTTTGCTACTCACAAATGTTCTCATCCCCAACCCATGTCAAAGAAAGTGTCATGCTATTCACATTCCTGTTATCCTGACACGAGGTAAGGCCAACCTCATGATGAGATACCCACATAGATTTCAAATAGGGCTTAAACCCTTAAAAACTGACTGTAAGACAAATTTTGTACTCATGTTAGCAGTTATAAATTTCTGAAATTATATTAATTTCAGAGATTCAAAACACATCACTGTATTTGAAAATATTTTTGTTTTAAAGACTAGATAGAAATGCTTAGAAAACAGTCCACAGTGATCAAACAATGTGTTACAAACTGTTTGTTGTCACTATTTGTGTGTCACATCTACTATTAATAATTTTTATACATTCAGAATATAGTAGGGATGCTCCAGCTAATCCACTTTTCTAACAGATTTAAAAATTAAATTTAGATATCTGAGCAAGTAATATATTACTCTACATTTAGATTAAAATTTTTATTTTTGTCTTCATTTCTATCAGTCTAAGATTTTCTGACATTGATTCTTGAATGCACTTTGCAAAGGCTGTCACAGACAGAATTACTATAGGAATGGGGAATAAATCTTTTAATTATCTAAAAGAATGAAATTTGAATGGGCAATTGTTAGCATCCTAATTACTACATAGAATATTCAGGCATTTCCACAGTGCAGAGAAACATAAATAATGTATATATATATATGCATGAGCTTAGGGGGATATGCGCACTTGAGCACATAAAATGAGCATAAATGTGCACAAGATAAAACCTGTGCAAAGATTCTATCGTTTATAATTATATTTAAATTAATTTCTAATGAAATAGCTTTATCACTTCTGATATTAACATTCATCAGAACTAATTGTTTTTGTTAAAATGAGTGAAATTTCTTTTCTGTAATTAACAATTGGATTTTCAGTTCATGTAATTTTAAATTAGTTGAAGCAAATGAGTCAAAACTCCTGCAAAAATGATAATTCTCTTTGAAATAACAGTAACCAATTATTTAGTCATGTTTTAAACATATCTGTGAATCATCAGCACCAAGAAGTTGATATTTTAAAATTTGCCCACAAGCAAGTAACACAATTCCAAGGGATCAGAGTAATATGTCAGACCTATTTAAAGGTTCCTATCTTCAGGCTCTTTTCAGAGAAATAGATGTGCAATTTTATAAGAATACAGGTTTTCATTTCAGTGCTTTTAAATTTCTCCTTAATAATTAATTGAAAACCTTAATAATATTTTACTTAGAAATAAAGCAAGCTTTTAGGCAGGTAACTGCTTTCTTCATTTTAATTTTTTGTCTGCTAAAATTAAAAATGCGACCCTTATTTTCTCTCTCTTTTTTTTTTTTTTTTTCCTTTCAAGTATATCTATCACATGCTAGTATTGGCCACTGAAGGAAAGATTAGGCGGCCTGAAGTAAGGATTTAGCATCCTGTAATAGGCTCCGTGAGAGAAATGCCACTAGATGGCAATGTGTCAGAAAATTATCTCCATCACTGCGGAGGCACACAAAGAATATACATTATTTAAAGGTTCATTGAGTTGTTCTAAATGGATCTGTCAATCAGGAAGGAAAAAATTCTCATGCATTTCTTGTAGCGTCTACAACTTCCCTCAGATAACTCGAGGAAACCGGGCACCTCCAGAAACCCACATCACCATGGGTGTAAGAGAGACGAGGGGTCAAACTGCTTCTGTCAGGCAGGGCAAAGCCAGGCTGCTCTGGAAGAGGAGCAACATGCATCCTCAGGGATTTTGCAGCTGCTGAGCACTGCACAATTATGAAAATCATTCTCAGCTGTGAAGAACTGATACCCACCCTCTGCTGCAGGGGATAATTTTAACTAAATCAGACTCTAAGTGTCCGTATTCTCAGCCCCTTAATTTGCGGAGATGAGGAGTATGTTCTGCAAATCTGACATGTAGATACTACAGATGAATTTTTAAAGTATTTTGTAGACTTTAAAGCAATTATAAAATATTTTGCTTATACAGATGATAATTTTAGAAATGCATTAAAATAAAGCATGCGTTTTTTTCCACTGCCTTTCTAGAAAAATACATAAAATATGATTAAACACTCCCAAATGCTTAAATAACTGTGAATGTTTTAGGTATGCTCCTAGATTCCTCCTATTCAATTTAGAATGTGTTTTGCATATGTTTATACACCAGGGATTAGAATTTTTTAAAAGAGCAAAAAAAAGTAACCGCAAAACATATGAGAGTGAAGTTTTCCCACTTAAACTTCTTGTGTCACCATGAAATTTTCCCATAATTTAAAGCAAAGAAAGAAGATTACTTGAGATCTGATTATTTACAGCCAGCGCAAACAGGAGAAATGGAGTCTTAAAAAACTGCTGGAAGGCAGCTCCAACCAACATTGACCCCCTACCGTATTTTGTTCCAAAACGTGTGTGCTGCACACAATTCCTTCCAGAAGTCACATGCAACAATACCTTCTCCAAATTTTAAATTAGTGTTAGCCAACATACGTACTGAAAACACTTCTTTAACCCATAGATAAAACATTCTGTAGCATTTGTGAACAATTTAATCACATTTCAGGTTTAGAGGTTGGATTTAAATAATATAATTTGTACACAAATTATACTGAGAATATATATATAAAGAGTATATATTAAGCACTATATATGTAAAGAATGCTCTGTGTAGTGAAGAGGGCTAATTCCAATGGATTTTGTGTGACTACAATATTCTTTCTTACTTATTAAGGAACCCTTACTAGATAAAGTTAATGTCCTTTAAACTCTTCAATAAAACCACCATGTATATTACATATGTGATCTCTATTACTAAAAATATTTTAAAAGTATTCTTAGATTATTTAATAAAGAGAAAAAAAATCCACTTCTGTTTATTAGATACTTCTTCTTAATCAGGGTGTTGAATTTGAAACTCATTGTATCATAACTTCCCTTTCAGAAACATTTTCTTACAGGGAAAGAACTCCAGCTCACCAAAATTTACCCCATAATCTGAGCTTTGCTCTTTGTTTGCCTTTGGTCATTCTTTGAAACTATGCCTACCCCACAGTTTGTGAAAATAAATTTCTCAGAACCACCCTCTATTATTTGAAGACAGACTTGCTCAAATGCTAACGGATGTCTTCCACCCTCAAAGTACTTGCAGCAAAAGCTTCCTGCTCTTATTGCAGAACATCTGAGATAACCATCAGCTCCAAAATACCACAGATTACCACCCAGCTTTTCTAAGCAAACAGAAACATGCAATTCATTTAATGTTTTACACCTTGAATTGCAATAATTCAAGAGGTTTATTAATCAATAAAAGGATTCATAGCTGAGGTAGTCCTACCAAAGGGTCAGGACAAACTGGTAGTGGCAACTGCTCTGTTCCCCAAATTCTCTCACACTCCTTAGTCAGAATCTCATTATTAATGTCAACACAAGAGCATCTGTTTATCAACATGTGGGTCACCGCCTTGGTTTTTTTCTTATCACTGTTTGTTCTTTGGTCTCAGATCTGCATTAAGTCAATCTTAAGAGACCTAAAACCTCAGAGTTTACCGTAAAACAAGCATTGAAACAGGAATCAGTTTTAATTATAAAGCAGTTCTGCAAACTGACATGAATGAGAATGTGCACCTCTATTTCATTTTTTTTCTGAACTTATTGTTATCAATGTATTAAATATAGTCTGAGTATGCTTAAGAGATTGCATATTTAGGTGGAGACTGAGTCTCTTCCTACACAGTTTCTATATTGGACTGAAGGTGGGAGGTGCTGCCCGTTTCTGAGCACATGCAAGTTTAGATGTTTAGTCCAACTGCAAGAGCTGAATAGCTAAAAGTGTCACCAGAGTAGGCAGTGTCTGAGGATACAAGCCTGAATTCCTCTCTCAAGTCGAGATGCCTACCTAGATCCCAATTTTGGTACAGTATGGGTAGTCTGAATTTCGATGCATGCATATATATATATATTTATATATATATATATATATATATATATATATACACACACACATGTGTATATATATACATATATATATGTATTTACACACTTATGTAAAATTCACAGAAATGTGCGAGTGCTTTGTCAGATGGTGAAAATAATAACTCAAATATATTATCAAAGAATTCACCATTTTGAAAATGACAGGGCTGTTGCTGAAACTAATAAAAAGGTTTAAGAACAGAAATACTAGAGTTTTTAGGCATTTAAATATAAATATAATCTCACACTTCATAATGATAATGTAAAATACATATTTAACTGTACAGAACACTAAAAGTAGGCTTCTTGCTCAAAATCACTGCCAGTAATAAAAAGGCCTGATTTCCATTCTTTTCTTTTTTCACTACTTTATAATTGCTCATAATATCAAATTTTTAAAGGTAACCAAGGTTATCAGGAGTAATTTTCACATTGCTTTTGTATTCCCTGAAATACATGGTAAGTAACAGAAATCTGACTCAACTGAGATTCATTAGAGCAAGACATCATATCAACTTAGCATAAAATTTTTCAATTTCCAAGCTGCAAAGCAGAAATAATTCTTAGTTGAAATCAAAAAACATTTCAAGAAATCAATTAAGAATAATAAATAATTTTTCAAAAAATGTCTCATAATTTTGGTCAGAAAAATCTCTGGTATACTAAAGTCAGATTTCTAATGGCTTGTTTTGGTGATATTCCTGGCTTGTATTTCCTTTTCCTTAATGCTCGCGATATGGGTTTCTGTATTTCTATTTTAGCAATGTAATAGTTTTTGATATTTCAGTTTCAGGAATGTTTGTGCAGCTGGTATACAAATCCATTGACAACCAAGATGCCCATGAAAAACAATTAACTCCTGTGACTGGGAGATGCTGTTGAAAATGTCACATCTGACAGGGCAGTCACAGTAAGGCACAGTTACAAAAAGGTGTTGACATGAATGACATTATGAATTACACATAGGAAATTAACCTTGCCTAGCTGAGAAATATGTACTTTCAAGCTGGAGAACACCTTTACTCAAAACTGCACACCCCGATGTCATTCTGTTGACCAGATAACCAGCATCCAATGCACAGAACTGCACTCATTCATTGCTGAGCATACACAGATTTTCACATTTGCTTGCTTTGTGTGTCCCAGAAGTTTTCCTAGACAAGACTGTAAAATAGTCAAGAACTGTGAACATATTAAAAGAATTTCTTTTAAATATATTAGTATGTTTTTCTGCTACCTTCCCTTCAAAAGATGCAGTAGATGTGGTAGACGTCGTGTGCATTAAAGAAATCCACAAGATTTTTTTTTCATTCTTTGGTATTACAACCTCTCCATTTGCATGAAGTAGACTAGAGTATGTTTATAAAATATTACTTGTAACTGTCACATCTCATGTATAAGGAGAAATTTTTATTTTGACATATTAATTATAAATGCACATGCTCATTAATAGTTGTTCAGATTTCACTCTTTTAATCTGATTTTCTTACTGTGCCACTGAATAATCATTTTCCAGTTCCTTCATAATCTATAGCAGTGTTGCTGAGTCAGCGTGTCTTTGTTTAAGTGGTTTTTAGAGGTTCAACAGGAAGAGATTTTCATCTCTAATCCATTCAGTAATGTGCTGGTTTTGGCTGAGAGTAAATTAATTTTCTTCACAGAGGCTGTATTGTGGATTTATGCTGAGAACAGTCCTGATAATACAGGGCTGTTCTCATTGTGCTTGCACAGAGCCAAGGCCTTTTTCTGCTCCTCACCCCACCCCACTGACAAAGAGGATGAGGGTGAACAGCCAGGAGGGGACACAGCTGGGACAGCCCATCCCAGCTGACCCAAGGGGTACTGCAGACAATAGGGTGTCACACTCATGTAGAGTTAGGGGGATAAGAAGCTGTTTGTTGTACCAACTTGCCACGGGTGTGTTGGAGCCCTGCTTTTCTGGAGACAGCTGAGCACCTGCCTTCCTGTGGGAAGCGGTGAATGAATTCCTTATTTTGCCGTACTTGCATGCACAGCTTTTACTTTACCTATCAAACTGCCTTTATCTCAACCTATGTGTTTTGTCACTTTTACTCTTCTGGTTTTCTCCCCCATCCCAAGGGAATAGTGAGAAAGCAGCTGTGTGGCACTGGCTGAAGTTAAACACACAATTACTAGTTCAAAAGAGGTCAAATTTTCCTACATTGCACTTTTGTATGCATCTGTCAGGTTTTTTGGGAGTAATTCAACATTGATGTATGTTCTATAGTTGAACACAACTATTTTAACAGCCATTTCAGAAGGTGTATTTCCTTCAGTGTCTTACTACATATAATGAAGTAAATGGCAAGTACAAACTATCAAATGTAATCCTTCCTGTTCTCAAAAAGTGGGATTTCACATCAGAATTTCAAGTGATAAAAAGCACACAAAGAAAAAGCATGCTAGCCAGCATAACTACCAGATTCCAGCTGATTTAATCTCTAAAAATGCATGTGTTGTCAACTTCAGTGCCAGAAAATAGTGAGGTACTGGGATATTTAAAGCCCTGTAATGAAAATCAGGAAAAATATCTTCTAACATATTTCCCCTTTTATAACTATAAAGTATCTTAAGACAGGAAACAAATTCAGTCTCAGTCATTTAAATAGAGGAGCAGCAGTATGATGCAACAGCCAATAATAAGCTCTGCAATATTGCTAATTTAACCAGTCACAGTTATTTGTGTTGTCGGTGCTCTCATACTGGGAAGCAGAGCACAAAGCAGTTGTGAAAGAAGTGTAGTCACTGATTACTGACAATGAACTTCAGCAAAAAAGCAATTATGAAACATTTTTGCCCTAGAATTCTTGTACGAGTCAGTGTGGAATGGGATGTTCACAAAACCTTTCTCTCTCCATCAAATTAGTTGCAAGAATTACAGCTGTAAGTACATTTTGCTAGACTTTGCTGTTCATGCTGCCATTCATTTGGGCCGCTGTGGGAAGGACCCTGTGGTGCACGCTTCCCCTTCCAACCCACACCCTGACACCAGGTTTGGGTCATTCAGCCTTCCCTGAATGAAGCAAAACAGCAGCAGAGACTCATGGAAGAGAAGGCATTATTCCAAACTGCACTGGACAGCAGAGTTGTTGGAAGGCAAGATCAGAGTCTCACCAGGGGGACTCATTTTTTTATTTGGGATAGGCAACAGCAAAAACAATTACTGGGCAGTAAAGTAACAGTAAAAAAACAAACCATAGTAACTAAAGGCTGAAAGATCACAATTAAGTATTTCCCTTTGAGCTCAGGAGCAATAAAGAGGAAAAAGATAACTAAAGGAAACAGAACATACAAAGAATCACAAAATCATCAAGATTGGAAAAGATCATCAGGGAAACTGAGAAAGCCTGATTTTAATTTGGTGTGCCCCTAGATTTAGAATCTTGGTAAATTGTTAATTCATTTTCAAGTCAGTAAACTCTCTGTGTGGGATTTCACCAGTGTCTTTCAGATTTTTCTGAGATTGATTTTTGCTTGCTTGTTTGGGCAAAAAGCAAGAAACTCCACTGCTGAATTAAAAAAAAAAATGCAAAATAAATTCAGGAAGAATTCTGAAAGCATCCACCTCTAACACAAAAAAGAATGCCATGTTCTTTTAATTTTTACAGCATGCATGTGAAAAAAGATTTTATTTCACTTCAGAAGATGAAATGATTATTTGGATGTCAGCTTGTTTCTTGAAACTCTTCAGATAATGGCTTTAAAAGTCAATCCTTTTATTTATACAAGGCACTTTTCCACATTTTGGGAAGCTGACACGTGTACTCTCTTGAATTATGACTGCTGTTTTTAGAACAGAAAAAATGTGACAGTAGTTTATTCCCTGGAACGGCCCGAAAGGATATTATTCATTTACTATGAATTAATTCAGCCATTAACTGGAGTTTATGACCACTACAGACAAAGCCATCTTCAAGTGCATTCATCATATTGTGAACACAATGGCTCTGAATGTTCAAAAGATGCAGTTATAAGCAATCAATAGCTCTACACTTTATACTGCTGTGATTAATGCCAGGGTGAGGGAATGTTCTCACGAGCTTCCTTTTTAGTGGTTTGAAGGATGTGACCGAAAGAACACAGAAGGGGAGGGGAAAAGGAAGCCTCAGGACACATTCTAATATATAGAAATAACCTTACAATTCAGGATTAATAGATGTGTATGAAAGATATACCTATTTAAATCATGAGCAGAAGAATAAATGCACTGTACTATTAAAAGGTAGTAAATGCTGCAATACACTGCTTCAGTTTTGTAATTTCTCATTTGCCACTTTCCAAGTCACTGAATTAAGCCTCTGCTACAGCCAGTTTAGTTCTACATGTCAATTTTCAGTAGAACCAGTCAATAATTTTTAAAGACTGATGGTGGAGTGTAGAGTAGCGACAGTTATAGTACACTGCAATACTCGGAGGTAGAAGGGATTAACTGTGTCCTGATGGTATAGTTATGTTTTGCAGGCATATATTGGTAAGGCAGTCATATATGTAACAAAATTTTCCTTTTCTGGAAGGGTCATAGTGCAAATAATTTCGGCCAAAATTTATTAAAATATTGAATTAAAATTAGCATGTTCCTTTCCTATATAAACACATTTTATATATATAAAATTTAGACACATTGTACAGCATATGAGGAGAGGGCATCTTTCTATCATTTGTGGTGCAGTGATATTCAAGTATTTAATCTTATTATGAAATGTAAGGAGCAAGGAAAACCTATTTTGTATACATCTTGAGAATGCAATGCTTTCTTTCAAGACACATCAGCCTTCTTCCTTATATTTTCACTTGCACTTGTCCTTTAGCCATTCCTCAAAGATCACCAGGCTGTCACAAAATCTGAAGGCTGAGCCTATAATACCTTGGGGGAATTCAACATGTCCAGCCAACCTTGGGCCCAACTAAATTTCAAAAAAATCTCCTAAGAAGGGACAGAATTAGTTCACCTGGGAATGGTCCTGTCCATATCCTCTCAGTGCAAAAGAAAAAGCCTAAGCAGTACAGCAGGAGGGAAGCATTTGGCTCAATCTTTAGAGACCATACTACTGTATTTTCTAACAGTTTGCATTTGTGTATAAGCATTTCTTATACAGGCAACAATGTTGACATTTCTTTCATTTGAATTTCTTCTTGTTTTATTGAGCCTTATTATAAATCCATTTTTAAATCAAGAGTATTTCAAACTAGACACATATTCCCAGAAAGTTTAATGGGGCTACCAACAGACCTGAACTGAGAGGAGAGGCTATGATGAAAACCATATGTTGTAGCACTGCTGGGCATTGCTTCCCAGCTAAACTGCAACATAGAAAATCCAATCCAATCCAAAGTGAGCTAAGTGGATGGTAGTGAAATTTCAGGCATGAGAGAGAAGAATAAAAAAGAAAGGTGTAACTAAAAACTGAATTGGCATGCAGTAAAGGGTAAAGAATATATACCCATAGAGAACAGGAAGTCTTTGTGCTGTCATGAAATCCACAAGAAGTTCTCTTTTTCTCCAAAGATCTTCTCTCTTTCCTTAGTCCAATTTTGTTCAGTGTCTTTTCTTGCCTTACAATAATTTCTGATTAAATTTGATGTTAATTTGGCAATTCCAAAGCAAGAAATAAATATATATGTTGTGTTTTAACCCCTGACAGTCACCAAACTTCATGCAGCCACTCACTCACTCTGACCAGTGCAGTCAGGGAGAGAATCAGAAGGGCAAAACATAGAGAACTTGTGAGTTGACATAAAGTCAGTTTAACAGGGAAAGCGAAAGCTGCACACAGAAGCACAGCAAACCAAGGAATTGATTCACTGTTTCCCAAGGGCAGACAGGTGTTCAGCTATCTCCAGGAGAGCAGGGCCCCACCACATGTAATAGTACTTGAGATGACAAATGCCAACACTCCAGACACCCTCCTTTCCACCTACTTCTTTCCACTTTATATACTGAGCATGATGCCAAAGCGTCTGGAATATCCCCTAGGTCACTTTGAGTCATCTGTCTCAGCTGAGTCTTTTCCGAACCTTCCATGTACCCCTAACTTCTTCACCAACATGGCAGCACAAAAAGCAGGAAAGGCCTTGGCTCTGTGTAAGCCCTGCTCAGCAATAACAAAAACATCTCTGTTTATTGAGCCTCTGCTCAGAACAAATCCAAATCACAGCCGCGTACCAGCCACTGCGAAGAAAATTAGCTCTACTCCAGTCAAAGCTTGCACACTATGTGAAATATGCTGTTTGCTGTTACCATACTTTTTACTCTGCATCCACGTTGCAGAGCAACTAAGTCCATCTTATCTTTTAAAGTCTAAGGTCTTCCATTCAAATTAAAAGGAAAGTTATTCCTGATTCATCCTTTACTGCTGCTTTAAACTATTTTAAAAAAAATATCATCTCCATGAACAAAAGGGTCAAATAGTCTAATGTTTATTAAATACAGATTTAAAAAATGTCTCCCCCTCAAGTACTGCTTTTTGTTGTCGTGTCGTGGCTTGGGTTGAGGGTTCAGATTTTGTTTTTGTTTTTTTAATAGTAAGATTTGAAATCACTTAAATGGCAAGATCTATAGTTTGATCTATGTCATGGCTGCCCTAAGAAGATTACCTGGTAAGGACTGAAGCATTACTGTAAATTCCTCTGCAAGAATTAAGAAAATCTTCAGTGAATCCAAAGTAAGGAATCTGAATGCATAAAGAACCACAATAGTTTGAAACCTTCTTGATGTTATCATTAAAACATTTATAAACTTACTGGGAAAAAGGTAGGTTTGATATTAATATTCTTTTTGATTATAGCAATTGCTTTAATGGAAAAATAACATATTTTCATATCCACTTTGATCACATTTCAGGTGTCTCTTGTTTTCATTTTTGTTGTGTTACAATCTTTGTTCACATATTCAAAACATTTTGCAATACCCTGCTATTTAAAAAAAAACTACAGAGATACTAGCAGTTCTGTAAAAGAGTAGAGGTGATTTAGGATTATTTTTTCATATCCATTAATGAGTGTTTTCTTTAGCACAGAGAAACTTTGCACGATTTCAGTTTCCAAATACTTTTGGCTTCTGTTTGTAAAAAATGTATGATAAATTCCACTGTGTTTGAATTTCTTTGACACTGAACTTGGACAGAAATCTATGTGGTCTGGTTTTTAGGGCCAAATTACTTGGGTGGCTTGCAAGAACATCCCCAAGCCTGGCTTCTTTTAAAGAGCTGAGGTACCTGTGTTCTGCAGAGAGCTCTCCTGTGACCCTAAACTAGACAGAAAGTACCTGCAAATGCCCCATGGAGAAGTCAAAAGACATAGATGTGTTCAGAGTGCCAGCTAACATGGTATTGCTGTTATCCTGGTGAATGTGGTCCTGCCCACTTAAAACTTCACAGTCTGGATCCCTCATTTGGAGAGAATTTGCTCTGCTGGCCCTGTTCAGCATCAGAGAGTTCAAAACTCCCACATCTCTAGCAAGTGTCAAGTCCCACAGCCAGGAGCCCTTTCCATCTCTGTCTCTCTCCTTTTGAAGTGAACAGCCAGAAGCAGGAGAAGAGACAACCAGAACGAATAAGCCAGAGGTAGAGGAAGAATATGGGAATTCAGCTAAATTCCATTGCTGAATTCCCAGACTCAGACTAAAATCCATTGCTGCTTCAGAAATGCCCTGGGACCATTAAACTATTATATTAGTGGGAGCCTTGCACTGAGAAGAGCAAAACCCAAGTTTCCTGATGTTTGTTTTAATCTCCATAGGAGAGACAGACATGAAACAGAACCGAAAGAGTTTTCTAAACAACAGTCATCCATTTGTCAACAACAGGGGCATCTTCTGTACCACAATTATATGTGTCTCTTTTAAACACATACTTGAGGTTTTAAGAAGTTTTCTTCTTCTAGAAATGTTATTATTTCAATAAATTGGTTCTAAACACATTTGAAACAGATCTTTCAGTGAAAAACTTAGAAACAACTTTATATCTAAAGTTTAAATATTTTACACTCCTAATAAAAATACTTTTTTTCTCTGCAATATGTTTTATGATTTAAGACAAAATTTTAAATTCATCATACCTTATTAAAAATACTTTAAATCCCTTTTTAAGGTTTAATTTTCCTTGTCAATATATTTACCTTTATAAGATTTTGTACTTTATTTGTACATCTGTTATTACTATTAAGCAGTTATGGACAACTGCAATTTTCAATAGGAAGATCTTAGAATAACTATGACCACAGTCTATGTACCAAATCTAATAATAAAAGAGCAAAGAATAAAATTTACTGATTTTTCCCGATTGCAGGAAAAATACTTATTCCCTTTAGAATTATGGCTGGTCTGCAATACTGTAACCTTTTCACCCACCTTTGACTTACAATTATTGCTGTCATAGCTAAAAGAAGATACTCATCTCAGTTTTTTACCTCATGACTGTCATTTTTAATTTTATGGAGCTAATTTAAAGTATTAATATCTAAGATCATCCCAAACATCTATGCAGTATTCTAAGCCCACTTTAAAACTACCTCTCCAAAACATAACAGACAAAGAATTCTATAAAGCACAACAACTTTGGGACTAATTAAGGAGACAAAGTATTTATTTGTAATGAAACACTGAATATCCCAGATGCTCTCAAAGTATTAGAACAGTCACTATAAGATGAAATATTACTTTGTCTACATATTTCAAAGTATACTCAACAAGAGAGTGTTTCTTTTCATGGCATTTGGAATATCTTATCCCCTGTAATACCTACTACTTTGTTTACATTCATGGTCTAAATCTTACTTATATCTTGTCTCATTTCATGGAAAGGCCAAGATACCTGAAGTCAGGGGAATATGAACTAAAAATGATGCCGCAGAAGATTGGACCAGTACGTGATTCAGAATATAGCATTAAATATGCAAAAGGGTCTGTCAAGAGGAAAATATACTACTGCCTGTAGAATGCTAGTAAGAGGTTAAAAATGTTTTGTGTTTTAAGCTGTTAAAATGAGCAACAGGAACTAAAAATTAAGACATCTACAAATGAAGATGCATATCCAAATTCAGATAAAAATGTATCTTCATTTACAGAAAGAAAGATTCTGTATAATAGAAAGCAGTTGTTCAAAAGCAAAGGGATCTCTGAGGTTCCTTCATGCTGCACAAAGGTACAGGACAATGCAGTGTCTGAGGTGTGAGTCTAGAGGACACTAATATGAGACTCATCGAAGTCATAAGTGATGAAGTCATACACAGGAGCAATTTAGGGTGTTGGAATCACAGAGAAGAAGATATTATGGCAGCAGAGACCTGTTTTAAGCTAGAAAGATGCAGCAGGTTTACAGAAATAATTATGGGACTAAACATTGCCATAGTACAGCAATAATTTTCTTTTTTTCAACAGTAACAGAAAAGACTGCAACTTATTGTTAGTAAACACATGAAGTAAGGAAAAAGGTGAGGTCTCTATTTAATGCATGAATTACCTGTCTACTGTGAGTGATACATGGAATTCCTGTGGGATAATTATCAGATATACTGTTGTTGTAGCCCGTTAAAGAGGGACCTATACTTTACTTTGATAGTGCTGCAGATACCAAAAAGTCCTAAATAGTCAAAGAACATTGTGTATGCACACACCAATAATGTGATGTTGCATCACCCTTATCATCTGCACTAATGGTTATAAATTATTTTCCCCAATCTGACTCAACTAATATAGAGAAATCAGCTAGACTTGAACTACTTCTTGCTCTCATAAAGCACTGCTAGTTTACCTGGTGCAGGGTGTGAAAGAGGGGGATTATGTGTAATGTATTCTGTACATCTAAAATCAAAATTAAATATTTAAAATGTATAACTTCTAAAAGACAGCTGGGATCAAAGTTTATTGTGATACTGCAATAGCAAGTTGCATATTATATTATCTTTTGTGAGAAAGGGACAAATTACGCATATTAATATAGGCCCAGTAGAGCAAAAGTGAATATGATATGAGAATATAGTCCTGTGTGAGGACAGGGTTGTCTCTTACCATGTCATAACATTCAGATATATCTTATTCTCCAAAATCAGAAGTCAGAACTGTGTGAGAAACCGTTTTCTAGCAAAATCATATTTTGAGATTTCAAGTATTTTTACAGGCTGCATCAACATGACACCAAACTTATCTGATATTTTGTAAACAGGTAAGAGGAAAATCCAGAAAGGCCGACATCTAAAGAACACAGAATATTAACTTTTACCTGTCCTAACCTGTGTGAGTATTCAGACAAAACTCTTTCAAGAAATTTCATTAAGAGCTGCAAAATCTTCCACTATAAACAAGATATGTTTTAGACCACCACCTTTTTTATGTAGTCCTTTCTGATGTATGGAAATGCCTCCTACTATCTTGACCAAGGCTAGTGTTGAAAAATCTTTCTAGAATTTAAATGGAGAATCTAGCTCATTCTGCATTTATTAAATCTACTTAAGTCTCTTGGCAGTATTACAGAAAAAAAACCATTGGCTGACAGTTCCCTATCATAGTCAACACTTCTAATTTCAAAAGGACACAACATAGAAAATTAAGGCTCGCAAGAATATTTGCACTATCACCATTTTATATGATTGCTTCTCTTTCTCTTTTCTAATCACTCTTGATCCTGAAGTCCACAAGCCTTGATAAAACAAATCTATTTTCTTGCTGTAGTTGCATATTGGAGCTAATTTAACTGAGAAATTTAATTTAATGGTCACAAAAAGAATCAGAAACTGAAACTAAAGAAAAAAATTAATAAGGTGCATGTAACTTGATTTAACTTTGGTGTGGTATCCTTGTATTCAAACATAACTGCATTTATAACTGTTAGGTTAGTAAATGTTCATAAATGTTAATCCGTGATGTGCTATTGAAGAAAAAATTTGTCTTATGTTGTGTTCTTGTATTTACTACTAGTAATCACTGGCGGACAGAACATAACTCATACAATAGAGTGGTATTTTGCCAGACAGGTAAATTGCAGGTAAGTATGTATTAATCCTGTACTACAAATAGTAATTTCACACTAATTTTAGCAACTGTGTTTGTGTAGAATACCTAAAAAAGAAAACACTTGAAAAAACAAGGAAGGGTGAGAAAACCTATCCCACCCTTGATTTTGTTTAGTACAACAGTTTGATCACTGTTTTGGAGACATCCACTAGATGCCAGAATTCTCAGTATTGGAATATGCCTTTTACAAGATTCAGTGAGAACCTTGGGGCATAGATTCGACCCTGTGTAACAAAAGGTGAGGAAAAACAGCCATGGAAAATTAGGCTTTGTAAATCATTAATTTGGATTTCTATTAATTCGTAAATTAGCACATATTTGAACCGAATTTGAATTGACTCTGTTCTAAAAAAGGTTCCATAAGTCAAATCTGGCATGGTAAGCCCTTTGTCTTACTTTTTAGTTGAGAGTTGATTAAAAGCTTCTGTTCTCTTATGATTTTTTTTCTACTGGATGAAGACAGTGTTTTTTGTAGACAGGAAATAAAAATCCACAAAATCTTGTTTTGAAAATATTTTCATAAAAGACTTGAAAAAGGCAATCTTAGAGGCATTGATATTTCTAGTCTAGTTCATATGATGTTATCTCGAAGATGAATGGAAATCAATGCTACAAATGCTCAAATGCCCCATAACCCAGCACCTGGATTTTTCAGCTGATAATCAATCCCTACGTGTTTCTAAGGCAGTGACTGCTCCTTGGTGAGGCAGAATTGTGTAAAAAATTCAGCAACTGAAGCCCTAAAAGCAGGATTATGCACCCAAGTAACCTATTAAATGCACACAGATGATTCAAGCATTTCAGTAAGGTGTATCTTTCCTGCAGCATTAACCACAGCAGCAAGGTACTGCCCCTGTTCTCGCTCTCATTCACATGTTGGAAGTTTATGACCTATTTTCAGAGATATTTTCAGCCTAAATTTGTTAATTTAACCCAGGGCATAGCCAAGTCCCCAAGTGAGATTTTTGCTTAAGCTAGCAACCTGTCTAATTTGCATTGCAAAGGTAGGCTAAAGCTACATAAGGAGCTGCTAAAGCTGCAATGCCTTCTCAGGAAAACGAATCTAAAACAAAACAGTCACATTCCTATTTATTAGAGCATTAATTTGTCATTCCTCGCTGCACAGCAGCTCAGGCAAAAAATAGCACTGATATGAACAAAAAGGCTGTATAGAACTGCCCTGGGAAAAGAGGAGGCAGTAGGACTTTCTAAGAATTAAAAAGCCAAATCTAAGAATTAAAACAAAAATATTTCCTTTTGATATGTGCACTTCCAAATGTTTGCAAATCTCTAGAAGCGAATCAGTTACTGGCCAGGTACTCACTAGCTTTTTTGCTAAAATAGGACCTAAGAACATACTGTGACTTAGAATGTGATGATGACTGATACATGGCACTGCACCCAAAAGAAAAAATCAGACAAGAAAAGACATTTCATCACTGAAACTTGTTTACTTGCCTTTATTACTAAACCTAACTTCCATGCCCTATTTTAACTTTAATTTCTAAACTGAATAATGGTTTTCAAAGTCAAATTCATAACATACAAGTTATATTATAAATTTCAAAATAATTTAGAGTTCCTTTCTAGAGGTAAACTATTTTTGATCTGATTTTTCTACCTGACATTCCAATAACCAGCTTTTTGGTAATTATTGTATGAGCTTTAGGAGTATCTGTACTTCTTTCCAGATTTTACCCATATCTTCCTTCTTATTTCTTTAGACATATCATTTCTAAAGAATACTCCAAGGCAGCACAGCTCCCTGTTTGCAGGATGTACTTTACATAAATGAAACCACAACTCTCAACAAGGAGGTCATGATCCCTGGTCCTTCTCTTTAGCTGTCCTCTCTCAGAGTTTCAGCCTGCACTGATAGTTCTAAAATCACGGCTAATGGCAAGTATATTTTTAGCAATTGGAATAAAATTCACAACAGGAAAGTGCAGGTGGTTGTGAAATACTGTTCTAACAATTTCCCTGCCAAATTTCCTAGGCCCTAGGCTAATTTTAACATATGCATGATAGGTTTGAGGCTTCTGGAAAACAAAATACATAGAGGAAAATTGCAATAATTTGACAGAATTTTTTTCCCCACATTTTTAGCCACAAAGTTGTTAAAAATATGCAACATGAACTATGCGATTTCTTTAAATTAGTGTTTTTGTTTTAAAACTACAGGAAATACACAGCATGAAAAAAAATGAAGATGAATTCTAACAGTGGTTTTTTTTCATGGAGCTAGGATGCAAATGACTGAGATTAGAAATTATAAAACATAGTCTAAACAGGTTCTGAGTCTCTCCTGTTTTCTGATATGATAGAGTAGCAATTCCAGTGGGCTAAAAGCAAATCTTCATTTAACACAACACTGAAACCTTTCTTTTGTTTAAAGGCCAAATTTTGCACCTCAAATGAGTCATCCCTGGCTCATGTAATTGGTGAGATAAATGACAGCCAAATGAAGACTGCACCTTTACTATTTTCATTGTAAGCATATTTCATGATTTGACTGTGTGTGGTGCGCAGAATATGTTTAACGGATACATACTGAAAAGGGAAACATTATTAAATCTGCATTGCTGCCTCAAAACGTAAGGGCAGAAAGTCTCTCCCCCACCTCCCTCCCTCCCAGGTCTGTAAAAAAGAGATACCAGAAAATTTATAAAGATTTATTACAAAAAGGTAAGGCACCTGCCAAGTTGAGCAGAAATACCTACTGGTAGTGACAAAGAACTTAAAAGATATCGTGTTCTAAATGCCACAGTATTTTATGAACATGAAAAATTGCACACATATTAAAGAAATAATGGTGTAATATAACTTGTCTCTGTCTTTTCAACTTTTCATTCCCAAACATATAGCATTAAAATTATTTTAATATGGTCCTTCTTTCACTACTCATAATCTGCTGATGAAAAGATAATGAATACCAGAAAGTAAACCAAAAACATGTTTGAAAAATCTTATTCCTTACTGGTTTTAAGTAGAAATTTCTATTTATTTCTACACCTGAATAATTAAACCACTTGGAACTGGTTACTTTTCAAGTTTACTGCCTGTCTGTATAGGCAAATGCTATCATTTTTACTCTATTTAATCTGAAGAAAATTTCAAATTATTTTATTGCCATTGCAAGCCAAAAATAAAATTTTATTATTAGTTTGCAGTTACTATATCAAAATTATAATAAACTCCTCAATCATGATCTGTGATAGCAACGGCAATAGTTTTGGGCATGCTCTGGTTATATGATTCTATAGGTGTGAACATTACTTTTCATGACCATTTTCTGGTACATTTTTAAAATCAAAAACTCATATGACTGTATTCTCTTTAAAGAAATTTTCGTTGCATCATCACACTAATTTTTCATGTTGCTGTGGCAGTTAATTTGAAAAATTTTTTGTCTTGTAGCTCTCAATGCCTCTTGAAATCAAAGCACAAATTTTAGTTATGTCAAATTTTCATTCTACCAAATAAAGCAAGAGACAGGCAGTTCTTGTTAGGTCTTTATCATAGTTCAACTATAGACATGTGTCAGAACTTTTAAAAGTGTCTTAAAATTATCTCGATGACTTGAATTTCTCCTTATTTTCTGACATTTATTAAGTTATTAAGACAAAATTGCCAGCCTTGTGCATAGCTCCATTTTAAGAGGCATGTAGTTTGTCACTATGAGAAATGACAAATAAGGGAGAACATGTCTTATGAAAGAGATTCAGCTAGTCCAAAAATTTGAAATAAAACAATTGTCCTCACTCATAGTCACTTTCAGAGCAGGTAAATCAAAACCAGCTGAAATAAAAGCAATGTTTCATAACTCATGCGCATATACCTACATTAAATAATGATTAATCCAAATAAATTGTAAGTTTTAATTATCTGCAAAACATTTGAATACACAATTTCATCTTAACAGCTCCGACCATATCAGAAATAGAATTTTCAACACATCTTCAATTTACACTGTACATAAGCTTTCAAATTTGTGATTTGTACCTCTGAACTAACACAGTCCCTTTTACCTCAATAATCAGTCTGCCACTATTTTTCAGCTCAGTGGGTAACAAAGCTTAAATTCTATTAAAAAATCCAATCTCTGTTGTAACTGGGTAAGGGAGATATGGATTCCTCTTAGCTCTTTTGTGTAGACAGCCTTCAATTAAGCATGGAGTCTGCAAAATGTTGTACTTATATTAAGCAGAATCTCTATAATTGATTTACATCTTAAGATTGCTCCTCTTTAAGTGACTGTGTTAAAGAAATTCTCACAGTATTGTAGTGATTATTCACAATAAAATAAGTCTTAATTTCCATATTTTGAGGGATCAGAACCTCTTCCATAGGTTTTTTGCTAGTGGATAATGAATAGCTCCTGTTTTTATGAGATTGCAGTTGGTTCCCCTTGGTCCTTTATTTTTTACTGAAATGATTATCTAAAGGAATAAAAGAGTACTACAACAGCCTCTCAGTGAACTTCCAGTTTGAGAGGTCAGTATTTCATAAAAGCAAATTGAAACAACATAAAAATCAAAAGGTTTTCAGAGGTTTTAAACACATCCTGCTAAAAGAAGATGAATAACAAAGTTTGTTCTTAAGTCACAGTCTTTTTACAACAACTATTTTATACTCCTTTAAAAAAAATTCCAATGAAAGTTGGTCCTAGAACTGTTAACCAAAACATCCAGACCATCATGATCTGTCATTTCCACTTATGCCTTTCTGTGGGTCAGCTGCACTGTGGGTGGTTTCAGCAGCTTCTGCAGTTTGCATCAGGCCAACATTAGAATCTTAGGGATTTCCTCTACTCTAAAAGTGTTTTCCACACCTAGCACAAGGGATGCTGGTTTCCAGAGGGATTTTAGGAATTTTGACTATTTACACAATGGGGTTTAGCTGTTTCCTCTATTTAATTTGGCTGATAAAATACTAGAACTTTTATTTCTTTTTCATTTCTAGCATATATTTAGATTAGAAAAATCGGAATTGCAAAGAACACTATACAAGGACACTTTAAATATACAATTGAAACATACTTTAATTAGAGGGACGGGCTAATTGATCTTTCTTTTAACTTGCTAAACACAAGCATACCAACACTACTATGATTCATGCATATAGGCTAAAAGATGCAAGAGTTAGCAACACACAGATAGCCATAGAACTTACATTTTTCTGCTTTTGAATTCTTAATTCCTGAAACAACTTGTAAAAGCAAAGAAGTTATACTTGCTATACCTACCATATGTGCAGGTTGAATTTTGCTGTATTCTTCTCTTCCAAGTAGGTAATGTGAGTGACAATATTTTATTTTTAAAAATTAAAATACATGTAATTGGAAACCTAAGCTACTAGACAGGAGTTGTTTTGCACAGTTGTATTTGAAAACAGTATTTTTTTGACTTCCAGAGAATTTAAAATTTCAAGGAACTGAGCAGCCTAGAAAAAGAAAAAAATAGCATCATAGAAGTAAGCTAATTTACCAAGTTAATGACAGACTTTAACAGACTTTTGAAAATACCAGAAATTCAGGTATAGGACAGATTTTTTAAAGGATAGCAGAGATTAATTCTTAATGCAGACATTGGTGCAGAATACACATACACAGAGTTGAATTTTTAAATTATTGTTTGAATTCAGCAATAAAAAACCTAAAAGTCATCATAAAGTTCTCAAATTACACAGTTACGGTGCCAAGTAAAAGCTGGGCTAAGAATTTTCTGTTTGACATCTAAATCACATCTGTATCCCTGTATATTCCCATCCTTCAAATCACATAAATAAAAACAAGAAATCTTTATTAAAATCATTAACAGCTGCAATAAAATTCACTTTATGTTGTATGTGAATAAATGAGTTAAGCAGTGACTTTCTCTTATGTAGGAATTTTGTCAGAAGTGGCACTAGATCACAAATTTTCATTTTTGTGTAATGTAAAACTAAGATCTTAATACTAAATGGCAGGGGTCTGCCACAGGAAGGATGATATGCTAAATCCATGGGCCACAGGAACTGCAATATGGACAATTATGTTACAGTTAGCTAGGAAATTATTCCCTCTTTTTAATTAAACTGTTAGCAAATAATTATTTTGATATTAACTTTGTCAGGAGGAGAAACTGAATCCTGACTCAGGTATCTACAATGTGAATAGATTTGTTTACTAGAGGGTTCATTAACTGTATCAAAAACCAATTTGAATAAACAAGCCACTTTCCATGTTTATACACACATACACATGGGGGTGGGGGGTGTTTGCTTTGGGGTTTTTGGCCATTCAGGTTATCTGCCTTTCGTTTGCCTTTAATACAAAATGCTTAATCAAATCAACACTTTATTTTAAATTTCCAGGCTATACATGCTTTGTAGGATTACTGAATTAAAAAAAAAAACCCACAAAACAAACCAAACAATGCCATGTTTTACTAAACTAGTGGTTTTCTTTAATGGGTTTAAATGAGAACCAAGCCTTGTACCTGTAAGTCACTTTAAATGGCTCCCTACTGTAAATGAGTAAAGAGACCACTTCTGGAATGTAGGACAAAGTACTCCACTTTGCTGACCTTGGGATATAAACTATAAGGCAAAACTCTGTCTTTAGATCTCAAAGGTTTTATTGGAAGTGCTTGACACTATTGTGCTATTTATTTGAAGTTTATGGCCCTATTTTTATTGTTAGTATTTTCTTCTGGTTTATTATTTTATAGTTCTGATAAACTGCAGTTATTTTCAATAATATCCCCTAGATGTGACTAAGTTACCTTAAAAAAAAAAAAAAATCCTCATTGTGCATATCACTTTTCTGATTTAACTTGATTGTCACTAATCTGCTTTTCATTACTTGAAGACTATTTGCTTCTTAACTGGAAAATATAACACCACACACATTTTCCATCTTCTTTTAATCTTTGAATTATAGAAATGTTAATTTAATAATTCATTACAGCACCCATGTGGTTGTAACTTTTCCTTAACTCTTAGTGCACGGACATCTGTTTCTTCCATTTCATCCTATTTATAACATAGCACAAAAATTTACTTATTAAAATGTGGTGTTTTGTGACCTGTAAGGATGCATGAGCCTACAAAAAGATGGAGAGGGACTACTTACAAGAGCATGTAGGAGGAATGAGTTTAAACAAGAGAGTAGGTATAGATTAGATATTAAGAAAAAATTCTCTGCTGTGAGGGTAGTGAGGTCCTGGAATAGCTTGCTTCAGAGATATTGTGGATGTCCCAACCCTGAAAGTGTGCAAGTCCAAGTTAGATGGGGCTCTAAGAAAACTGGTCTAGTGGAAGCTTACCCATCCACAGAAGGAGTGCTGGAACTAGATTATCTTTAAGTTCCTTTCCAACACAGGCCATTCTATTATCCCATTATAGCATAGTTTTCGTAAGCATATAAGACAATGTTATTGCTCTCAAGCTTTTAAAATGAAAAAAATCTGTTTACATTTATATTGCAGCTACCCCTCCTGAGCACATCACTGTTGTTTTGTGAATTTCTCACTCAGCGTTTTGCCAAATTAATGTTAAAATGCCCAACAGCCTCTAAGCATCTAGGCTGAACCATTTCAGAAGACATTTAAATCCTGGAAAAAGTATTAATATTACCTGGCACAGTCATGTGACAAGCAGGATATTGTTAGCATGAGGGAAGAGCATTCAAACCCCACTCGGTTTGCGTGTGGTTTTAGCCCAATCAGTCTGCACAGACTGAGGTTTTTGAGGCTCATGTTAAAGGTTTCTATTTCACCTGGGGTCCAGAACTGCAATAAGCAAATAGCTTCCAAAGCAGCTCATGTAAAATCTAAAATACTTCGTCACTAAATAAGGGAGTCAGTTTATAAAGGGTCTTAAGCGCTGCATCTGGTCATAACGAAAAAGTGAACTTTATCTAAAATTTTTAACTACATTCATTTGAAAAAAGCAAAACACTGACAATTAGTTTGTTATCATTGTTTGCTACCTATAACATACTGTTAAAAACATTATTTGCAAAGAAATGAACTAGAATAATTAAGAATAAAATATGAAAATATTTATAAATAGTTATATTCTGTAATTAAAAATGAAATTATTTTTATTAATAGCTCTATTTCAAATATATTCCTAATTTCCACCATAAATTCTTATCAAGTAGGTTACTTATACTCCATTACCAAAGCATATATTAAGAAGAATAAAATGTCAAGAGAATACAGTCAACAGATTAAAACTTTTTAAAGGTGAGCATCATGTTTATATTAAGAGATAACCTTAGCTTGCCTCCTGTGTGACAAAAACCCCTCAACTGCCATTAGGCAGCAAAAATTTAACAGCACTTTTGAAAGTGTACAATTTCTTTGCCAAAAATTAAGAAAAAATATTAAATCTGTATGCTTTTTTAGAGTCTTTTAAATAAAGTATTAGGTCTAAATTGTTCTGTAGTTTGCATAATATCAGATTGCAGTGAACATGTTTTATGCAATATTGAAGTAAAGTACATTCCTGCTTGCAGGAACCGTATTTCTGATTTACAAGCTTTTTGGGTTTATAAATACACAGAGGAAAAATTCTCTAATGTCTAAAATAGCATACTCCCCTCTTCCCAAACAGCTGTTTCCCCATCAAACCCAAAAAGGTTGTGCACACTTCTAAGACTGAATCTGGAAACCGAGGTGTGAATTTTTTTTGTTTCTGCGGGACCTTTCAGAGGTCATTCCGAGGAGATCTCATTACTTTCATGTGAGATTGCATTTTACATCCCCAATAAAGTAGTCTCCCTCTTTACTGCATATCTCCCTCTATAAACTTACCTACAATATTTCTGTGTTACCCTCAGTGAGGACCAGGATCAACCAGAAGGATCACAGCCAGAATTGTCATTTTGGTCTGACTATCAGATGCAATTTTTGTGACTCTTGCATACTGAGGATACACGAGGTGAAAACATATTCTAATCTATGAGAGCACCCTTCTTCCTGCTTAATGTTTCTTTTTTTAAGCTAGAAGGTCAAAACAACATCATCAGTACCATGCATGTTTTTGTAGAATGTATATAGGGTTCACTATTTCTAGTAATTGCAGGGAAAAAAAGCTTTTGACTCTTTTGCTCTACAAAGTCTCTTCTTATTAATTGCTAAACAATTTTCTAGTAAGTTCCATATATGAACTAATATTATATTTGAGACAGATCATTTAAATTTGTACCACAACTATCAGTGTTTTACTCATGCAAAAAAAAAACCAAACCATAATACTTTGGTGACAAATTGTTCCTTTTTAGATATAGAGAAACAATAATTTTATTAACTAATTTGGAAAAAATTGTATCCAGGTTTCCTCAAGGGCTCAGAGGCAACTCAAATACCTGAAATTTTGGTGGGTTTTCGTTTGTTTGGTTGGTTTTTGTCTTGGGTTTGTTTGGTTGTAGCTTTTTTGGTTTTGGTTTTGGTTTTGTTTTCTGTACCTCTAATGCCTGGATTAACACTGCAAAGTGGCTTTTGACTCCAGTACATTTTCCGAACACTTCATTAATAATATATATTATCACTTGAAAAATATTTACAATTTTTAAACATATCTCTGCAGAATTTAGACTAACTCATTCAAGCCTTTATCTCTCCTAGAATAGGCTGCCCTAATATTCTGCTCAGTGACCTGCCAGTCAGACAGATTACTGAGCTTCACAACTGTACATCACAAAGAAACACAAAGCTGCTTCCTTCATGATAGAATCACTACACAGCCTCTCCATAAAGCAAAGAGAGGAATTTAACAGTTTTATGTTGGCCTATAAAGGAAAAGCCTGCAGTATCTAGGAGCACCAGTATATATAGAAGTTGTCGTTCCAGTTCTACAATTGTTACTGAATCTCTTCAAAACCAGACTAAATTCACATGATGAATTTGTACTATCTCATGATGGAATTATGTTTTTCTCTGGACACAACTCTAGTAATATACAGTTCTTCCCAATACAATTAACTCGTTTTCCTATTGAGTATATTATTATAAAGATAACTGCTCTATGAAGATCTATGCAAGACTGTATTAAATATAAAACTAATTTGTGAATGTCTATCACAAATGCATTTTCATAAAAAGTTGGGCTCAGTCCTCCCAGCCTGACTCCTATTACCTAAATTTAGGCTCCTAATCATGTAACTTTCCTGAAGTAAGGTTGCTTGGGCATGTAATTCTGTAGACTGTCATTGTGCTTAAATGCTTAAAATAAATAATCATTATAAATGATACTGTAATATCTTTCATCTCATAAATTATTCTCTACTGACTCATTAAGACTGGGCACTTGTATCAAGAAATTTTTCAAAATAAGCAAATTTAGATTCCTCTAAGTAAAGCTACCAAAATTGTTAACTGTTTTCAATATTTTTTCTTTTTTTTAATTTATACTAATTAATGATAATTAATGGATAATTAGTGTAAATGATACTTTATTAATCATTGCATTAATTATTAGACAGAAATACTAAAAGTGAAGTTATTAAAGAACGAGACTTTTTTTGTGTGAGAAACCTTAAAATCAATAATTTTATAGAACACTAAAATTTTAAATTAATGTGGTTTCCCTGAAAATTTCAAATTATACAGCAAAAGTAAAAAAAGGTATGATACATTCAGTGGAGAAACTTATAGATATAATGTGCTGAGGTGCATTCGGTTCTTTAATGGAAGATAAACATCATTTCCTCTCTATAGTATTATTTGAATAGAAAAAATAAGGAGTTTTTCTCTGTGTTACCTTATTTCTATGACATTTCATGCATGAAAACTACCACAGTGGAATGCCATTTTCTAAGGAAATAAATTCAGAGAACTGTGCATTCTGTGCTTGTATTAAATGCCTCAAAATTTGAGTCATTAATGGTTTGGCTTAAAACATTTTTACTCCATTTTTTAAATCTTTCAAACAGGGAATTGATAATCTCTGATAATTAAAGTACAAATTAACACGTAGCCTAGGATTACTTCTAACAGAAGGTAGAGTGTAATGAAACTATTCTCTCTTACCATAGATACAGATTTGTTCACCACTTGCACAAGATTTTGAAAAGTTTCTAATTTCTAACTGCTCAGAATGTGGCCTGTGGTTTCTCAGCTACATCTGGCACAAAAAAATCACACAGATGAAGAGCCCAGCTGCAATGTTGGAGCATTACTGTAATACCAGAATTTTTAACTGTAAATATAAAATTAAAATCAGCAAAACTTTAATCAAATTATTTCCTCTAAACTAATTTTGACCTGTCTTAACAACACTTAAACTCTAGTCAACTCAAAACCGTGTGACATATCTAGAGATTAGCTGTAAGGAATGTTTGTGAGGATAAATACCATTTCTCTCAAATTTCAAGCTTCTGAAGCAATCAAAACCATCTGTTACTTTGAACATAAAACAAAAATTAATTTTGGCTGGGTAGGAAAAAAATGGAAAGATGAAGTTTTGAAAAACCCTGATATCTTTTCAAATGCATTGCTGAAAACATTGTTTTAAAGTTTTTGAAATAAATTTTGGCTGTGCAGTACTGAAGACCAGGTTGGATGTTGGAAGCTTCATGAAGTGTGTGACATCCCCACCCATGGCAGGGTGGTTGGAACCAGATGATCTTCATGGTCGCTTTCAACCCAAATCACCCTAATCCTGTGATTTTGATTTTGTGATTCTATGATTTTGAGACCTAAAATTTTGTTTCAGAAAAATACACTCCTTGTTCTGAATTAAGATAAAAATGAAACAAATTTAAATTGACAGATTTTTTTTCAATAAATATATAATTAACTTTTTAGCTGTTGTCCTCTTTTTTTCATTGTTGGCACAAAAATAAAAAGTCATTCTTAATTCATATTTACATCTTTCTACTTGAAGTTTACCAGATTTTTGAAGTTTACAGCAAGATGTGGCTGATATGATGACTAAGGAAAATGATTAGTTGACCCAAAAGTATCGATTTCTAAGGGTGTTAGGGGTGGATGCAATAAAAGCATGATTGCATTGATGATTTAAGTGTTCTCTGATTCCCTTGATGTGCAGGATTCAATGAAACCTTGCTAGAGCTGAGCACATTGTTTCCCTCACACTTTTCAAATATAGCAGAAATTTAACGCCTTTTGCTAAATACAGGAAAAAGGAGTGTAGGAGTACAAAACGTGAAAGAACTACATATAAGCAAGAGAAACATGCCTATTTCCTGTAAATTATGGGCTTATTCAAATTGGTAACAGTACCCATCGTTTTGTCACTTTCTTTGAGAGCAGCATACACTGCTTTTCATGAAGTGCTGACACAAAACAGGCATCATTTGCATTTTCATCTTCTTTCCTTGTTCTAAATGTGTTTCATGCACTTTCTCTTGTTGTAGAAACATCGTTTTTGGTAGATTTGTGCCACTGGTGCTGGGAACTGCAGAAGGTATACTATAGTGGAATTTGGGGTGGGGAAGAGGAAGGAGGAGGAATAGTTGACCATAAAATGTTCCTTCTCATTAGAAATCTTTCTCTTAAAGATTTTTGATTGAAAAAGGCTGTCTGCAGATTTCTTTTGTAGACTCATTATGTAAACCAATGACAGCTATCCCTTGGAAACCATACTGATGACTTCAGTATTCTGAAGTTCAATCCACAGCAAAACCTCACCTCTTTTCTTTGGCAACCCTAAAATCTACCCTGAGCACCTACTCGAGCTGTAACATCTCATGTAAAACGGGAGCATAGTGACTACTGGGCTGCTTTGAAAAGTAATTGTTTCTATTTGCTTCTATTTACTTTTTCAATTGCCATAATTGAAATAGGAATAATAATATTAGAAAACTGAAATCAATAAGCTCGGGAAGATGCATCTGAAAATTCAGAAGCAGCCTCTTCTGCCACAAAATCTCTTCACTGCAAAGAAAATAGTAGGGAGGTTCCCACTCTGAAATAACTTAAATCTGTTTGATAAGGCATTACAATAAAAGCAGCTTCAGTGAATGTCTGTGCCTCTGTATAGCAATAAATAATAAGACTGAATCTTGTAAGTCAGCAAGCATCTGTGAAAATACCATAAGTCAGGTTCAATAAAGAATCTAAGCAGGTAAAATGGGATGCAATGGGTTTAAATAAGACACATAGTTTTAAGACATAATAAAGCAGTCCCTACTGAGTGGCATTCTCCTCCACAGTGACTTAAAACTCCATATGTAGGTTTATAATGGAAGAGCTTCACTGAAAGAGTGTGAAAGACATTACTTCTTTTTCAGATCACTGCAACAAAATGGTACCTATGCAATGCCACAAAAAAGGCAGTCTGTGCAGCCTCTAAAGCTCACAAAACACTAGGTACTTAAAGGTTTGCAAGTATAGAGTCTATCATAATGAAGAAGTCAACTGAATCAACTAGAATCGATGGTATAGACATGTTTCTTACAATGATGTAAAATTTGTGAGCAAACGTCATCACATCTGTCCATCTCTATCCTGATGTTCCAAAATTCTTTTTCTTTCACAAATTCCCATAGCAATTTATACTAGTCATACCTCCAGTAATTTTGATCTCAAATCAGAGAAAGAAATTAAGCTTTCTCATTTTATACTTCTTTGCTTGTTTCTAAGCCTTTTTTTTAATGATTTTTGCATTCCTATGCAGCACCGTTCAACACCCAGAGATCATCCCTTCCAGTCTTTCTCAGATTGTTTTGAATATCTTTACTTATTTTTTTCTCTTCTAAGGTCTAATTACTCAAATGCTCTATATTTAGAAGAAATAATAATATTATTCTTCCACTCTTGTGAAGTAAGTCAGGTATCTGGGAATGGGATGACAATGTGAGTATGCAGAAGTACTGCTAAGCATGCCAAGTGTACAGTTGGTTAATAGCAAACATGGGGGTATGGCTATCTGCTTCCAAGATATCTTACCAGGAAATCTAGGGAGATAGCTCTACTCACTATTTACAACCTGAATGCATATCCTGAAACTAGAAGGCCATGCCTTTTAAATAATTTGTGTGAAATGCAGTCCATTGTGCTGGAAATATTTTGATAAAAGTATTTCATCCACAAGAATAGAGCTATTATGGATTAGATAAATAGCAGAGAGGGTTTAGAAGCTTCCCTCGATATTGTCAACCAACCCAGACACAAGTACTGCTACAGAAGTCCTGCAAAATATTTAAGAAAGCAATAGGTACTCTCCATTTTTGATATTATATATTGTTTTTAATACTGAGTTAAGAAGAATTTATTAATTTTTTACTTTCTCAAATATTGATCTGTCAGCCTGTGTGAGTTTTTACATTGAAAATCAACTACTATCTATTGTATTTTATTTTCTACATATTTATATTGCCAGATAACAGACTTTGTTACCTATAAGTTACTTCAACGGGATAATCAGGTGCTGTCTTTTTAGTATCACATTTAATTTTCACCTCTTCCCATTTTGTGCTATTTCAGCTTCATGGTAAGCACAAGGAACATAGGAAACATGACACTCTACAAAAAAAAAAACAGTTCTTTTTCTCTTCAGGGATTTTCTCAAGTGGGTTTCCTGGTAGAATGTCCTCTCCTCACTACAGAAAGGTTCAGTGTGTTGTACCTCTCTGAACACCTCATGAGTCCTGTGCGCACTACTACGTCTGTCTCAAAGTGCAGTGGTGTCAGGGGTGATTTGCTTAAGGTGGTCTACGAGAGCCATCATGCCATTAGGGACATAAGGGTGAGAAAACAGAGCAGAAATTAGGTACAAGTAGATATTTGCTGAGTACACAAAACTGCTAACAGAGGCAAAAATTTGACAGAAGCAAATAATTTGGATGGCTAGACAGTTTCAATGATATATTTGACGGAAATGTAGGGCTCATACTCCAGTTAAAAAAATTCTGAAAATGCTGGATCACCTTCTAGAAGACAATGTGACAAACCAGGAAACTAAACAAGAAGCAGCACTGACTTCTGGGACACATACCAGTATGTGCTGAAAGGGTCACCCAATCTGCTAGACAAGCCTCATTCCTCACAGAGACATGCCCCTCATTTTGGTAGCAACATGCAGGAGTAAACCTCATGTTCTTTGAAAAATACAGACTGCCATCTAATTTTGGCTCTCAGACAGGATTCTGCTATTTTCTTCTGGAACTAATAATACCTCAGCAGATTGTGAACAGGCTGTTGAACTGTTCTGTAGAGCTCCACCAGCTTTGCAGTTTCTATTTCAACCTTTCTTACCAATACCGAAACTGGCTTGCCAAGAGAACTAAAATGTCCGAATGGTAGAAAGTGGGTCATGCCAAATATCAGGTGGTTCTGCAAAATCTCTTATAACAGCTGGCAAGATTACGTTGAAAATTGAACTATTTTTCATGTATTACTATTACTTTGAGCTGTAGGGGATTCCCAAGTTCAGGAATGGAAGCAACATGCCCAAGCCTTATCACAACCTCTGTGTCTGCAGCTGCCAACCAGGCTAGGAGAGGGTGGTGCTGGGAGCAACAGAGGGACATTTAAATGCCTACGTGGAGCATGAGCAGCTAGACCATGGGGATCAGGAGCACGGCACAGCAGTAAGGATGTGTGGCACAACAGGAGGAGGTAAACAGGGGTGTGGTACAGCATGGCATGGTATGGCACGGCACGGCACGGCACAGCACGGCACAGCATGGCATGGCATGGCATGGCAGTGAGGGCATTGCACAGCACTTCACATGGCGCTTTGGGCAGCCAGGACAAGCAGAAAAGCCTCCTCTCTTACCATATGAGATCTGGCAACAGAAGCCACAAACAGACTGATAAGGAAGAGCAAAGAGATCCTGTTTCTATATTAATGCACACAGTGTGAAGGACAAACAAGAGGAGCTCAAAGGTTTGGCCCAGTCCCAGAAGTTTGGTATCAGTGGCATAAATGAAACCTGCTCCTGTGACTGGAGTGCCCCATTGGATAGTTACAGGGTTTTCAGAAGGGATAAGCAGGGAAGAAGAGGCATGGGGCTGGCACTTTATGTAACAGAAGGGGTAGAATTTGTGGAGCTCTCAGTTGGCAATGGATCAGTTCAGAGCTTCTGGATAAGACTCAAGGGGCAAATAAATCATGTGAATGTCACTGTGGGAGTCTACTATAGACCTCCCAGCCAGGACAATGACCCTGACAAATTATTCTATGAGAAACTAAGGAATGCTTCCAAGTCAACTGTTCTTGTCCTTGTGGGGGAGTTCAACCTGCCAGAAATTGCCTGGGAGAACCACACAGCTGCTACAACCCAGCCCAGAAGATTCATAAAATCCTGGATGACAATTTTATGGAACAGGTCCTAAGGGACATGTCTTGGAAAGATGCCCTCCTTGATCTATTTCTTGTCAGCAGAGAGGATCTTGTAAGTGGAGGTTGGTGGCTGTCTTGGCCACCAAGTTTAAAATTTCTGTAGACAGGAAGGAAAGTGCCAGTAAAACCTCTCAGCTCTGGATATGAGGAGACCAGAATTCAGTCTGTTTAGACAAGTATTAATTTCCCCTGGGAAAATATTTTTGCTGGTGTGGTAGTCATTAAGTAATATGATAAGCAACCTCACCTAAACTAAGCCCCGACATCCTACTTCATACAGTGCAGAAATTGGGAAAAAATTACTCCTCAAATAATAGAATACTTCAGAGAGCGTTTCCAACATCATAGTGAACCCTAAGTCTAAATGTATATCTAATGATATGTGTGAATTATTTATGTACATATTTACGTGTCCATACACACACACTCTCCCTTCTATCGTGATGTACAAGAAGGAAAGATACTGTAGTACCCATAAGGATAAATGAGTCATACTACTAATAGTCAAATACTTGTTTTTTTAAAACTGTTCTCTCTCTTCTGAAATATCTATGTAAATATGCACAGACATTCTATAATCTTTGAAATGAGATTTAAAGCTTAGCCATTGCCAAGGGCTAGTTAGCATCTCCACACTTGTTATGATAATTTGTCAATAAATTCCAGTATTGTTTAAAAATTATAATTAGGAAACTTACAGTGCATATTTTTTCCTGCTTTTCAGTTTTAGTGCAGTATATCTGATGCAGAATTCCAGAGTAAAATAAACAGCAATGACAGGAACGCCAGTCTCTGTATTTCTGATGATTAAAAAGCTGAGTGCTTGCCAGCAGAAGCCTGCTGTCAGTAAAAATGAATCTGAAACAGATGCCAACCACATCAACAGCTTGAGCCATATACATTTTTTATTGGACAAAGACAGAAATCATGATGGAAGTAAACAGGTACAAGGCACATCAAAGAATATTACCACAATACCCCAAATTCAAAATATACTTATTAGTGCTCTATGTCCAACCTAGACAATTCTGTTCATGTCTAAGCCTGTAAAACCAGAATGTTTAGTGTCAAAACTATGAATATAAATATAAGTTAGAACAGGCTGTTGTAATTTTATATTTAACCTCTTTCAATCTTGGATATTGTTTTACTAACACATGGACAGAAACCCACACTGGAGCACAAATTTCAGTTTTCTTTTGTTTTCTTTGATATCTGAACTTTATGTCAATATAACGTACATATACTAGTGAAAAAATGGCTAAAAAGCTCTTTCCCTGCTACTACTCATCTCCCAAGAAGACCACAAGGCTCTAGATTTAGCTAATAATATGCTGGGGTGGGGGAAACAATAAAACTACAGAAACAAAAAAGTTTCTGACTTCTCAAAGTTTTTGTCCTCAAAACTGTTTTGGAATACTACTTGTTTAATCATATTTCACTGTCTCTCTATTTCAAAATTTGTGTGTTAATTTTCATGTTACTACCCACTTACAGAGACGTTCCATTTAGCTAGATACCAAAATTTGTTTGGAGAACCCTGCAAATGTGCAGTTCTATGTCAAGAGCGAAGTGCCTTAAAACTGGAAAAATAAACACCGCCTCCATCTTCAAGAAGGGTTAGAAGAAGGACGCAGGCAACAGGCCAGTTGGCATCACCTTGATCTCCGGGATTGCTGGGAAGGTGAGTGGCACCTTTCTGGATAACATTTCCAGTTATATTAAGGACAAAAACAAAAATCAGGAGGAGTGGTCACTGCATGGCTTCACCAAGAGGACATAATTTTTGACTAACTTGACAAAGTTCAGTGATGAAGTGATTGGCCTGTGGATGATGAGACAGCAGTGGAGTTCAGCCTTGGACACTGTTTGTACATAAAATGTGATATACAGGCTGGTTAAGCAGATGATGAGGTGGATACAAAACTGAGTAGACCCCTGCTTGGCAGAGGGTCATGCTGCCATCCAGAGGCACCTTAACAAGCTGGAGAAATGGGCTGAGAGGAAGCTCATAGAGCTCTGCACACTGGAACAGGCCATCCAAAGAGGCTGTGGAGTCTCCCTCAATGGAAATATTCAAGAAACTTCTGGATGCAATCCTGTGCCATGTGCTTTAGGATGACCCTGCTTGAGCAGGGAGGCTGGACCAGATGACCCTGTGTGTTCCCTTCCAGACTGAGGGGTTCTGTGATTCTGTGTATCTGTGAAATTCAAAGTCCTGCACCTGAGGAGGAATAACCCTATGCACCAGTAAATGCTGGGGGTCACTCAGCTGAAAGCAGCCTGGCAGGAAAGAACCTGAGAGCTCTGGTTCAGACTGAACACAAGCCAGCAATGTGCACTGGTGCAAAAGGCGAATGGAAGGCTGGGCTGCACTGGGAGGGGAGTTGCCAGTTGGTTGAGGGAAGTGATTCTACCTCATTACTCAGCCCACACCTGGGTTCCCCAGCACATGGGCAGACTGGAGACAATCCAGTGAAGTTCCACTAAGATAACTGAGGGGTTGAAGCCCTTAACACATGAGGAAAGGCTGAAAGAGCTTGAACTCTTCAGCCTGAAAAAAAAAGAAGGCTCAAGGAGACCTTATTAATGCATAAAAGTGGGTGAAAGTAGGGCGTAAAGAGGCTGGAGCCAGAGTCTTCCAAGTGTTGCACTGTAAAAGGACTAGATGCAATAGGCACAAACTGAGATAAGGTGACACCAAATGAAATACCAGGAAAGACTGTTTTACTGTAGCCCAGAGAGGTCATGGAGTCTCCCTCCTTGGACCCTCTAGACATGGTTGCAGCTATCTCTACTTGAACAGGGAGAGTGAACAAGATGATCTCCAGATGTTCCTCCAACCTCAACCATTGTATGATTCTGTGTGATTCAAGAGTGTATTGCATTTATGAAATCTCAATTTATGACATTTCAAATGGGATTGCATTTCTTCATTTTCCGTATTGAATTTAGTTGCAGGGTTTCATATTCCCAAAGACTAAAGTACATAAAAAGGAACACAAAGGACAGAATGGGATAAAAATCTTGCATTTAAACCAAAAATATGGAAACAGTTCTCCTATGTTTAACTGAGATAGCTTTTGGAATTGCATGTATGCATTTGCTTGCATTTTCAAGGAGGTGGTGAGGATTTTTTTTGCATTTTTGTATTCCCTCTATGCCTAATCATTAATAAATGATATTATTTGAGAACTGAGGGAATAGTTTAATTCAAAACTACCATTTCTTTAGCCTAAAAAATGTGTTATACTTACAACTGAACAACTTTAATTTGATTTATTTCCTGAAATTCCAAAGAAATTATAAAAAGAGATTTTCTAGCTCAATTACTTGTTACATGCATTTTATCTCAGGATACTGCATATTTTTTCATTCCACATTGTCTTGAGAACAAAATTTAAAAAATTA
Organism: Petroica traversi; assembly: GCA_025920805.1. Lineage (NCBI taxonomy): Eukaryota > Metazoa > Chordata > Aves > Passeriformes > Petroicidae > Petroica > Petroica traversi. The sequence continues at coordinate 15,312,418 of JAHLSL010000046.1, read as the reverse complement.
TTCTAAGTATCCACTTGGAGGGACTTAATGAATACTAATTACGATATCCTTGATTATTTCTTAAATTATTCAAGGGAAATACAGTCTTTTGTTAAGTACAGTGCAGTACAATTAGTTAAGTTATATAATTTTATCTTTTTCCATTGAGTGGCTGGTCTACTCTATACATATGGAGGCAAAGTGTTCATTACCTCCCAGCTTCCAACTCATTGAGTCGTCTGTAAGTTTATTAAACATAGAAGTTTAATCTGATCATGACTGGTTGCTATCAGCCTGTATCTTCTCCACAACTTCTCCTGTTCATCTAGACTACCTTATAAACATTCCTATCAAAGGTCACAAAGAACACTAAATTATAGTTCTCATGAGGCCTACTCTGTGTTGCTAAGAGTATATTTCAATTTACAGAGAACTGGCAAATTTCTGCTCTTAGTTCTCCTGCCATAACAACTGTAGTGAATTTAATTGCTTATACCAAGAGGCGTAACAAATTATCTCAGAAGCACTCAATTCAACTCTGATTTGGGGAAAATAACATTTTCTCCCTAAGTTGGCAGCAAACACAGAGTGAGAATTTTGACTCTTGCTGTACCTGAACCTTGTACAGTTTAGCTGCACACGCACTTCAAATTCTAAATGTGTGAGAAAATACTTCAAAATGCTATCTTTTCCCTGAAATCAGAACACTTTTCATCAGGAAAATAATATCATACAATGGAAGATGGAAAGTAAAAAATGTAGTGCTATGCTTTATTACCGCCTAAAATGGTGAACAAGATCAGTTCATTCCAACAACAGAGGGAAAGATTTCATCTTTTTCTTTAAAATCACAATGCACAGAAGTCTTTCAAAGTTCCTGTCCTGTCAGAACTGGATAAAATAGGTCAGGAGAAAGACAGAAAAAGGAAAAGGAAGGAAAAGGAAGAAGCTTAACACACCTTTTTAACTGCAAAAGAACTTCTAACATTTTTTTTTTCTTTACACTGTGAAGTATTATGCTCATTATGCAAGGTGATAGACTAGCAGAAGAAAATATAAATACAAGGACTAACAAGGAATCTCTAATTCACAACTGCTATCATATTCAAACTTCTGGAGCTCTTGATACCACCACTAAGAATGCTCAGAGATTAAAACTCAGTCACTACATCTCTTTTTTTCTGCTTTCTTTGATGGTCTGACTAAGAAGAGATAAGCCTAACTCTAGTATTTAAAACAGAAAGTCTCCAGTTTGCTGTGATCACACATCTACGCTAACACAAACACCTTCTCATGTCAATGCACTTGAGAGCAGGAGCTCTCCCTGCAGCCTTTCAAACTGGCCAAGGCCTCTGATAAAAGTTTCTCCTTGTCATTAGCTTATCTGTGTCCCTTAGCTTATCTATTGATTTGAGACATAATGTCCCCTAAAAATATTAAGTAGCTATTGAGGAAGAAAGCATCTCTAACCTTGCAATTCTGGGGGGAAATGGATGCATATTTCATTGATTTCTCTAGGTTAAACACCAGCCAGGCAAACCGGAGACATTCTCCTGGAGATTATTTCAGTGAAGACATAGCGCAGTCATGCTTCAAAACCATTGAGCACAATATATGTGGTTATAATGTAAGTCTAAAAATGTTAAATTAAGGTTTATTTTGGAGTTTCAAAATAAAATCAAACAGTATTTTCTCAGAGATATCCACTGAACAGCACTCTACTAAGATACTTTATCTAGGTCCTAAATGATAGACATACATTAATCATTCCTGGTTTTTTTAACATTCTTATTGAAGCTGTGTGGAGGTATAAAGATAAATGCAAGGCAGACAACAGTGAAAGAAAGGACTACAGCTGATGTGTCACTTTTTTATTTGGATTTTTAAATTATTTTATTCTTAGCAACCAAAATATGTTATTGTTTACATAAATGCTTCTGATCTTGTTTTGCCTTTGTCTAAATGTATTTATAATTCTGAAATGAAAATAGAAATCTACCAATTTGTCACTACTTTTACCTATGCAAAAGTTTCTATTTAAAAATCAGAGAAAAGTTGAGATGATAACAGAACAAACTAAAGGAGTAATGATAAAATGATCACATAAAATTTAAAGATATCATGAAATAAGTATTTTCATTTAGAAATGCATTCATGTAAATTGCTGGATCATCTGCTTTTTCAAACTTAGTTTTCAGAAGAAACACTCTTCTGTCTTTATGATAAATAACAAACTTTCTTTTGGTAGAAAAATACATGAAATATATTTCTGATATCATTGTGGGGAGGACTGGGGTGAAAATTTTAGGAAGAAAGGATTCAGAAAATATATCTTTGAGAAATTTCTCTCCATTACTATAATATAATAGAAGATAATAATAATTTATTTTTAGTATTTCCCTTGAGAAGACACTGATCAAATTTCTACAATTCCAGTATTACTTTGGCTCATGCTCATTTGCGGGCAACTCTGAAGAACATCTGACTAGACAAAGCAGTAAAATCATCAGGTGAGTCCCTATGACCCAGAAAGATGTCATAATGCATAATATATTAATGAATATCTTAATTGCAATGCTCATAAGACCACATTAACCATCCAGAAGGAACATGGTAATTCTATATAAACAAAACTTGATATCCACTGAGTAAATACTATGTCTGCATCAAACAGTTAATCTCAAATTTCAGTATTTTGTGACTTTCTCTATCTGGTGAGAAAAGAAGATTTGGGCTTGTTTTCTATTTTAAAAAGGAAAAGGGAAAAGAGCTAACTACTGACACAAGCATGTAAGAATGAAGATATGGCCACGGATTGCTTTCAGTTCATTGAAGGCAAAACAATGCCAAACAATAAATAAAAGTGCATTTTATTGTACTGTTTGGATGTTTTGTTTACATAATAATTTTTAAGAGTAGACAATTACTAATTGAATGGCTACAGCACTGCTAAACTGACTTCAGGCACATGAACAAGTGTGAGCAGCACACTGTCGTAATCATTCACGATTCCCGATTTGCATTCACGATTTTGTTGCTAAGACACAGCAAAATTTGTCAGAAACTTGTAGATTTAAGGAATGGCAAGACTTTTGCTTCGTGGTGTTTCAGTTTTGACTGGCAGAACTTCTACTTTGTTCTCTTTTAGAACTGGAATGAAAAAAAAAAAAGACAAACAACAAATAAACAAACAAAAATAATCAAATGAAAAATAACCTCCTAATATTTATCTTCAGTTAATTCCTGGTATAAAATACCTCAGTCTCTGCCTGACTCTGGAATCAGATGGGATTCTTAGGAATATGATAGGTGTTGTGGAAAAGTACTAACTACATTTTAAGAGACAAATAATCTATAAAAATATACCTTCTATTAGTTTCCTACTCTTGAAGAGTATGAGTTTCAAATGTAATGCTTTAATGTCTGCATGGCACTAAAATTGTAGAGGTTTGTGAAAATCAATATACAGTTCTGTAGGCTAGGTAGCCAAAGAAACCCCAGACAGCCAAGATGATGGTTATACTATCCAAATGACACCATAAGACAGCATGGCTTCCTAAAATTCCAATTCTGTGTGAGACTTAACCAGCTGAAAAATATGGTAACTCACGTATTTTGTTCTATAATTTGGCCACACTAATGGACTACAGAAAAAACTGTGTTATAATTAGCAGGGCAGAAGGGATTTGGCAGCACACTTAATTAGCTGGGAAACTGTCTTCATTTTCACAATCAATGAAACTTCATTAGGTTTCAGATTTCTATCCCAAGGTAAGGTTTTATTTTATTTTGAGTCTGTGTATGGTTCAAATCATACAGGCTAGACTTTCTCAAGGTGCATTCAAAACTGTACTGAACGGTCCTCTCCAAAAATGTATTTAATCCAAGACTGGTCTTGGCCTTGCTGATTGAAAGTCTTTAGAGCAAAGCAAAATCATGAAGCAATGACTTACACTTTGTATGCACTTTCTCAGCTACAGAATAGAGACAGAAATCACCATACATTGCCTCCAACCACAGGTTATTTATGCAGAGAGATACTCAGTGTATTAATGTGAAAGATTATGTAATGATCTATTTTTCAGACTGGACCTGTTTTAATATCTTGGCTATATTTTGGCACAGGTGACTTTTGAACTTCTCATGTGAGCGATACAAAGCTGAGTCTTTTGTCTTTAGTTCAAGAAACATTTTTCTCTCCTATTTTTTCTTCCCCTTCTCTAGTATCATGGACAATAAGAATTATATTGACAAAATTAAAAATTGGTATATTATTTTAAAAAAACCACTTTTGCTACGCTCTTTGAAAACAGATTTAAATTCTAAAATTCCTGATCTCTCCTATCAGTGTGGAGTTTATTGTTTTTCTTTCAGAGAAATTAACAGAGAAAATACAGCAGTGATTAAGTCACAAACCCACTATGTTAAAGCTGTTGACACTTTCAATATGGATGCCCACTGTAGTGGGCATAAAAAGCAATTCCGTGAATAAATTTTTTTTCACTTAGGTCTCTCATATTTTGGCAAAAATGTAGTCTCAGTGCTAGTAATTGCAAAAGGCTGAAATAGCTTTTTTTCAGGCTCTCAGGTATCAAAGATACCACTGAACTTTTAGGGCCACTGTATCAGAGGACACAAGCTAGGACTGAATTCAGCTGACATGTCACAGAGATAATTCATTTCAACATGACTGTGTACGTCTGCCTTTTGAATTAATAACTCAAGTCAATTATGCTCTTTTTCCATTTTCTATTTTGATTGAAAATCCAAGGATTTTCATATGGCACTACCAACAATATGGTGTTGAATGGTTTTCCCTAGCGGGAATACAATCCTCAAGAAGACTGTCACATGGTTTCTCTGATAGACATTTTGCATCTGTGTGCAGAGCACTTTGGATGACAGAATTAAGACAACAGTTCAACACAAAAAGACAGAGAAAATAAAGCTTCTGTGACACTTTCAGTCACTGACAACAAACATTGTCAGCAGCCATGAACCAGGACGTCTTTTCTGACTAGACAAATTCTGCATTCTTAGTCTTTCAACTGATATTTGAGGCACAGAAAAAAGCTTATCAGTAAAAAAAAAATAAATTCTCAATTATTTTTTTCTGTTTTTTTCAAAAATTCTAGGCTGATGACATAGCTATTTAATGTAATTAATACCTAATTTCTAGAGATTTATATAATTTAATTTACAAGCTATTTATTGAAAGTAGTGATCTTTCTAAGAAAGAACTACTAAGAAAGAACTAAGAAAGAAAGGAATAGTTAATGAAAAGTTAGTAGAGCTAAGGTTATAATAGAATAGAATTTTTGAAGATTTTTTGGTAATAGAAACAGTATTCCATTTGGCTGTGATTTCACTTTTTTTTCTCATCCTTTTTCATATTTTCCCCAGAACTAGAAAGATTTCAGCTCAGGTGGCCCACCTATGCAATTTAAGGAAAATATTTTAAAAATAATGTCTACATAATGTGTAGTTTTTCAAAAGTGAGTTCTTGAGAGTTAATTTTAATTAGAATTTTTAACCAGAGATTCCTTAAGCCAAATTCAAGCCCGCTCAGGCAAAACGGGGAGTTATTTAAATTAAATGTGGATGACATCAGGTGGCATAGGAAATCAATTAGTGTTCATGCTGTACATTGGTAATCAAGAAGGAAATTACAATATTTTTAAATTTGAGGAATTCAGATTGTAAAAACAAAATTATGAAGAGGAAGTACTATTGCATCAGAAATAAGAGAAAACTTACGAAGGCTGAATTCAAATAATTCTGTTTCAGGTGGAATGATGCACAGTGTATGAGAAACCAATGGTATTTGCTGGTTTCAGAAAATATTATGTTCTACGTTTTCAGAAGACCAAGGAGTAAAGCAATAACTGAGCCATTAAAATTTGCAGTAGACTATACAGAAGACAAAGAGACATCACTATTGTTATCTTCAGAAGCTATAGAACAGACTCCATTTCCAGATGCATTAGAAGTTACATGGCATGCAATCTAGATAATCTTTAGTATCTAAAGATACAAATTTCTGGAGCGTAAGTTTCTAAAAAATCGTTTTTTTCAAGTAAATGGTCTTTTTTCCATTTTCAAAGTAATGTAGACTTCCACTAATACAGTATTTAATGTAATCTGAGCATTTCAGAATACAACTGTAGATCAGTTAATAAACTGGTAAAATCTTCAACCACTCTGAATTTCTTCAGAGTAGAGATCTAGAAATTTCTAAATATAGTGCAAAATTAATGTAAACTATTTCTAGCAAGCTGTTATTGAATTCCTGGTGTAATCTGAACAGAGCTGGGGTAAATTCCTTTTAAGACATCACTCAATATTTTCTGCAATATTAACAATTCTGCAATCAAATGCAAAATAAGACAGCAGGTATTTTTGTTTGGAATTAGGGTAAAGGAAAGGATTTAACAGGAACAACTTGATGATACAAGCCTCTCTTTCCCATGTATTTGCCCCCATCAGAGAAGAAAAAAAAATAATTACAGAAATCTAAATGGAATTGAAAAAACATTCATGTTCTCAAGAGAAAATGTCAAAATGGGAGACTCAGGTTGCAGTTTTCTAACAGAAACCAATTACTATAGCATACAGTAGTGTTACAAGCATGCCTGCACAGACAGAGGAAAAGCAGTAGCTGAGAGCTTTTTTCTACCATATTCTTTCTCTTACAGGACAATTTATTGTTCCCCAGACTCTGCAGATTATTGTGAGATGGCAAATGGACACAAAAGTAGTGATGTTTATAGAAAGGAAATCTGAGGCAAACAGTTGTTTTCTGTTTTTTCCAATAGCAGTCTGTCAGTGTATACATTTATGGAAAGATATGTTTAACATCTGAGCTGTGTAGCTCTCTGCATATTTTACTAAAGTGTTGCTTGATGATATTTTTAATTTAAAAATATGCAAATGTATTGGCAACTACCAACATAATGCATTTCTTAAAATCTAAGAACTTCATACAAGAAAAAAGCCAGTCATGTTTCCTGTTATTGCAATATTTCTGAACAGCTGTAGATAGCCAGAGCCTAACTAAAATAGATTCTCAACTATTATTTAATACAAAGAAATGGCATTCTGAAGTGCATGAGCAGACAATACCATACTGTAAATGTTCAAAACATTCTTTTAAGATGGAAAGAGTGCTTTCAAACTGTATCATATATACATATTTAAACAGAATACATATTAATGCAGAGTACAGATTTTCTTTCTAAGATTTTTTTATTTCATCATTTTTTCTATAATTGAGAAACCAATGTATGTCCACATAACACTTAATGCATTCAACTTTAGTACAAACCTATAATCAAAGTGGAAAAAATATAGCTAATATTTTCCTAAGAGATTATTATGAACAAGATGTGCTGAATATGGAATAGATAGGCTTCCACAGAAAAAAAAGCAAAGATGATGGGAGGGTGGCTTTTCCAAGCTTTAGAACTTCCATGCCTGTGCTAAAGATGATCCAGGACCAGGCTGTTTAATCACGTACATGTTTTTCACTCTTTCGTGTACATGAATCTAAAATAGGTATGTCCAAAAGTTCTTTATCAAGCTTTCCATTATGCTTGGTCCAAGATACCATGCTCAATAACATTTCTTATATTACAGAGTCTGGAAGATATAAAAAAAAACAAAAACCTAATCCAATCAGAGAGACCCTAGGGAGAACTAAAAATTTAATAGAAATCTAATTTTATTTTTTTTTTCCATACAGCCAAATGCAGTGATCAAGACTACTGTCTGCAAGCAGGGATGGAAGGATTGGGATGCAAGTCACTGCTAGCTTTATGTGACCTTCATGCTTTCGACACTTCAGGCAGCACCATGCTCATGTAGGCTTCAAAGGTTACTCTGACTCAGCTGCCAGTGTCATCCTGATTCTAAAAGAGCAACTTGAGATAATTGGTTGCAAAGCCAATTATTTGATCTTCTGAACCTTACTACTAAGAATTGTTGTATTCCGTGGTTTAACTCAGTAAATGCATGCTATTCAGGGATCAATTAAAGAGTGCCAGAACAGGCGTTGAGGGTTAGACAGTCCTTAGGTTATTGCAGTCCTTACTTGACTAATTTTAAACATCCTCTGAGAATTTAGAAATATTCTGTACTACACATACCAAAAAGTTCTCCAAGGGAAGAGAAAATTAAGAAGTTTTATGTATGAACTTGAAAGACAAAATATATACGAATCAGTTTCATCAGTTGAATCTATTATTTACATTATGTTAGCATTTATTTTATCACCATCATTTTTGTCATTGTCTTCAGTTCATGGAAATCACAAAAAGAAAAATAATGCAGTCTGAAAGGAAAAAATATTTAGGGTTGACTGAGGTACAGAATATGATTAACTGAAACCAAAAAAACAAACCACATTGTAGAGTCCAATTCTTAATGGCAAAATCTGAATGCTACTGAACAATCCACTACACAGAAAAGTAAGTCCTAATCTACATTCTAACATATTCCATTTACTATAACGTTTCACCTATCTTGACTATAAAGGAATGATACTAAAAGGTGAAAAGGAAAGAAAAACAGACTGAAAAGTCTGATTTGATGGTTTTAATGGCAATTCAATATGTTTACATTAATTTCTTTTATTTCTTTTCTTATAAATTCGCCAACATTTTGACATCATCTGCAAAGAATAACCATCTTTCCCTTGGAAATTCTTCAACCTATATTTCTGAGGAACAACAGCATTATTTGGACATAACAAATGTCCAAAGATCTGTAAGGAACTCTGGGTCTACACACTGAGACAAAGAAAAGTGCTTTGAATAAACAGTTCTATATTTTTTGAATTTACTTCACAGCGTTTTTTTATTGAAAAATTCTTTCTAGGCACACATAATCAACAAGTGAAATGACCACATTATACCATTAGATATATTTCCTTCAACTGCACTCTTAATATCTATGGGCTTCTTTTCAGCTTGAATTCTTCTGCCACAAGTATTGTAGATGCAAATAATGAAAGATTTAAGACATAATCATGAGCAACCATCTTTACAGACATTTTAGTTGCTTCAATTTTCAGAAGTGTTTCTAGCAAAATGAAAGAAACATTACTACATATTTAAAGACTTGCTGTGAGATATCTCTGCTTCATGAGGGAAAAAGAGAATTAACCAATGCATATTTTGCGGCTGCACAGAATCAGGAGTTTTGAAAATATCTAAAATGACAACTTTTCTTATGAAAATCAGAGGTTAATATTCTCTAGATAGAAAGGATTTTCTTTTATATTAAATAAGAGCTATAAAAAACTTCTCAAAATGCAGGTACAGTGTCAAGAAATTACAATGTTGAAAATTCTGTAATTTTTGTTATCTGCAAAAATCATAATTTTCTCTAACATTTTTTCTCTTACCTGTGCATAGTCACAGAACTAAAATTTTAAAATATTAGCTCACATATGAATTATGGGGGAAAGCATAGTAAACTTCATTAAATCATATATATATATATATATATATATATTTTTAGATAGTTGCGGACTGTTTCTGCTAGGACATGGTTCAGATCTGGCAGATAAGAGTTCATCTTCACAGTCTTTATCAAGCCACAGGGGAGATGCACATGCCTGGTTTGCTCCACATTTTATTGCTAACACTCAGCGATAAGACAGATTTCAGTGTTTTTATCAACTCAATAAATTTCCAACTCCAGTGAGATTCCAATGAGGATGACAACACTTTGCATAAAAGACTGACATTTCAGGGGCCATGATCTTCCCATGATCTTCCTTGCTGGTTTCTTCAATTTAAAATTAAAACAGGAAACAAAGTGAAGACACAAAATGTCTACTTCTTTTCAATTTTTGCCATCATAACTGCTAACACTTTCACAGCACTGACTCTCTCTGTGGAAACTTTTGAGTTTTGTATAAACTCATGCCAATGCAAAAATCACTCCACCCTTATCAAATATAGTTTGCATAAAGAAAATTATAGGAGTTCTCTTAAAGCTTGTATTGACATTGTACTTATTTAAGACAAGAGGAAAGTAAGATAAACACCAAAAAATGAAGTCAGTAGGGTGCCCACTGTGCAAACTGCTCTAATTATAATCTCTAGGGGAAAATAGGTTAATTAATCTTCAGAAAAGTGAAACAGTCTTCTGAGAAATGTTTAGCACTTTGCCACTCTAGTTTCATCCAGAAGACTGAAAAAGGGCTTGGATTTACCCTGATGCAGTATGTGTTCAGATTAGTGAGGGCCTTGTTTCCTTCCAGTATAATGTCCTGCATTTTTTACTGTAAGGGATTTGCCATTAAATGATTTGCCAGCTTTCCCTGTGAACTGAAGAGAGAAAAACACTGTATAGAAAGAACAACAGCATAAATATTTTGCTTTCCTTAAAGACATCTATTTCTGGTTTGAGATTTTTGTTTTAGAACGCCATCTGTAAAATGAAAAGATTTAACTTCAGGTATCTTGCAGTAGTAACTCCATGCTAACATGACAGTTCTCTCCTTTCCAACACCAGCTCAAAATCCCTTTTCTACTTTTCATCCCTGGTCAGAGAAGTACTTTCTCTGACTATGCCTCTGTAAAATCCTGTCAGCATCTCTCTGAGAGTGCAGTGGAGAATAAAGAAAATAGCAGGCGGATGGTAAAAGCTGAAGCCTCAGTAAGGACGCTGTGTTAGCACATTGCAGGAATCAGAAGAGAGATGAATGTCACAATTGCCTCTGTAGGATTCAAGGAGTTCACTCTTGAACAGGGCATAGTACAACCTCTGAGAACCATGGGCTGCTTCCAGCTCCTGCTCTCTGCATTTCCTGACTGCAGTTCTTTTCTCTTCTCGGTCCCATTTCACAACTCAGCACCCTGGTTTGAGATCTGCCTCAGTCACCTCTCAGCGCTCATCTTGGCACTGCTCTGTGCAGCAATCTGACAATACTTTTCCCATATGACTTTTTATTTCTCTACTTTCTTGGAAGAACACTCTTGTATCTTAAAAAATTGTTTTGTATAATGATTGGTGGAACATTTTGCCTCATGTTAAAGATGGCCTAGAACCTTTGCTTTCATACTGTTCACCTTTCCTCATATGATTGGCACCTTCAGAAAAGAAATTAAAAAAGCAAGACTGAGAGCAAAAGTATATTGAATTTTGAAGTGTACTTCAAATACAAGAAAGCCAAAAGTGAAGGCAGATGTTAAGGTTATCTCAGTAACATTAACTCAGCTCTATGTATCTTTGCTGCTATTTATTCTTCAGAGCAGACGATTCCATCTGTTTGAAAAGGGATGCAGAATGGAAGCACTGCTTTTGCCTCCTGTGAGTGCCTACAGCTGAACAGACCAGCTCATTTGCATTTTGCTAACCCTGCTGCTGACCCAACACACCACAGAGAGCACATAAATTTCCTGTTCTGAGCCTAGTTTTCTCTTTCTGTCTTTGTCATCTGTTCAAAGTCTTTGAACCAACTTTGGGGTTTTTTTTGTCCTGAAATACATTGCATTTAAGACTGCAGTCCAAAATTTAGTGGGGACTTCTAAGCATTGATCAGTAATTATGCACATACACTGAAGTACATTTCCTTTACTTCAGAAGAGCAAAAGAAGGAAAAATACTGTAAATTCCATCTATGTTCCCTCTAATGCAACACTGACATTACTTCAAATAGTATTTTCATGGACAAATCAGCAAAAGTCTATTGGATCTACAAAATACAAAGAAAAAATTAGTTAACCGTGGCTACATATCTGAAAAAAACAGTTCTGATGGAAGTAGGAATTTCCAGAACATAAGAAATCTGGATCCTAATACTTAATTCTCTATTATTAGTGTTGTCAGAACAGAAAGAATTAGGTTTAATTTATCATAAGGACAAATAGGATAATAAAAAACCCTTCCATACAGAAGATGCTCAAAAGTACTGAGTGTGAACTTAAAATTAGGTGGGCACTTCATAACACATATATTTAGCCCTCTCTCTTGGATTTTGGAAAGGCCTAGGTAATTTCTTCAGTCGCCTTGCAGTCTTATTTTACAGGATTCAGTAACCTATTTGCTATCTTCTGTGATTTTGAGTAAGAATGTTCCAGAAAAGCCATATTAATTAATTTCCAATTATCTGATGTATTTAAAATTCATATATTCTGGAAACGTATATGCATTCTAAGACAGAGAGCAGATGAAAAAGTGTTGTTTAATTATTATCACTTGGTTAACTCAAAAAAGAATAAGAAAATGATGGTCCAGGAACTGTGTAGAAGAAAAATCCCAGCAAGTAAGACTCTATGCTTCTAGAGCTGTATAGACCCCCAGAGTATTCCTCTCTCAAATGATTCTGCAGCATGCCCCAATTAAGTTTCTAAACAGTGATAAGTTTGTGGATTTAAGTAAATTAACTTAAAAAATAATTTCAAAAAGTTGCAAAGACCAGCAGTTATGGTTTCGCAGACACCATTTCAAATTAAAAAAAAAAAAGTCTTTCTAGGGTTGAAGATGTCATTAGAACTGATCTTTCATGTCATAAAAGAATCTGCAAAACTTTTGAATGAAGCTCAAGCCTGTTTTGTTTCATGTGTAAAGAAAGATCTGAAATAGCCATTTTCCACCTAAAAGGCCTACGTGAAACAGTGATTAGATGTTTATTTACTATTAAACTTACTTCCTTCTATTTAACTTCCTGTAAACACTATGATGGATCTCTCTATATTGATCCAATTTCCCCAATTAGACATCTTTTCTTTTCTGCTGAATGTGCACAGAACCAAGAGAAGCTGCTAAGTGCTCTTATTAATTTAGGAACCAACCTGCCTCATCCTGCGTTGAGACTGATGCCCACCAGAGAACAGCTGGCTTTCATATGACCTGGAAGTGTTTCTGGGGCTGATTATTCTGAGCATTGGAAAGTAAATTTGAAGCTACACTACCTGCATTATGACTCAGTTAAAAGGAAGGAGAGGACAAACTTTGATAAAAGAAATAAAAAATATTAAAGGCAAATGTCTGAACTAAGTTGTAATTTCATAGTGTGCTCTGTGCAGGGACACAGATCCAGGTACAAGAAAAAATCTTTGCAGCTGATGTATTTTGAAGGGGTTTTTTTTTTTTTCTGCTGGAGTTGTTCTGTGTATTAAATACTCATTAATCACATTTGGAACATCTGTGATGATGTAGAAAATGTGAACTTTTTCCTTGTTTCATATACCAAAAAAAAACCAAATAGAGGAAATTAAGCCTTGTTTTCCAAAGCAATAAGGAATTAAAAGTTCTTGGTTTTGGTACAAATGATTATATTATATTCACTTTACTAACATATACTAAATTTAAGCTCATCTGAAATAAAACCCCATTTATACCACTTATAAGTAGTAATTTTAACAAGGTTATTATATGACTGCTAACATAAACTAATTTATTCCAACCTTAATTGGAAGATAGTATCTACAAAACAAAGGGAGGTAAAATTTACTGCAGAGTTATTTCATCCAAAGCAGTTTGGTCTGCTTCATAGAGCTCCTCTATTTTACAGTTATTGATTACTGCTACCATTTTTCAACACATCTGATTTACAAGTCTTTGAAGCATAGGAGGTATAAAAATAGGCAGAAAGTTTTAATAAAATTATTGAAATTATTCTGCCATATTTTACTGGGAAAATTATAGGGTAGATTTTTTCTGAAAATCAGTAAAGTTGTTGGCAATTTCAGCATCACTGGTTTACTGCTAAGTGGTAATTAAACCATTTTACACACCACATGAATCAAAGACTATTTATTATGAGTGCTCAGTTAAGACTCCTGTCAGTCAATCACATCAAAAAGATTAAGGGTAAAACTGAAGAGTGACAAATATTTCTTACCTTTCCTTTACATCAACGTAAGTTTACTATCAGGTTAAATCTCCAGTAGAAAAGGGGCAAAAAATGTTAATGATGCCAAAGGACTCCAACAATATCTTCAGGCAGAGAAAGGCCTGTGGCTGCATTGCTTTGGAAAATTAATTATCTCAATATTTTTCTTGGTAGAAGGAGAGTTTGTGTTTTAAGGTTATTCTGTTTCTTATTCTTTGTCTGCGATTTTGGATATTAAGTTTCCAGCTCAATCAAATCCTTTATTCTCCTGAATATATTAATCAGAGTCTCATTTTCTATTCTTTGCCCATGAGATATAATTTTATTTATTTTGAAATTTTTTTGTAAAATTGGAAAGTGTATCACACAGGCCAGCACTTTCCTTTAGCTCCCTGTACCAGCAAAAGAGAACTAGTTCTCTTTAGAGAGTGATGTTTATCATAATGTGCATACTAGAGAGGATTTTAATGAACATGCTTCAAATCACTCTCTGGAGGGACTTGTCCCTGTGCAGAGAGACTGTGCAGCCTTGGCTGTTCCAGACACCTAAGAGTGGCTGCCATTTCACTCTTTTATCCAGCCACCTCCTTGTACGGCTACTACTGCCAACTCTGCTCCTTAGAAATCTTGCAATTGGTTTTCTTGGCATTGCTAGTTTATTTGTACACTAGAGAAAGAAGGCTTAATTTGCACACAGACCAACCTAACAGCCTGCTGATATTAAAAGGGTCAGTTGGCCTATGCCAGCTCCTGGCCATGGAGTTCTTCATTGAGTTGGACCTAAATCATATTTCTGCTAGCTTAGGGTGCCATTGGACTGGCACACAGAATGGCTCACTGAAAGAGCAAGCACGATTTATGCATGGGAGGGTGCAGGAATATTTGATTCAAAGTTTGGTAAGCAGAACTACTGGCATAGAGGGAATAAGCTGTTAAATTATTTTGGCCTATTTTGTTTGCCTGCCCAGATAAATGCAAATGATCAGTGTATTTCACAATCCCATTGTGTTAAATGAATTTAGCAGTTAGAACAATAATGATGTGGAAAAGGGAAGCCTACATTTTAATTCAAGATATAAAATACACTTCCTAAAATCTTGGAACTTTGACACCTCATAACCCTTCGGTTCACGAAAGAAATTTTGTGCCAAAAGTTGCTGAGTAGAATGAGATCTTTGTATTTGCCTGACATCACCACGTCCTTAGTTACAGCTCTAAGACACTGGGTCCTAGGGGTTCCTTCCTCAACCACTCTGCATCCCCCACAGTCTTGCTATAGCATGCAAGTTCCTCGGCCCAGTTTTGTAGCATGTACATGGTTGATTGACTGGCCAAAAAAAATGTAAAATTCGGCTCACATTAAATAAAGGTCAGTAAATATGTTAGGTTTGTTTTCTTTTCTTTCTACTACTCACAGATTTCCACAACACACACAAACTCTGTATCTTTTTATATCAGGAAAGCTGTACTGGATGTGTGAGCAGGGGGTAATCCTCTTCAGAGCCACCTACATCTTTTGGATTTGTGACCAATACTGAACCAAAACCTTGCTGAATGGGTTTGAAGCTGTTCAAAGATTCATCAAAGATTCAAAGCTACCAATGTTGAGAACAATAGCAAAAGTTTATTCTTAGGATAAAACCTATAATGAACATATCCACAGCTTCAAATATGTATTTGCAATTTTAGAGAAACTGAGAGCTATAATAATAACAATAATAATAAAGAATAAAAATTCTACACCTCTGCCAGTTCCTCTCCTAATGTACTAAGGATCTATCTGGCATTTTCAGATACAAATAACAGTACTCTATTTTTGTGTGTTGCACTTGCATTTTTATAATGTGATGCTCACTTGCCAACCTTTTTTAAAAATAATTATTTGCTACTTTTGTAAGAGTCTTCTTTACTTCAGAAAAGAAAATAAAATGGATAACAGACTTTTTCTTTATTATAAAATTCCAAACCAACATCACTGTAGTTTTAGAAGTTAAAGCATTTTCCCCATAAATAATCTAAATTGTAGCTAAGCTTTTGAAGTCAATAGTTTCTAAAATATGTTTTTTCTCTTTTTATTACTATTTTGGCATCTGTATTGAAGTTATAGAGTCTCATACTATGTTGACTGATATAATAAGGCAATCGGCAAATACCTGTAGTGTGATAAAACACCCTCATTTTGTTTGCAAATAACAAATAATGTCTGTATCTTGCCATATATTTCGTGGAATTAACAAGTTATTGGAATGGTTCACAGAAGACCAAAAAGCCCAGATGCGCTAAGGTATACATGCAAGTTAATACTACACAAACACACCTCTAAAGAAAAACAAGCCAGCCAGGAAGTTTTCCTCAGTTGTATGCGGTTATAGCAGTAACATGACCAACACCAGGCCCTGCGTTTGAACATCAATTACAAATGATTGATAGTATTACACAGATCTTGTTCTCCATATAAATGGAGAAAAGGCATGTATCCAGCATGCACAATGGAAGGGCAAATTACATATTATCACTTCAACTATAGGGCATCTGTGGGCAAACAAGTCACTCTGCCTTCTTTGTTCTGCTTCATGTCTTTAAATATTGGAATAAGGGAATCCTAGGCTAGGATATCAGGAATTCAGTTGAAATACCCATTGTTCTTAAAGTGTGATAATCATAAGTCCATGAATAAGACTAGCGCTATCTTCATATATGTAATGGTTTGAACTTTCAGTTGAGAAATTCAAAGAAAATATGCATTTTAACCTTCCATTCCAATATTATATTCTATAAAATAACAACTGATGTAATCATTGAAAAGCATTCTGGATTAGTCTTCAATCTTATCATGAGTAAAATCTAAGTAACTTTTTTTTTTAATAAAGGACAGGGAATGCTACAGAAAAATACCATAGGTTTTCAGCACTCTGTTTAATGCTTGATGCACTAGAGTCCCACTTATCCATGAAGCAAAGCATTAGAAGAATCTAAGCCTTCAAATTCAAGATTTGCAAATGTCATTCAGTGATTTTTTAGCTAAAATAAGTACATTTTTTAACACATATTGCATCATTCATCACTTGCCTTTAATCTCAACACTAAACTGATAATGATTGCTTTGTTTTGGAAAAAGAAAAGCCAAAGAAATACATGAAAATTTTTACCAACTCCCAATATGCTAGCTTTACAGTTATTCTAAATTCACAAGCCTTGAGAACAGAACTTGAAACAACATTTCCATAATATTCACTGCTATGTTTATGTTCTTATTATGAATAAAACAGCATGATAACATCTTCCAGAATTAGTTCATTATAAATACTTTCTATAAAGACTGAAATGTAAATGAAAGTATATTTAACTAGAAATAATTGATTCATTGCTTCTTCTGTCACACTAGTTAATAACATGAAAAGCTCTAAAATAAGAAACCAGCTCCACAGAACTCTCATTTGAAAATGTCCAAGTTACAAAAGTTATTCAGCTACTGTAAGTGATGGCATATGCTGTCAATTATACAGAACTTTGATTCACTTGGAAGTTATTAGTTCTGTTTTCACACATGCCCCCCCCCTTAAATAAACTGTGACAAAGCAGTAACTGAACCAGGATTTTCAGGTAATTCTGTGCAGGATTTTCTGTAGTTTTTCTTTAAACCATGTACCCCAAGAAAATTACTGACAAATAGTAACTTCTGAAGAAAGAGTTTACTACCATAGGCACTAGAACCGAGGACTTCTCCAACAAGAGAAGAGTTGACAGTGACACAGAAATATGTTTATAACCATCAGAACCTACCATGTCCCTCAGACAGCTGGGCTAACACCCTAACACCCAATGGCTTAGTGTGTTGCAATGATTTGTGCAGCCTCCTCTGGATCCCCTCATTCTCCCTCACCCTTGAAGATCAGACTCTCAAGTCTACTACTCTCTACTTGCATTGTATTGCATTTTTCTTTTTTTTTTCTCCCTATTCAGGAGACCCCACCTGGAGTGCTGCATCCAGCACTGGGGGCCCTAATGTAAAAACGATGTGGACCTCCTTCAGGGAATCAAGAGGAGGCCATGAAGTTGATCTGCAGGCTGGAGCACCTCTCCTATAAAGACAGGATAAGAAATCTTAGGTTGTTCTGCCCAGAGAAGAGAAGCCTCTGGGGACTCCTTACAATACATTGAAGTACCTAAAGGAGGGCTACAAGAAAGCTGGAGTTTACGAGACCATGTAGTGACAGCACAAGGGGGCTTTAATCTGACAGAGAGTAGGTTTAAAATAGATGTTAGTAAGAAATTATTTACTGTGAGGGGGTTAATGCATTGGAACAGGTTGCCTCGCAAAACTGTGGATGCCTCATCCATGTAAGTTTTCAAGGCCAAGCTGGATGGAGCTTTGAGCAACCTGGTTTAGTGGAAGGCGTCCCTCTCCATGGCAGGGGGGTTGTAACTAGATGATCTGTAGGGTCCCTTCCAACCCAAACCATTTAATAATATATTCCAAAAACTTTGTTGCTGAGTGTGCAGGTAATGCTATGAGAGGCATGTGTTGGAGATTGAAATGCTAAGAATAATGGCTTAAACATCTTTACGAATAACTTTTTGCCTGTTTAGGAAAATCATATAACAAAAATTGCATGGAATATCACCACACCCTAAATGAGGCCCTGAATTGTGATTTAAACCACCTAAGGCAACTTGAGATTTCTAATTTTAATTAGAAAAATTAGAAGTAAGAGAAGAATAACTTTGATGATTGATTGCAATAAATACAGTTTCACAAAAACTGAAAATTTCCCATTTTCCCATAGATTGCTATCCTGTAGATGTAAAAATTTATTGTCCACAGAACAGAGCAACATATCTGCATATATTTCACTATAATACAGCAGGAATTTGCAGTGTGGTTAAAGTGTGGTCAGACTTCAATGATCTTTAAAGATATTGTGACATAAAAACATGGCAAGTAAAGTAAGCAGGGAATATAGGATAAATAAATAGGTAATGATACTCAGGCTGATACTTCTATTCTTATGTGGAAATAGGTCTATTTCTTTCCAGGGCAAAATAGTCCAGGTTTTTTCTTAATGGTTGCAGGCACTTAATGTCAAAGTCATCCTAGACAACTTTTTCATCAGGAGAGGGAAAAACAAACACCTTCAGAACATGATTGGGGTGTTAGAATAGATTGATTCTTGGTATTTTTCCATCAACTACAGAAACAATCTACACTCTGTTCCTGGCTTAGCCATTTAGGTTTTGTGCCTCTGGCGTGAACAGAGTCATATCGATGCTGAACACATAAACTAATTTTAATATCTTTAGCTTTTGCAGGCCTGCCATAGCACATGCATCTTCCTGATCTTAAAAAAAAATAGTATGAAGGATTTTCAATAAAAAATAATTTGGTCTACAGAATTTTTATTACAAGTGGCCTATCACAAAATGTCCTGAAACAAAGGAAAATCTAGTTTCTCTACATGTGAATAGCAAAGTATGAAACCCCATTTATACTCTCAGGTGCATACAAGATTATCCAAAGTGAGGATGCACAGGGCTCTATTAACCTATCAGCATGTTGTGGTCCCAGTTCAGCAGATGTCTCCTATGAGTTCTGCATCAGTGAATGCATCTCAAAGGCACAACAGGGTGTATATGGAGGCAGCTGATCAATTTTTTTCAAAACAGCCTGACAAACAGCAGCATTATTTTGACAGCAACATCACTGGCGTAGTTATCACTGCTAACTTAGTGATACTATCTCCAAAATAAGAGTTACCTCACTCATTCTTTGCAGTTCCCCATCTGAAGAGTCTATAGCAATAGAAAACTTCTTTTTTTCCTCCTCCTTTATTTTCAGATGCCAAAAAATTCCTTTGCTCTTTCTCCACAATACTAAACTTGTCCAATGCTCATGTGTATATGCGTCTACTGCACACTGAAGTCTTTTTTATGGTTCCATCACAGCCTTTAGTTCACCATTAATTGTGAGAAAAATCTGAGTTGTTTTGTTTATTCAGACAAAAATTAAAAGTCATAAGGTTTGAGGATTTTAATTTCATTATAGCGGCAATCCTCATCTTCAATATAGAAACAGCTACATAGTTTCTGAACTACCTTGATTTTTTTATGCCGAAGACTTTAATTGATATTATTACCAATTCTAGATTAAAAAAAAATGTTAAATTGTAACTTTCAATCATTACTGTCCTCATCTAACCCAAAAATTATAGTAAACCAGCATATTTTCTTAATATTTCTATAATTTACAAAAATCCAATATAGTCTTTCATAGTCTCATGAAGCTCTTATAGTGTCACAAAACATAATTATACTAAGGCTGTATTTTGTAAATTATAAAAAGCATGTGAACAAATTACACCAATGGCAACACTGCAGTCTACAGACTGACAAAAAAAAAAAGAATAGAAGAAAATATGAAGTACTTATTTACAACCTGTTAAGGAACAATAATGAATGCTGGCACAAACGATGAACAGGACATTCTAGACTCATTGTGAAGTCTTATGTCAGGGAACCCTGCCAACAAAAACAAGTAATGCAGGCCTCAGCAATCTCTAGACTTTTTCCAATAAAGACATAATCAACCAATGGTATTATATTTCTGAGAGATTTGTTCCCCTTTTTTGATAAAATCTATTATAAAATTCACTATTTGGTTTTCTGTGAAGTTAAGACAAGAAAAAAGACAGAAAAAGAGAGAGAAAAGGCAACTTCTCAGGAAAGAGAATTTGTATACTGGATTGCTGGATTGGGACAAGAGAACTGTGTTATCAAAAGTGCTTTGGTGTCTTCAATGCTTATGCTGCACTTAATGAGCTGTAATTCAGAAAAGCAAACACATAAATCGTTGGTTTGAATAAAAAAGTAGAATTCTGTGTTGCAATACAATTTGATATGAAACTGAATTCTAGACCATGGCTTTCAAAATAACCCAACAAAACAATTTCCCACAAATTACAGTGTTTTAACTACCACTGAGATACTGAGAATTCTTTATTTCTATTTTACCTGAAGCATAATGCACAGTTTGTGTTCCTGGGACAAATAATGGAACACATTCAATTTGACTCTGAAGTTTCATTACTCCATTCTGTGTTGACATCAGTTAAAATAAAAAGGTGACAAAAAGAGGAACCTGAATCATCTAATATGCGTGATCTCTGTGTTTTCTTCAAAGGCTGTGGAAGACCTATTTATTCTTTCATAATTTAGTTTAATTTCCATAGGAGCACAAAGTGATCTATGCTGAATTAAAGAGGAAATCCCTCAGGAAGAGTTCACATCTCTTGGGTGTCTGGTGTACCATTCTGATATACTGTAGCTTTGGCTAGATTTCACACCAGCTGCTCTGTAATCATCAGATTAAAATAGACCTGAAAAATGCTGAAAAGGATACCTCCATGGCCCCTAACTAAAGCTATGCCTGCAATTGTTAAAGAAACTTCTGAAGAAAAAACTTCTCTGATTATATACTGTATTGTTTAGAAAGATCATAGAGTTCTGCATTTCATATTATTTCTTTAAAGTACTTTGTAAAGAGTTCAATTGCATATTGTTCTGGGCTCCCTGATCCCCACCTAACACAGTATGAAGTTACATCTGTTGCTAGTTGGGCTAACAGCAATAGCAAAAATCAGATCTTAGAGGTAGAAGCAGCACTGCTCAAGTATTCAATTCCTACAGATTAAACCTTTCAACACTGATTATTGAAAATTGCAAGACTGCAATTAGAGAACTAAAACCTCAGTAAAACTGATATAAACAGAAAAAATAAAGCTACTTCTCCAAATCTAGTAGCATATTGTAAGTTATACCATGTGTCACCCAAAGAAAGCTCAACTCGAACATATCAGGAATACTGGGCATTTTGCTAAGATGTGTCATTACACACTGGCTAAGAAACAAATAACTGACAGATAATAGTTACTGTTTTACATCAGAATAGAAATTGTTCCATGGAAGAAATTATGTGTAGTGTCAGTGCTATTCGACTATCAGGAGTACAAGTTGATATTGTTAAGCATCATCTAAGCTGTCTATGTGGACAACATCTATTTCTTTACAGTGCTTTAATGGTTTTCAAATTATAAACTGTAGAGAACAGAATTCTATAACTACTGATCACATCAAAGATTCCATAAGATATCATGGAGAAAATCACACTGAGTAAATAAATTTTATGTATGCTAAAAATCATATACAATAAAAACCATTTCTAAAACTAACAATCAGTCCAATAAATACAGTTATTTGTTTAATGTTTTCTGCAAATAAAAAGAGGGAGAGGGGACATTTAGAAGTACAGCCTTTCTTGAACTTGAATTATGGATAAAAAGATACTCAATTCTTACAAAAGTGCCACTACCAACGGAACTTAAAGTTTCATAAATAAATGTTTGACCCATTTATATTGAATAGTAAACATTTTATGCCTCATATCTGAATAGTCTCAAATTGTGCACCTACATAGTTTGATCCTGTGTTAAAATCACTATTACAGCCAGTATCTCCCAATATGGATTGAGACCAACCCCAGGAAAATGAGGTAACATTTTCTGTCAGTAACATTATGAGAACCGAAGGAAGAACTACCTCCCTGTTCAAAAGTTCTTCCTTATCAATGAACTAAAAATAAATGGAAAGTTATGTTCTGATATAAAACTATGAAAGTCACACAGTCCAACTCCCTACCAAAAGTATTTATATCAGGTTGCTAAAGGCTGAATCCAGCACAGTCTTTTCTTTCAGTCTTTGAGGCTGAAGAGGCTGTGACTGAAGGAAAGTCCAGGGGATGAGATCAAGCTCTATAGGGGGATCCCAAATTCAGGAACCCATGAAGCAGCCCTGAGCCTCATCACAACCTGTAAGCCCTCAGCAGCCAAACAGGCGAGGATAGGGCAGTGCCAGGCCCAGCCAAGGGAGATTTGCTGGCTCCAGGGAGCAGGAAACTGGGGCGTGGCACATCAGCGTGGGCTTGGCACAGCAGGGAGTGCAGGGAGAGCTCCTCTCGGACCAGCCAATTGAGGCAAACAGAGCCAACAGACTCAGCAGGCTTCCCAGACATCAGGCCTCAGCCTGTACTGTTGGAAAGGGATTTTCCATCTTGGATACAAGACTTTGCACTTCAACTCCTGTAGCTCATCGCGGTCACTCTGATGGAAGATCAACTGCTGTTATTCCAGCACCATCAATTAGATCATGTCCACAAACTTGCCAAATGGGCACTCCATTCCTTCTTCCAGTTCATTAAAATAAACATTTAACTCTGCTGGTTTCACTACTGCTTGCTGAGTGATACTACTGGTTACTGGACACCAAATGAATTTTGCATCACATATTTAATTTTCTTTTAGCAGGCAGACTGTACCATGAACTGAGGCCAGTTGTAAGTGGGAGGCTAGGAAGTCTTGCAGTCCGTTCTGATTCAGCTGTTTTCATAAAGGTATTATGATATTGTTAAAACACTGTGAGTTACATTTAAAACATAACAAATAAAGTTTGGGATAAAGAAAAATATCTGTATTAGGGATTTTGGAAGAATATCTTACATTTTAGGTATGGAATGACAAAACTGTGCCAACATGACTTGTACTCTTTCATGCCTTAAGCATATGGGGAAAACAATTTCATGTTTAATCAAATATTTTAATTGCCTTACTAGTATTACAGAAAATATTAATCACATTATTTTCTATGACTATTATAGCTGGAAGGTTTGTCTGGTAGGTATAACACTTAGTAAAAAAATTTAATGAGGAAACAAGCAATAAAAAAATTTCCTATTTCCTAATAACAAGCACAAACAAGAGAAAATACTACATAGGCATTAGAAAAAAAAAAAAAAAGAAAGAAAAGAAGATAGAAATAAGTTAGTGTAAATTTCTACTAAAATCATCTGAAGAAAAACTGAGTGGGCTGAAGTATGTACACAGTGTGGACTAATCCATTAAAAATACCCCACTAAACTATGACCAGGACCATAATACATAATGCATTAGTGATGGTTTGTTGTTTATTATGTTATTGTCAGAATCTCCTCAGTGTATAAAATGAGCACTTTGCTAATCCACTTATTTATAACTCGCAGAACACTCCACATTTGTCAACAGATTTAAGAGCAATGTTGTAGCAAGGTCTCAGGTTGACTTCATTACATTTGCAAAGCATGCCACACTACAGTATTGCATAATATCCTAGTAGATGCAACTTATTAAAAGCTAGCAATGAATAGGATCTGTTCCAACATTAGGATTTAAAATTTAGTTGTAATGAGGCCAGCCAACAAATAATTAGCTTTTCAGCATATTTTTATTTAAAACTCTGGAATACAGACTTAATATATGCATTACCACTCTTCAACAAGAACTGGAACAAGTTGATTTTATAGCCACCTTCAAAAATGGTTTAAATTAATTACTGCAACGCCACTGGTATCCTGTGGCAACTGTAATCTTTAACTATATTTTAAGGCACTTAAATATCGTATGCAGCTCATGAGGAAGATTAGTATGCTAAGTATGATAAGAGTCTAACAACACTTAGCAGGAAGATATCAAAGACTGGTGGACAAAAATCTTCATAATTTCTGTAAAAAAGAAGACTGAAATAAACCTTCTGTCTCCTGTATGCCCTCATAGCCATGAATCACATTTAGGATTAAGTGGCTACATCAACGGGTACTTCCTGAGAAAACTGGTTCCAAAAGTGAAAATCCAGCCTTTTTTCAAGCCAGTAACTCAATGGCTTATCCATTTAGCTCTATAATAGCTATATAAACCAAACCAAACATGCCCAAGGCGCCTCTTTTGCATTATTATGTGGAACAGCTGAACTTCTAAGAGAGCATCCCAACAACTTGTATTTATAAGTCTCTCTGTTTAATGAGCATCTAGTTACTGTGAGTACCTCAAAACTATGACTTAACATGTGTGTTGTAATCCACTTTACCCCAGAGGCAGCTGTATTCACTCTTCTTTATGGGTCGGTAAATATTCAAGTGTGAAAACCAGAACACTTTGACAGCAAGAATAGCTAAGAGTCTTACATAAGGGTCACTTAAATAGCACCTGAGATGCATATTACCTCTATTCCAACCCCTTATAAAATCCTTTGTAAAGAAGAGGTGTGAGACCATTTTCCATTATCCAAGCAAATACTTTAATCCATGGGTCTAAAGCAGACCTAAAAAGCATTTCATTAGTCAAAATGGTGTGTGGAGGTTTCAGTAGGTACAGCCTGACAAAAGCAAGTAGGTTATGCAAGGAAGGTCCAAAAGAAAAACATTCATTCAAAATTCTAGAGGTCATGTGACAGGAACCTCTGTGTTATCATGACAGTGGTGGTTGCCAGCACTTACCAATGTCCAGAACTTCATGAAGCACAGATCAGATAATTTGGATACCTGTATTTTGGAACAGGTATAGATTAGGAATTCAGAGCACCCAGACTACAGGTACGCTTTCTTGAAGAATCAATAGCTAATTATATGTGTATAGAGATGGCCTAACAGGGCTTTTATAGAACTTTTTTTTTCCTGGTCAATGTTACATGGCTGCTGAACTACAGAGTTCTCAGTTGGTGAGCTCACAAGCACAATGAGCTGATTTCTCTTTGCAGAGACATATCCATAACCTCTCTGTAGAACTCTTAATGACTTCCTCAGTACAAAATGGTTGTTTAGAGAAGTGTACTTGAATGAGCTTTACTCTTTTTTTTTTTTTTTTTGTCCTCTGTGCATTAACTTAATACACTTGTTCAGTGGAATGAAAACAGTTTTTAAAACATTTCAACTTCCTAAGGGTACAGTGATATTTCTCTGTGCACTGGTTTTATACCATCTGGAGGAGCCCAACAAGTTAAAAGTAATGGCAGAAAATAACTATGATAGGGCAGTGTGATAGACTAATAACTTTATACCATTTATAGAAGTGTGTATATGTTTTGTTTTGAAAATAGTCACTAGAAAATAGAGGGAACTGAATTGTAGATTAGGCTGTCAGAGAACAGAGATGCATGCTGATTAAATACCAAGAAAGAACACTTCTGATTATAATTTTCTCCAGAACATCAGTGTCTGTTTTCAATCATTGGTTGTGATGTAGTATATAGCAGCAAAATCTAAGTAGAAAACAATTCTCCCATTTTAGCAGATCAGTATAAAGACAGTTACATACCTTGTTGATATGAGTTATAGATTTCATTATTTTGTGTATAGAGTCGCAGACAAGATATAACTTCTCTGCATCCAATTCTATCAGCTAACATTATCATTTACAGCTTTGTAACTCTTTATAAGCACTGGATATGCAAATCTGTATGCAACAGTAGCATATTTCAGCTCTTTAATGACTCAAAAAGTATTCTCTATGCAATTTTTCACATACTAAACATTTGTATGCTTGCATTTCATGTCTAACATTCAGGTTCAGTAAATTAACTCCTTAAATCCTTGAAAAGGAAAACAAGCAATTTGTAAATTTTGATAGGTTCATTCATAAAGATATTCAGTGTGCTTTCATTAAAATCTTGTAAAGTCTAATTTTTGTGCAATGTTCATGTTGTGGTTTAAATGACTGTATCCAAATCAGTTTTAAGTTAATTTTACTGAGGGTCTCATAGGTAAAGTAGAAACAGTGGGTAAGATTAGCTTTTACCCCAAACTATATTATAGTGGATATAGATCTCTTGTCAAAGGCATATTTATCACTCTACTTCTAAGGCTACTTCTCTGAATATGACAAAGATTAGCACTTCTGTTCTGTATTCAGTATAAAAGATGATAGAAAGAAGTCCTCCTGCTAAACTGTGTTTTCTGCAAGAGACATATTGTTATAAGGTTCATAGAGCTTATCAGCACAAACCCAATATTAGTTTTTATTTTTAGAAGAACTTTACATTCAGAAAACAATAATCAATATATGTACCAAACAGAACAGGCTTTTTAAAAGTTAAATCCTGTTTAAATGCCCATTGCCAAAGACAAGGATAAATGTTGCAGCTTCCAAACTGGCAAATACCTAGAAATATTATCATTTACAAATTTAAAGAAAACAAAGAATGAAAAACCAAATCACCAGCAACCTGACACAATTACCAGGAAAACTGCTGAAAAGGATTGGCTAATTTCACATGTTCTAAAGACACTTCTTATTCCAAACAACTTTTTTTTTTACTTGAGGTAACAGAATACTCAAAGTATAAGTAAACATCAATAAGGAAGTATCCTTATAAAAGTAAGGTTATGCACTAGAACCCCTAAATAATGTGACAATTGGTTTTCCGGTTTTAAATTTGCTGAAAACTTGCAATAGAGTTGATTTTCCTTTTTACCCCTAATCTTCTAATTCCAAAACTTTGAAGTGAAATATTTATTTGGATCAAAGTTGGCACAAAAAAAAAAAACAAGTGCTACAACACAAGTACCGTTTAAGAAGAAGTGTAGTGCTGTACCTTGTAAAAGGAATACAAGGACATAATTTCTTTGGTCAGTAAGTGAAAGCACATATACTGTATGATTGTCTTACAGGTTACAAAAGCCTTCCAATACTCCTCATCATGCATCTCTGCCTAAACAGTTAATTTTAGTGGAACACATGCTGTTTATGCCTTTTCTTCCAACAGCTATACCCCACCAGACTTTCATCTCACACCTTCATTCTTCCAAGAATAATGCATGACTAAATAATTCATGCTAAACCCTAAGTGCATGTTTATGTTATGTAGGTCTTGACAGCTCATTTTCCAGACACAAAGGTAAGTGTGGTGTATTCTGCAAGCTTTTGTGCCTCGGTAGCTCTCCACTGTGCTCTAGGGAGCTGGCACATTCCCACATGTCCCTCAACCCTCTGGGCAAGGACTGTATGGTGACCTGTTCAATGCACACATTCCAAACACAGACACATAACTCTGAAATACAAATGAGACTTGCTGGAAGAACAAGGGATTCAAAGTGGTCACTGGGTGGTATTCCATCAGCTGCAACGGGTCAAAGCAAACTGCAGAGGGATACTATCACAATAGCAAAGTTCAGAGGACTGACTGCCAAGTTAGAGCAATGTACAGTGTCCTGATTAGCACCAAGAATCTCTGAGTGAAAGCAGTTGCAAGTAATAAAGAAAATACTATATCTGAGACCTGTTCTCAAGGTACCTGTCTGTTCTCAAGCATAATGTAGAAAATGCTAATTAAAAGCCAAGAAGTGTGGACCTATTTTTCCAACTGCCAAAATGACTAGGTTTGGGGTTTGTTTTTCCTACAAATAAAACCAACACATTAACTCTGGAGAGTTTTATTCAAGAGAAGTGAAACAGTTAATTGAACAAAAACCCTAATATCAGGTGGATCACATCTGCTCAGACACGTCTTGAACAGTTGGTTTAACAGTCTCTATTTTCAAGAACACTCTGAGCATCTGAAGGTTTTTCACAGCTCCTGTGTCTAGATCATGTCCTCAAGACCTGAATGAGTGCTTTCATCACCTAATTCCTGGTTTCCTTTAACAAGACTTCTAAAGGTCAGTTGTAGCGGTGGTTCAAGCCCAGAGAGTTACATATTCCCTGTGGAATTTCTGGGGGCCTAGAAAGTGAGGCCCCTCTGAGGTAGAGTTAGGTTTGGCTTTGGAAAGGAGGTCAAACTCCCCCCTCCCGTCCTTCAGTTAACAATGGTATCTTGTGTCTCACTCTCTCCTCCCTTACTCCTTCCTGATTAGGGCCTGACCCTCTGACCGTTTCCTGTTCCTCCCCTGTACTGTTATGAGATAAGTTGTAACCCTCAGAACAAAAGTCTGAAAGTTGAGCTTTCTGAGGCCTTTTGCCCCTGAACTCAAGCAGAGCAGACCATGCTGTCTTGTGTCTGATTTGGGTTCCGGGCGAGGGAACACTCTCTCTTTCAGCAGCTCTCCGGCTTTTGGAACAGTGGCCACCATCCCAGGGAAGCCCGGCTCGCGGCAAGGGGCAAAGAAGTCCTCAGCTGAAGTTGACTTAACAAAAAGGAAACTTTCAGAACAAACCGCCGAGCCGCCAGCCGTTCCTGTGGTCAGCTGTCCGGCCCTCGTCACCGGCCTCAGTCAGTCAGTTTGCAGGACTAGTGACCAAGACTCTGAGGAGCACTGTGCAGCACTCCACAGTCTGAAAGATTGTTTTAGTAAACTAAGGCTATTGCATTTTGTTCTGTAGGTGCTCTAAACTCTGCTGCCAACAGAAAAAAACAACCGTGGTGGTCGGATGCATTTATGCTTTACCAGCACAAAGATGCTGCTAGTGGCCAACTTCTAGTTTTATGTATTACTTTCAACAAGTTGGCTTTATATCTTCTGTAGTTTGGAGCTAATTGCTAAAGTAGCAATGGAGTACTGAAAAACAATAATTTATTGTTTTTTTTCTTTTAAGGTGAATGCTGTGGCAGTACAGATATACAGGAATAGTTACTAGGCTTTTCTTGTTTGCTTTCAGCACAGCACTTAATTGATTTTATGCCAGCAGTTCACACAAAACAATTAAAGGGAAATGTTTATCAGATTTAAGCAGCTCTGAAAAGGTTTTACTTTTGCCATTCACACAACAGCATTTGATTTACTAATTTGTGCAAATATAAATGGCATAATGATTAAAACAAGTTTTTCTCTCCTTTGTGACCCAGCTTTGATTATGGCTCATCTGGTTTTCAGTAACACTGCCAGGAAAAAGGGCATGTTCAGCAAAGTCTTCCTAGGCAATGCTCATGTACCACATACTAAGGAGCTTTCCCAGCTGGATACAATGGTCTATTGCCATCCTTTTCTTCTCACTAGTACCTAGGTTACTGCTTATTTTATTCATTAGTAACTTAGTATATTCTCTACAGTATTTATAGGTTTAATTAAGTCACCTCTCTGCAAGACGCTTCCTCCTATTATTGTCTACTTGCCTGTTTAAACTGTATTTTTAAAAACTTCACAAAGTACTTAAAAGTAATGATATCTAAAAATTATTAGTTTTGGAAATTACAATCCTAAACTGTGAAATAAATAACTAAACTGTTAAAGAGGTACTTCATATTTCTTCTTAAGCTACTAAATTTAAGATGTTCATGCTTGCCATTTAAATTAATCAGATTACAGCATTTAGCATCACTCCAGTACAAAGCATTAAGTAGACAGCACACCTCAGCCTCTCTTCATTTTGAGAATCTGACCCTGACTGTCAGGTTTTCGTGGGCTTGTTCTCCCTCATTTAATATTTTTACTCTGCAAGAATTCTTTATTGGATACAAATTAAGACTCACTTTTTGGAATAGTATGAACTGAGAATGCATGTACTCTGTACAAGCTGCTGTACATTATTTAAAGAAAACTAAATGAAATTTGAGTCTGTCATTTACTCTATTCCACAATGAGAATTCCAAATGCTCAGTTTCTTGTAAAAAAAAAAAAAATCCTAACCAAAAGCTTCAAAATGTCCTCTTTTTTTGCTTCTAGTAAGATTTAATACTATTTTAATTAAGTATATTGAGATTTCTTTTAGACTTGTTTTGTTTTACCAGCTTAATAAGAATTCTGTGTTGTGTCAATAAATATCCTCTATTTAGGACTCCTCCAAACATTAAAAAATTGTATGATATACGAGCTTTCTAGTTGGCAATGTATGAAAACTTTCTGGAGCTCAATTTATGAGTGCAAAGACATCAAAGCTAGCTCTAAATAAATCAGCTTAGGTTTGAAAGCAATATTACAGTTTAGTTTGATGTGCTCCTTTGATCCCCTCCTCTCCCCAGCACTCTGACAGTATTTTTGGCACAGAGTTTGTCAGGTCAGGTTCAGAGCTGCTCAGAACCTCTGGACACACACAGAGTTTCCTGGCTGAGCCCTCCACTGGACTGGACATTTCTACATTCTGCTACAGCACTGTGCAGCCATTCCCACATTATCTTCCTACATCTTCTAGACACTGGAGATCAATTGCAGCACCAGTAAGCAAGCAGTCTTGAGATAATAATTTGTTTTGTTTTCTTATGTGCAATGCATCCTTGTATTATTCACAGACAAATGTAACATTATATTAAGGGAGACAATTCATACGTGCATGACCAACACTGAGGTGTTTGTGCAAATGATCATATTCACCGAAATACATTTTTACTCATCACATTTCTGTCCACCCTTATCAGTACACTAGCTTCGACCACCGAAGTCCTTCCATGTCCATTTCCTCAGGTCAGGCTTTTCAAGAATTAATCACAAAGTTTAACTTATTTATTTCCTGTACAAAGGAAATCAGAAATAAACCACAGAGCGGAAAGTCAAATAATCCTTTTTTGGCCTCTTCTCCTCTGTATTGCCTCCTAGACTGTGGTGAGAGTACAAGACCAGCAAGTTCTTCTCCTGTGTAACTCCTATGTTATTACAGGTCAGCTGAATACCAACCTCACAGAATCAAAGTAACTCAATGTTTGTTAGCACTGCAATTTCCTTTTATTACATACATAATTACACTAAAAATCTGCTGCCTAACATTTGGTGAAGAATATCAGATTAAAGATTGGGAGAACCCTAGAAGAAAATGCTGTAATTCTCTGCTTTCTGGTTTGTTTGCTCATAGAAATTTCTGAAGTTCTGTATACAAGGAAAAACCTGGAACACATTGAGTTAAATCTCTCTGGTGTGCACCTTCATGCCAGTACCTGAGCTACTATCAGACTTGTAGAATTCTGTGCAATCACTTGTTGTTAATATTTTTTATAACAATCACATTTTTGAAAGGATACAAATTAAGTTTTCCTTTTGTGCCTTGTTCTATGCCTATAGATTTCAAATAAATAAAAATATATTCATTTTGTTCTTTATTCAATATTGCATTTTACCTTTAAGCAAGTTTTCACTCGTTAAAACAGGGGCAAGGAAACACAATTTAGGACCTTTGTGTTTACTGTAATGGCAACCATTCTTTATAATTACTATGTTCTAGAGGGAAAACAGCAAAGTTTTGTATCCTTGAAACATACTTTTGTTATGCATTGTAAAAGAAATTTAAAAACTCACCTTATTTCAAGATATCACATGGGCAAGAGGTTTCCCAGAATAATCCAATTTTAAGTGTAGGTTTTAAATTCAGACTTTCAATAGAGATACAAATAATAAAATCAGTATTCTAATACTTTTTTCTTCCCCTGAGGCACCAACTTCTCCCTTTTCCCTAACACACAAAAGCATAAAAATATTCCAATGTCTGTGACTGGAAAGTTAATAAGTTTTATTAAAAAAATATTCACTAGAGATTCATATTCATGAATGATGAGTTTTTAAAAAATTATGTCACAAAACAGACAAAATAATTTTCACATATACAGCTTTTTGAAGGGGTTGCCTACCCAAAGCACCTATTGTTTCGCAAAATCTTTATACTGAATTATGGTAATTTAGACAACTTGTATTTCTAGAATAGACAACAGAAATTGAGAAATATGTCCTTGTTGTTTCTCTATAGATGAGATAAACACAATTCAACCCTCACATACCCATCCCTATTTTAGATTTTAAACTAGCAAACATTGCAGCTACAGCACCAATTCACCAACTCAGCCTGTTTCTGAGTTTGATCAGCATAATCTGATCATGTCCACTGTATTCCTTGCCCTCCTCCAGGAGTCAGCATGGGACATCATCTGAGGCAAAAGTGCTAGGAATGAGAGAACTCCCCTTATGTAATCATTTAGATTATACCTTTAAAAAAATCCTGAAATAAAGTATTTTTTTTAGAAGTGGTAGCACTTCAGAATCTAAACAGCAAAATTATGGGGGA
The DNA here is from genome assembly GCA_025920805.1 of Petroica traversi. Lineage (NCBI taxonomy): Eukaryota > Metazoa > Chordata > Aves > Passeriformes > Petroicidae > Petroica > Petroica traversi. The sequence continues at coordinate 15,279,820 of JAHLSL010000046.1, read as the reverse complement.
GGAAAATAATTTGTCTTTGCTTTTTAATATTTACATGCTTGTGCAAAAGAATAAGTTGATAGTTCCATCAGCCGAGAAATTACACTAAGTAAACTTTTGCCAGTCTTTATTTAACGTGTACAGCTGCAATACCCTTCTTCAGAAATAAAACCAAGTCTCTGAAATCTAAAGCAATTACTAAGTGGTTACTTATAACTATACTAAGAGTCTCAGTTAATATCAAGAAATATATGTCAGCTTTTAATCTCATTTCTAACATATATGAGAGTACAAATAATTGCACAAGAATTCAGAATTGAGGGGTTTTATTAAAACACTTTTTTATTGAAGATTTCTTCATGGACACAGAAAAAAAAACATCTTGCAGCACGTTTTTTGCAAGAAAGAATGAGACAACAATGCATTTTCTGGTAGATATTTTTTTATCTGTGTCCTACCAAGAGGATTAATCAGTTTTTTCTTGCAATTCCAGAACCATTTCACTCTTATTGTTAGAAAGTTTTTTTCTGAAGACTAACTTCAAGCTTTCTTGATGCAGTTTGGGTTTATTACTGACTTTCGCATTTCAAGATTATATTCACGTCCCTGACCTCCTATTGTTACTTCCATACATTTCCATTTCTAGTTTTCTGTAAGGTCAAATTCATTAAGTTTATGCAACAAATATCTGAAACAGAAACATCCAGCTAAATCTAAAAAAAACCCAAAAACATGTCTTTCTCAATATACCTAAATTTTAACATACAGAGGTTTTAATACAAATCTAAACCATATACCTCTGGCAAATTACCAGCATTCCTTGACTATGACAAATTTATCCAAGTGAAAAAGCACCCATGGGAAACTTGTTAATGACATGGCACAATATTATCTCCCCTAAGGAAAAGAAAAAAGGATGGGAGCCTTTTCCTCTAATTAAAAATGAAAACTTTCATTAAAGTAGTATATATCACACTTTTTTTTAAAAAAAAGTGAGATTATACTATGTTCTTTTACTATTGTGTATAGGAAAATTAAATAACATAAAATTAAAATATAACAAACAGGTAATTCATGGAAGCACCATGCATTAAGAGGTTTTTCTTAAGGTGGAAATAAGCTCATTCAACTGTATCAAGACTGTAAGGTCTGTTAGCTCCTTTTTCTTCAGGAGTGAAAGGCAAAGCAAATGAAGGAATCACTATTGGATGAGAAATGAAAGGGTAAAAAACTTTATACTATACAGGAGTTGCACTTTTTCAGAAAATACCAACTATTTAGGAGAGTCAATTATTCTTTCACAGTATATTTAGTAATATTATTTATCTATACAGCACTGGCTATATGCCAATACTTAAGGTAAAACACCCTTTAAGCCAACACTCAAAAACCCCAACCACTATTCCATACACATGATAAGCTACTAGACTCTAGCTATTCCACGAGGTTACTTTCTTTGTCAAAATAAATAAATGCATTTAACAGAACTGTATATATTTGGTTGGGAAAGTAAATCGAGAAATATTCCAGCCAGCCTTCCCCCTTTTTTTGGCATATACATCTATCTGGTAATATGTGATCTCTGTATGCAACTTACTGACAAAACATATAGTCACTCTATCTCCAAGAAAATCACCTGTTTTGTGTAATAAACTGGAATTCTGCCACAATACTTCAATTCTCTCAGCTACCTACTTACCACCATTCCAGTTTCACAGGTGACAGTCACAAGCATATTTCCTAAGAAAATCTTATCTACAAATTTTTTTCTTTTCAATTAAAACACAAAAAAACTTACTGATGAAAACCCATTCAACTTTTAGAAACTATTTTTTATCTGTACCCTTAGAGTTTTACGCTAAAATATCTATTGCAATATATCTAAAGCTTTGTTTGTGTTTTCAATTTACCACATACTATGCGGAAGATACAAGCCATTACCTCATATCACACATAGAAAAATGAGACAGCAGAAAGAATGTTGCTTCAGCAAAGTCATTACTGTAGTGAGATCAAGATCTAGTTACCATTTCATCTTCATTTTCCGTTTCTTCTGCTTTTTCAGTTAAGATTAATCTTTCATCTTGTCTTATGATGTTTTCCACAATGCTGCTTATAAGTCACTCTTTTCTTCTAGATAATATATCTAACACTTGGAAATAAAGCACTAAAAGTGAGAAATAGCAGTAACAGGAGGTCAACATAAATCATTAAGTTACTCAGTTAAGTACTACCTACACTGTTCAGAACTTCATCAAGAATTTGTTTTCATGTTTATGCAGTCACTATTCAATATTTGCTTCCTAATTGCATGTGAAGTTTTAAATATGGACTACCTGAACAAAAACTCCTGGGAAAACAACTCATCCCTCCTTTTTCCCTCCCCATAATAAGACTACTGCTTACTGTCACTCTCAAATGTGAAAACAAGTGAAGCTCAGGAAGAGAAACTGCTTCAGGACAATGCCAGCTCAGTGTAGGAGGTGCAGAATTATCCTGTAGCTAAAAAAAAGGACACTGCAAATTTACCAGTCTTTTCAAAATGTAACATCATATGGTAGCAAAGAATTTAACAAGACAGTGCTGAAGCTAGTTTAGCAGCAAATTTGAATATAAAACGTTACATACCTGAGCATTTTGCAGTATTTATTTTTGGTTAAGGGAAGTTTACTCATTTCTCCTTTATGTTTACTTTTCCCTCCTTCGCCCTTCAAATTTTTCAGTCTTAGGAGGGGGCTCACAATTTCGCACTCTGGTTTGTACTAATTTCAAATTACGCTGCATGTGAGACGGGCAGAAGGGAAAGTCAGGTTACACATTACAATAAAACTCGGTTGTCTCACATCACTACTTGTGATTGCTAAAATAATCTGGGTCCTATTCTAAATAAGCTGGGTCCCATCAGCAATGAATTTTCATGAAAGAAATGATCCTTTCTGAGCCCATACAGAACACAATCAACCTTCAGTATATTTGCTGGCTAGCACTACAGTTTGAAATTGGTTAACATTCTGCTGACACTGCACATAAAGAAACAGAGCTGAGCTCCCTAAGTACTATTTATCCTACTCTCTTAACTGAAATGCAATAAAAAGTGGGTTTGATACTGAAATAAGGTACCAATGAATATATAGTGAGAAAATAGATCTCTTGACATTATTTTTTGAGTTAGTTTGGTTAGCAGTATCACACTTTAAACAAAATATGAAGTATAAGCCAGTGATGAGACATTTGTTTGCACAAAATTTTATCCCTCATGAATTGCAAAGTTCCTTGCCCACAGACTATTTTGCTATGTTTTTCTGGGAATGTGCCAATCAAGTTCTGTTACACAATAACACAGCAACAAAAAACAAAGTTACATGCTGTTACATTCCCTGTGGCATGGTTAGAAGGCATGCAACTCCATGGTCAACCCTTTATCAAAGGGATAATCCTTTCTCTTGTATTAACAGTACTTTTCATATGAAAAGTCTTTGGGAGTAGGGTTCTTACTCTCTATGAAGGGAGAGATCAAAAAATCACCTAAGCATGTTAACTGGGAACAACATAGGCTGTATAAAATAATATAGAAGAGATTGCATATTATTACTTTTTAAAAGGAGACTCTTTGCACTACTCTGAGTGATGAAGCAGTTCCCAGAATAAAACTCTAGAAATAGCCTTTTGCTGATCCACATCCTGTTAGGATGTGGCACATCGCCAGCTGGTGCATAATAATTTACAGAGCACCTTGTGAGCAGGAGCAGCAGGAGCAGCTCAGATTCTCAGATAGTGTGAGCACAGACAGACTAGCAATCCATAACAGAGCCATTAGAAGCTCTTACTATCCATTAAAAAAAAAAAAAAAAAAAAAAAAGCATTCGTACTGCATACACACCATAAGACAAGATTGCAAAACTTCTGAAGTCCTCTCTCAGCCCCTTCAATGTACCAAAAGCATAACCTAAATTCTAGTTCTGTCCCATCTCTGAAGCTGCTTGAATCTCATGGTTACTGACACACAGCAAAGATGCTTTTCCTTCTTTCTTCCTAGATGCATCAACAGCACTCGATTCTTTCCCACCAACAACATTAAATGCTCTTCCACAGGTGGCAAAACATTCTCTGTGTTAATGGCCTATGGCTTCCCCAGCCTGAAACCAACTTGTGCACATTGCTGGTGAATTGTCATGACACTGCCCTGCACACACCACTGCTGTTTATGCAACAGCTGAGATAAAGTTCCAGAGAATTTATTTCATTACTCACTGTATAGGCATCAAGATATGCCTTCATTAAAATTAATTTATGTTGCATATATTTTGTGATTTTAATGTTCTGCAGAACTATTTTTGTTGGGCATTCATTGGTTAGTAGTTTTATTTGCCGCCAGTCACTGTAGATGTGCCATCCTGCAATGGGTCTTGCCTAACAGAACTCTCTTTTCCCTCCCCCTGGTCTTTCTGAATTTTCCTGGCATTCGTCATCCCCTTCAAAGTTTTTTGATCAAGATTTTACAGTATTATAGACTACATTAGGCTTATGTCACACAATTGAATTTACATGGAATGTGAAAGGTATAAAGCACAGACTCTTGAGAAACTTATCTATTGCTATTATACTCAGTCTGAACCTCATGCTAATAAAATTCAGGGTTATCTAGATATAGAATAAACACAGACAGATCTGGATCTACTGCAGGGGTTTGGGTTCTTTTTTTTTTGGATTGATATATTTTCTTTACCATTTTGCCAAAAACACCAGTTTTAAAAACTAATGTGAACAGCACTTTTTGTTCAAAATTGGTTATTTGATGTTATAGGATTATTTTAGATGAATTGCAAAGCCTCTTGTAAAAATTTAGTATAAATAAAAATACAGTAGCTTATTAGCTGGAGAGACCAGATGTCTCTGGAACTTAGAGAAGACCGGGCCAGTAAAGCTTTAGGATACAGTGCCCTCTTACAGCTATTGTCAAGGACTGAGAGCTTCAGAAGAAACTTATACTGCTACATCTTCTGATCTCAAACTAAGATACTTATGAGTATACCTTCTAGCATGTTTCAATCCTGTTGTGAAATTTGGCCCATACTCTGATTTACTAGCAATGGGAGAAGTGCTACACTGGTGATTTAGTGCATCAAAAATTTAGTGCATCAAAAGTTTAGTGCATCCCCTTTGATTTAGTGCATCAAAAATTTTACCAGCAGTGGGTAGGAAATTTCTATTAGGAAGTTAATTTTTAGGATGGAAGAAGTAGAATTGGAAAAGTATAGAATTAACAATAGACTGAATATAAAGAGCTAATATTATCTTCTCCTTACTACACCAGTTTTTACACTCAGACCTTTGTGCCACATACATCCTAATAAACTAAACAAGGCTGAGCTTAACACCAGCTTTGGTATAATATCAATACTGTTAAATTGAGGCCAGATTCCTAAAAAAACTTTGGAATATGCTGGGCATTATTCATAACAGCTGTTATGGAAATAACTGCTTGAGCTTTAGGACATAAGGAAGAGTTTAGTCACCAGCATGCAAGTCAAATGCATAACAACAGTCAAGCTCTGAGGCCGAAAATTGTCCCCAGCATGGTCAGGCTTAATGGTCTCACAGCTCTGTACAGGGAGAGGATCACATGAATAAAAAAATGTTGCAGTAGGTTGCAGAAGTAATGTATCTATACATTTTCAGCCAGAAATAAATATTTTATAACCCTAAATTTACTTTAAAATCTATTTTATGTGAAATTTTGCTTTCTCATATATTTAACATAAAATAATATAGAAAAAAAATATTTGGAAAGTCTTATCTTTTGTTTTTTTAAATTCACAGAACAAAGGTTGTGCTAGATAACCATTTTGCCAGAGTACTGAGAAACAAATGGTTTGAAAAAAAATTTGTTACCTGAAATATTTGGTTAAGTGTCCTTTAGTACTCTAATCTCATTCGCTCCCGCCCCTGCCAAAAGTACTGCCAAGCTCCTTCTGATAGGCCTTGGCCACTTTCTCCTCCAGTAACACTGGCTGCTGTGCTCCCCAGATGTTTGTCTACACATAAGAAAAGCAGGTAACATTTGCTGAGCCTGACTGGGGAATAAGGGTTTGTCAGCTGTCCAGTCAGAACAAAATCTCATGGAGCAGCTGTCTGCTGCTTCTCAGACTGAATCTCTTTCATTAGTAGGGAACTGAACGGGAGAATATTATTATTTTTGAGAGGTTTCTTGTTTTTACATAGCAGTAACGAGCTTGATGATCGACTTTTTTTAAAAGTTCCTGCAGGGAGGTAAACTGGAAAAGAATACACAAAGAAAATGCAGTGAGCGACAGAAATTTATTCTCTTGAGAATCTGAATCAATGCAAACAACCTCCCAAACCAGCTCATACAGCTGACAAAAACAGTCTGTGAATTAAGAGCAGGTTCTCAGCACCTGCAATTATTTTCTTACAACAGCCCACAAAAACAGTCATTTATACTTGAAAATCTGGTACCCAAACAGTTTTAATGCACATTATCAAAAAGATGTGTTAATTATGATAAACTAATTTATATTTTATTAAGAAAAGCAAGACAAAATAACGTTAAGTACCAAGAGCACTGAAATTCTTTTCAATATAAGTGCCATATTCATATCATGCCACAAATATCTACTGTTAAAAAAATGCTTTCAAACAAGAAGTAATGCAATGTACAAAGCAAAGTTTTATATAATAGTAAATTAAGTCCATGTAACTTCTACATAATAAAGAGAATGGATCTGTTAAATAATACTTCACATTTATCAAGAAATAAAGCACTGCTTCTGAATAGCCAACTAATAAAAATAAGGAAAATGGATATGTTCTGGGTGAACAAAAATTCATTTAATTATTTTAAATAAAGTACTATCTTAATCTTTTCACAGTTGACAGTATAGTTCCAAAGCCACTTTCTATTAGCCACTGTGTAGAGTACAAAACCAGCTATAAATATGCTAAGAATACATACTTTGAACATATATATATTAGTAAAGTTTTTCAGTATGTTAAGAAGAAGTAATAGATTTTGCTATTGAATTGGCATTTTTATACTGCCTATAATAAGTACTAAAGTTTAAGAGGACACAATCTTAATTTTATCTGTTTTGAAGAAAATTATCTTCTGGTGAAGTCATCTGACATTGAGGGCACTTACTGACTTGGAAGGACAACTCACAAACTACTCAGGATGTGCAGTCTCACAGACCAGCTCCCAGATGACATGGTACAGTTCAACGGGATTTCAAGATATGACACCAAGCCCACTATTTTACTTTCCCTCAGAAATCTGTCCTCCATCTATCAGTTACTGGGGACAATTTCTACTGCTGAATATCTCATCTCCCACAACAAAACTATTAGGAATTGCCAGAACCCCTTTAGTTTATAGCATGCTATCTGATGCAAGCACCTGTACAACTTGGTACTCGGCCCCAACTGCAGCTACCCCTAATTGAGATAATTGCTCAGCAAATCATAGTAGCCTAGTGAAGCAGATAATTAAGTGCCACAAACTGCTGTGCTAAATAATTTTTTTTTACCCTCAATAAGTAGCTCAACACAAGTCTTCTTCTCCTACATAAAATGGGAAAGTGACACAGTATTTTATGTCTCCATATTATCCAGAAACACTTACTTTCTTTACAAAACTTCCAAAACAAGAAATTGTTTCTAAGTACAAAAGTTATGTCATTGGAGCAGAACACTTTGCTCCAAAAGGGGTCAACCTGAGGAGCATTCGGAAGTTAATCAGTGTAGTCTTTATACTGAAACACTCAATAGTGTATGTAGGAAGACTTCAGACTCAGTCACAAATTTTCCAAAAATAAAGAAGTACAAATTTCAGTTGAACACAAGGACATGATTTTTAATTATAAATATTTTTAAGCAACTGTGCTTAAGATTTTTGAAAGTCAGATTTGCAGATCGTCATGTTGATAAGTGAAAAGCTGAAATCTCAGAGTGATTTTCCTTTTTGATATATAGGCTATTGGGACAGAAATGTCACAAGAAGTGATTCACTTCCTCCTAAAATAGTTTGCAAAGAAAACTGAGATGAAAGCTCTTCAGAAGTGTCTGTTTCTTTCCTTTAAAACAAGGAGTCCGAATTCCCCAGATTAGATTTGTATATTCCCCAGATAAGACTCAGTTTAAGATTAATAAACTTAGATTTAAGACACCTGCAGATACACACACTGTCTAAATATTCTTTATAGTCAACAGAGATTGGTAAGGCTACACCTTAAGTGCTGTGACCAGTTCTGGGCCCCTCACCTCAAAAAGGACATTTGGGTGCTGGAGTGCCTCCAGAGAAGGGCAATGGAGCTGGTGAGGTTGACGTTAAACACTAGGAAGAATTTTTCACAAAAAGGCTGATCAGACACTCGAACAGGGGCTGAGGGAGTTGATGGAACCATGGCCCCTGGAAAGTGCTTAAGGAAAGAACTGATCTGGCACTTAGTGCTACAATTGAGTTAACAAGGTGGTGTTCAGTCAAAGATTGGACTCTATTTCTCAGAGGTCTTTTCCAACCTAATTGATTCTGTCTGACTGTTATTTTATGTAAAGTTTCACACCAGTTTACAAAACGAGAAGCATCCTGCTGTGGCAAATACTCTCCAAATTATATAAATGTTTATGGACTTCAACAAGATGATCTGAGTTGCTTAATTAAAGAATCACATGAAAGCAGTAGCAGAGTAAGGCTAAAGAAATCCCATCTACTAAATCATTAAAACCTATATTTTGATATTAATCTCATTTATTAGCATTGCTCAAGCAACCGGAGAAAATTCTGCAGAGGCATTCTTACAACAAAATACTAATATATTTTAACTTGTGAGAAAAAAAAAAACAAAACCTACACAAGTTTTCTAACATCAAGTCATAGAAATTACCAAATAAAACCTACAGTGTATTGATCCTAAGTTCATGTTCATAGGACATGTAAAAAAGTAATACACATACATTGTCTTTGGAACCAAAAAAAGAGGATGAAATTGAGGAAGATATTTTTGTTGCTTCTTTTGTTTTCTTGGACAGTTGGGGAAGCATTTTTTAATATAATATCTCATTTTATGTGGCAATTAACAATATACCTTGTGTGGTATTTCAAATATGAGAATTACCTAGACAGGAGTGAAAAGTTACAATCCTAAGATGATAAAAGATTTGCATTAGCAGGCACAATTTCCACCTACACAACCTACATATACTTCAATGCATCCATATGAATAGCTCCTTAGGAAAAAAATTGCTGATTAAGAGCGTAAATTTTAAAAAACTAAATACAGTACTAACCATTATTCCCCAGGAGAACTTCTACTAGTGTCAGTGGGTGTTAAGATTTAGCTAATACTGCTTTTGAAAATGTAATACTTAATTGATCAACTTAGAAACAATGAAATTTGTCTTAAGTTGTTGCCACATCTGAAGTATTGTGAATAAAGCAAGATTTATGACTCAGGGAAAGGTTATGCTGGTTTTGGCTGAGATAGTTCAATAAGTACTAGATACTATGAAGAAAACTCTATCTCAACCAACATGTTTTCTCACTTTTCACCTTCCCATTGTCAGCCCATGCCCTCATGGCATTGAAATGATGACAAAAGTTCACCTTTTTTCTTGGAGTCATGTTTATGTGTATTTGCAAATTTTGATTTTGTGTTCTGTCTGAGCAACTGAAGCAAGGGAACCTCAAGTTACCTATTTGCCTGGAGTTTCTCCCAGAACAGCCATTTTCTCTCTATCCCTACGCATTCCAGAAACTATTTGTAGTACAGGGAAGATAAAAGCACATTACTTCAATAACAATACTCCAGAGTACAGTTACAGAAGTCTGGCACAATTGTGCCTAGCTTTTGACAGAATTTGATGAAGCAGTAAGTTCTTGAGAAAAACCTGTCTGAAACTGAAAGTTAGAAATCATCCCATAATTAGGCATAGACGCTCAGAATTGAAAATTGTATCAATTATATTTCTAATAAAAAAACTATATTACAGTTCAGTATCACCTATCTGGTATTGTCTAAACTAATCTTTTTATTGCAACATGCATGGCTAGAATACTAGAGGGATTTTTTGAATCAACTTAAATACGAATCATCAGATATTTTTCTCCCTTCCCAAATCCTTCAGAAAGGAAACAAGCAGAAGCTTTCTACATTATTTTAAAAAATTTGAAGAGCTAAAATTATATTTTTAAAATAATTAATAATTTAATTACCAAAAAGATGTTTGCAACATAAGATTTTTTTTCTCATATAGTAACTTCATGTAAGTGCAGGAAGTCCTTAGTGATACTTCTACTCCCTGTCATGCTACACATTAGATGTTATAATGGACAGATTTATAATAGCTCTCAAAAATAACTGACATATTTTAAAGAATGACAATATTTAGGCATGAATTTCATATCTAATTGTGTAAATACCTAGCCATTATCTTTTTTATATGATACACACCTGGCTTCTTAAGTTTAGCATACATGTATTACAAATGAAATACCGCTAAAATAGGATATTGTACGATAATTAAAGCTCTAAAAAAGGCAGATAATCTGGTGGGTTGACCTTGGCTGGATCCGTCCCCTAAAACCTGGCCATGTAAACCCAATACAGATAAACAGTTGGGAAAAAACAAACAAACAAAACTCCCAAAAACAAACAAAAAACCCAACAAAACAAACAAAAGGGCTTTCATCAGGTACTGTCAAACTGAACAAAGTATTAACAAGAACTTAAACGTATAGAAAACATATTCCTTTTCACAAGAAACTGAAGTTTCAAAACATTTGGACTGTGACAGAAACAAGGTAATTTGAAGATTTTTCCTATTTCTGTTCTTTTATGAACATGAAGTTTCACAAAATTATGAATCACTATGATAATTAGAATTCATCATAATGGCACAAATTAAACAATGAATTATGTAAGAAAATTCTGGTATCTATCTAGACACAACTCATCAGTCTATTTTAGCTTGTGTTTCCTAGTGCAGCTCCATACACATACAGATTTTAGAACAACAGCCACTTTTAATAACAGTTCAAGAATGAAGGTAAACAAATTTTAACTATCACAGTACTAAAAAAAGAAACTTCTTAATTATACTTAAGTTAAATCATGCTTATTCTTTCTGCCTGGAGCAGATATGTGAAAGTTAATTTGAATTCCTTTTCATACTATTTTTTTTTTTTTTTACATAAATAAAGACTATCAAGTCTAACTCTTGTTGAGACTTGAGAGTTATTTCCTTTCAAAATTTTGGTTAAGTCATTTTGCTCTTTCATTATTTCTGTTGCTGTTCTGTGGAAATTCTTTGTCTACGTATTTCTGGAATTGCGTTGCCCGGAGTGACATGCAAGCGCCTAGCAGGAAGAATCAGAAGAGTATTTCAGAATTCTTTCACTCATTCTCCCTCTAACTGTAGCACTGATTTTTTCCCCCAGTGGAAGGATGTTCACTCATGATCCATTACAAGTTTCTACATTGTTTCCTGGGGTAACACTTTATAGTTGCTCTCTCCTGAAACGTGTAGCACACAGGCAAAGATTGCAATTTATATAAAAGTAAAAAAAATTGTCACTGCTTTCCTGACTGCCATCCTATTTGTTCAGAGAGTTTATTTTCCTTCAGATCATTTCCCGTATTTATACTCATTCCGTTATACCCTGGTCTCACAGCTACTTTATTGCAATTTGCAACAAAATGGTACCTGTTCCTTCCTCAGGCTTCTTCCAGAAGTGCTGAATAGTGTTCAGTCCAGAGCAGAGACATTTTTACATCTCACTCAGCCCATCACTTCATTTTGTGGCAAATCACTGAACTGTAGTCTATCTACCACTTACCTAACAGTATTTATAGCTCCCGGTCCTCAGCGTCTACAACAACTCATCCAGCAGACTGCAATCTACTTGTTCTGAAAAAGCAGGACAGAGATACAACGCCTCTCAAAATGGAACACTGCCTGACAATTAGGCATGATCTTTGCATAACGTCAATAGCAATCTTCCCCTGGAAGAAGCATTCTGCTATTGCCTGGTGTTTGATGCTGCTGTGCAAGCTCCTGCAGGAAGAAGGAGGGATCACCATCTGCTTCATTGGTTTCTGGCCTGTTCAGCTGTAAGAGGGAACCAAGGAGAAGTCCACCTCCATGAAAGAAAGCAAACTGCACATCAACATTTGCACAAGGGCCTCTTTGTATCATTCAAACCATAAAGGCCTCTAAGGCTGTCCATAGTTCATTCTCAATTTTTAACTTCAGGAAAAGAAACTGTACCACTATGCGAAGTGTTTCGATCGGGTCTTCACAGAAGATTGGATTACTCTAATTCTATCTGTGTAGCCTCTCAGTAAAAGCAGAGTTGCCATCAAGTTCATAGTAAGTTCAACATTCACAAAGAGGTATAGCAACCAACCTTCCTAATTACAAGTTAAAATGTTTAACCTCCTGCCATTCAAAATACACTTTCAAAAAAAAAAAAAAAAAAAGAAAAAAAGGAAAAAAAAAGGTTTGGACAAGTAATTAAGCAATTTACAGGCAAACTTTAATTTATGATTATATGAATATACATGAAGATCTGATGAACAATAACTGAAGAAACAGGGAGCTTGATCAAAACTCAAAGTCTTTTGCAACAAGTACAAAAATATCTGAATTAATTTCTTAATTAATGTCACAATGTTTGTGTGTTTTTATAACTGTGTACTGACTTTCTATTTTTTGTGTGCAAGAGAAGCAACAGAAGGCAGGTATAAATTTCCATTTATTTTGGTGTTATTTCCTAAGTTCCCTAAATATAAGGAGTAATATGTTATTCATTCTAATGTGTTTCAGTATAAATACAAGTATCAGACAGGTATCATAGTATAATGTATCAGATCTTATAACAACCAATTTTAATTATATGATATAGTACTTTAAAAGATTTTCATTTTTATGTTTCAGCTAGGCATTGAACACCCAACTAGTGACTATAAAGCAACTGTGCTGAGTTATGCATTTTTACTAATTTAGTTCTGTGTTTAAAATCTGAAGGGGCATCATTCATCCATTTAAACACTCATTTTAACTAATGACCCATGCAATTGCTTACAGCAAGCATCTTTACCTCCCTGTTTGTCTTTTCAATATCTCTGAGAACAGAAGTAACCAGGAGAAGGAATATGAAAGTGAAGATTAAAGCAATTTCTTCATTATAGATAGACATGAGATGTGGTTCAACCCTGAAGATATCTAAAACGAACTATAGTAGCCTTATAAAAACAATAAAGCTTATAGAGTTTTGTACAAAATTGAAATAAAAATTCATTATAATTTAGTTTGTGTAAGATTTCTAGGTATACAGAAACCTGTCTTTACATGTAATTATTATTTATTAGGCCCCTTGAAAGGAAAATATACAAATGGGCTCTGATTATAAGCACTAATTTATTTTTTTTTTTTTTGTTATTAAGACATCAAGATGAAGTCACCTGAGGTTACCAGAGACAAATAAGTCAAAAATAAAAAATAGTCTAGGAAAGGGAGGCTTTACATATGACCATTAGCAAAAACAATATAGAAGGGCTGAAGGAAGTGACTGTGTGGGCTGGGGAGAAGCCTGCAACCATTTAGGAGCAATGTCCACTAGATTTTTCGAACCAATGTTCAGAAGGCTATGTTGAGCCAATTAGAGTTCAGTAGTAAAAGAAATAAGGCTTCTACATGTCTCAGTTCCTTATGGGTCTAAGGTTATATTGAATATCCCCATATACAACACACAAGTAAGGTTCTTATTCTGCTGGGGTACTTTTTTAATAAAATATTTCAAAATTCTTGTAAGAGTCAAACTAATTGCACTTTTATGGCTAGAAAGAAGCTGATGACAGAGAGAAGTGACCAGTCCAGGATTTAGCCACTGATTGGCCACTCAGCTATTGATTCATAACTACTCTCTGAAGAAAAAAAAAACAGAATAAAAATTTTACAGTACAACCTTTTTTAAATAGGAGTGGTAAGATGGGACTACATTGGGACTACCTTGATGTGGTACTATAGCTTCAGATGTTCGTTTCTAGCAGAAATGCTCCTCATATACTCACATATTTTGAAGTCTGTTTAAGGATATGGAAATAGCAAAGAGTTACTGCTTGTTAATACAACAGAAATTGTTTCAGGTAAGTCATGTCACTCAATTGCAGTGATCTCATCATTCCTACCAATATTCTATAAATTATGTTAATCTGGCATGCAGCTACCTGCTTGACTTTTCAGGGGAGAAAAAATCCCAAAACCACAAAAAACACCATTTGATCAATGCAGTCAGAAGTTCTGACAATAAAAGTTGTCTTCCTTGCCTCCTGCTCAGTACGAGGCAGACTTGTTCTGAATTAACTTGGGAGGGAACCTCCCTGTTTCACTTACTAGAACACAGACCTTTTGCTTCTATTGCCACATAAGCACTTCTGGCAATACGCAAAGCAAGTTGGGAAAATCATATTGGAAATCATATTCCCCCCAGGGTGAGGGAAGCTGTGTTGTGTCAGTGCTCACACTGACACTTTGTGCTCACCAGAGGGCAAAGGCTGCACATGAGGAACCTGAGCTCAGCCACAGAGCTGATACACAAGTGGAGATCTTATTATCTCCAATTATTTGTGCTTTTTGTTCACAGCCATGTTGTCTTTCCAATGCATCTGTAGAGTGGGAGACCTGCTGCAGACATTTTTTTTCCTCTTTAATCTAAAGTTCTGCAGTATAAACAGCTAATAATTCATTGAAAGTAGTACCTCATGGCATCAGTCACATAAAAATCAAAGTGAATTATGTTTAGTTTGGATATAACTGTGATATCAGAGGAATGAGGACTTGAGTATTAGAACTGCTTCTCAGTCACAAAAAAAACCCAAATATGCATGATATTAATCAAAAGTAATGAGTAAGAATGGGCTCCAATGTTTTTTATGCAACATATCCATCCCAACAGGTCCATACAGATTCCTATTACCATAGGAAGGGTAAATCTCAGTTAAACAGTCTCCTAGAAATTGTCTAGACTTCAAGAAGTTCCCTAAGTTTTGATAAAGAAAATTGCTCTTGCAATGTTTAATTAGCTTTAAATATTACCAATTTCACGCCTTCAATATATGTCCCTAAACCAGTCAGAATTTCAAAGAAAATTATTTCCCAACATAAGCCAAACAAGAAAAAATCTAAATTAAGCTTCCACATTTATTGTATCCTAATGTTTTTCTCTCTTCCCTTACATAATTCTTCAGTTCTATCAGTTAATCAGAAAGTGATTAATTTTATATTACTGAGCCGCAATTTAGGGTACCATAGCTTTTTTAGCCTTATCTTTTGACACTTCACACAGTATTAAAGGTCATTTAATGGTTTTGCCTTTTCTACCTGTTCTGTTAATATTACTGGTTTTTTTTACAATTTGTAATATCTTTTAAATCCTTGAGGTGTTTTAAAAATCTCTAAATATTCATGCAAATACTTCACACAAGTACACACCAGGTAAACGTAACACTGGCCTTATTCATGGTTTCTTTTAACTTGTACAGGCAGACCTGCTAATTTTAATGCTTTCTTTTAGTGATCACAGTTTCAGGCCCAAGACCATTCATTCCTATGATCTCAACTCAAACACCTGGATCTAACAGGAGTAATGCCTTCTTATTGCCACCTATCTTCTCACCGACTCACTTTCTACACCTTGCTTTCAATTTTGTATCACAAGTAATTTAACCTTGTTACAAGTTTTGTTGAGTCCTGACACTTAAAATCACAATAATGAAGAACTTAATTAATTTTTGGGGGTGTCTATTTTACCTTTTTTAGTCTACATTTTTGGCATTGTACTTCCATTGAACTAAAATTTACCTATCATGGCAAAAAAACACATAAGCATCAAAATAAGACAAATTTTGGCCCATCATTCTCATGGCTACCATTAGAATATACCAGATGGATTTACAAATAAACAATTGTGGTTTTTTCCCTTGTTACCAATATAGGCTGGTCCTCTTCTTTCTGAAGTCCACTGACTTAAAAATTCACTGCTTCTTGAATATTCACATAATGTCAACTTTGATCTGAAAAAAGCACTTAGACATTACTTCTGTCAGTAACTTGTCTACTTGTCTAACAGGCATTCGTGATGTAAGAGAGCTCAGCATTTTAAAATATACTAAAAAAAAAAAAACCTGTATTTTGAAAATGACAGTAATATGAGAACTCTCTGAACTCAATTCTTTTCCATGACGTAACTCCCCTAACTTCACTGTTTGCTATTTGCACCATATTAAAGTGTAGGAATAGGAGTCCCACAAAACATCTGTGAGTACTTCAAACTGATTGCTCACAATCACACCAGTTATACCAATGGATTGCCTTAGTCTTAGAAAACTTTGTTAGCTGCTAACCACTAATGATTGTGTGATCTTGAATTCTATATGACATCTGATACGCAAAAGTCATGATCATTAATTATTCAACAAGACTGTAATTGTAAACTTTCTTACAGAACACTCACAAAACAACTAGTGATTTCCTAAATCTGTTAATGCAGTATAATTTTGACATGAGTCTGTAGAATCAACAATTAAGTGCAAACTCTAATGGATCTGCACTTGGTAATGGATTGGAGGAAAAAACACTTATGTGTCCTGTTTCAGCCTGTGTCCAATAGCAAATGTGTAGCAGAATAAAATAAATAATAAGTAATTAAACCAATAAGTAAACCTACAAACTTTACAGCAATACTTCTACCAATATCTCCTACCACATTTCACTAGTTATTAGCAAAGGCTGTATTCAGGTTGCAATCTGTAATTATTCCCTGGAGTTTAGTAAATTACTGTGTAGGTTTTATTGTTTGTTTTGTAAGTTTAGTCTGTACTTGTTTTGGCTTCTGTTTGGTCTGGATTTTTTTTAAATGCCATTATCACTTTTGTTTTTCTGAGTGAACAGTTTGCAATAACCAGGATTTAGAGGTTCAGATGTTCTTCAGTGTGTAAGAAGTACAGTCAGTTCTACTGCTACCTAAAAAAAAACCAAGCCAAACTAATCATTAAAAATAAATAGAAGAGCAAAAAAAAAAAATCCAGACAAAAAACCCCAATCATTACTTTTTATTTTTTTGTAGTTCACCCCAGTATTTAATGAAAAAAAACTCTGGGTATAAGTAACTAATTACTGAATTGATCATGAGTCCCACAAAAAACAGTTTGAAATCACTAAGCCTACAAGGAGGATATTTTCTCTTTTCTTCCCACTTACACTCCCTTATCTCTCACACAGACCATGGCATACATGACCCAAACAGAAAGTCAAATTGCCTATAATGTAGTGCTTATCTTTAAAGAAAAAGATTTAGGCTTTTTGTTGGTTATTATCTAAGTCTAAAAAATAACCAAAAGAAGATTTGAAGGGTAGCTAAATCCCTAAAATAGCTTTGAAGTGGTGAGTAGGACCTAAGCACTGCTAAAAGCATCTCTGCTTTATCCCTTTAAAAGGTGATTATGACATTTAATTTTGCAAATCATGTAACATATTTTAACTTTTGTTTTATTTTCAATTTTCTTTTAAAAGCTACATTTCAAACATGATAAAAACTCATTACTGACAAGCATACAGTGAGTAAAGAGAAGTAATCTTTAGAATTTGCCACTGTCATAGGATTCTGGTAGAGGATTCCAGAAAAATAATTATCTATTCAACACACTGAGCTCTGCTTATATTTGACTTCTCACATTCAGGGGTGGGGAGGGATTCTTCTTTTGTTTAAAGGCATATTTTGCCAAATAAGTTATTTTGCATGCAGATTTCATCATGATTAAAGTCAGGAATGGATGGCACGTGGGTAGTATTTGAGCAACTGAAAGTTTGGATGGGAGAGGAAACAACCAACCAACCAATCAAATAAACACACCACAAAAAACAATGCTGGAAAGGCTTTTTCTTTGTCCAGGTGAAGGCTGATCAAATGAGCAGCAGTGAAATATGCTTCACTTTGTTTTAGTGAATCACTGTTGTCGTTCGCTTTACAGAAGAACTGACTTGACAGTATTGAAGAAAACTGCAGCTGTCCAATCACTCTGCTTAACTAATTTTTCCCTAAAATGCACCTTCACAGTAATTTATTACAATTGACATTTTTAAATACAAATATACGGAATAAAGTTTTAAAATCCAAGGAAGTTATTAATTGGGGGGAAAAAAAAACCCCAAAAAAAAACCAAACCAAACCGAACCGAACCGAACCGAACCGAACCGAACCGAACCGAACCAAACCGAACCAAACCAAACCAAATCAAACCAAACCAAACCAAACCAACAAAATACACTTCCTAAAAAAACCTGAAAACAAAAGCAAAACACCCCACAGCTTCTTTGTTACAGCCACGCTGTATTGGAGGGTAAAAACCCAGGCAGGCACAATTCTTCTAATAGCCAGTGAGTTTAGGAGATTTCATTTACCAGGTGCCCACAGTCACCCAAGAAATTCGAAGAGTATGATTGTGCAAATTTTCCTCTGCTGCCACCAGGAAGTGTACAGTAAATTGGCTGCATCTTCTAAGAAGTAAGCAAAATTTCACACATTTTGCAGCAGAGATACCAGTTTTCTCACAAGCTTCTGCTTCCAGAACCAGTTTTTCATCTCAAAACAGAAATGGGAGAGAAAGCGTGAGCCACTTTGTTTTAGAAAGTTTTATGACTTCTGTTCAGCCACCAAAATATAAGGTTTCCAAAGAACCAGAGAACTCAAATATACACAATAATGAAAAATTATCTAAGATACCATTCTCAAACTATATTTGAAGTGAGAAAGACTTCCAATGAGATGAAGTATATAATTCTACTAAAGGTCCTTTCAGTTCAAATGCTGATTTTATGTAAAGCAGGGTACATGGTCTAAATCTTAGATTAAGAAGCAGACAAAAATCCTGGGAAGAATATAGGCATGCCACCTGGGAATGGAGGGACGGGATCAAGAAAACTAAGGAAGGCACAGCTAGAGCTGAGTTTCACAAGGGATGTAAACAATATAAACAGCTTTTGCAGGTGTGTTAGTGTCCTGGGTTGGCCATATGACCTGTTTGTATCCCCAATCATCCTCTTGCTTATGCTGGACATTAAGTTCTACAGCTTTAAGTTAGTCCCAGAGAGACAGAGAGAGTGAAAGTGGAGGAAAAAAAAACCACTCGCCGTTTGTCTGCAGGAGTCACATCTTATCACTTAGAAAAGGCCTTGAGGCTGCATTCCAGCAGGACTGCGGATTTTTTTTATTCTCTCTGGTGTGTGCGGGAACAGCACACAGTGGAGGGGTTCCTTGGATCTTTCTTGGCTTTTTGCAGGGAGAGACTTTGTTTCTTTTGCTGGGTATTTTTTCCTTTTTTTCCCTCCTCCTGGGACTGGTTGGCATCGCGTGGGCCCAAGACACCAGGGACAGTTAGTCAGAAAAGGAAGACAATAGAAACAGTACTCCCCCCAAAAAAATCACGGAATCACACAATCACATTTAGGTTGGAAAGGCCCTCTAGGATCACTAGACCATGGCACCAAGTGCCATACCCTGTCATTTGCTGAACACCTCCAGGGTGACTCCACTACCTCCCTGGGCAGTCCACTCCAATGTTTAACCACCCTTTCCATGACAAAATTCCTCCTGATGACATGAAGTAGGTTGAGCTACTTGATAATTTTTTAGTCTCTGTTTTCACTGGAAAAGTGAAAGTCCTTGAACCTCAATGCAATATTCTGACCTCCGCAAGATGTTTGCTATGTGCTTCTAAATTGAAAACGTCCAACCATTTGATGGATGGACAAGTCAATGGAGAAGAACTGGGGTGGATAGCTGCATCCAAAGAGTGGTGGTCAACAGCTAAGTGTCCAAAAACAGTTGAATCACAAGAGGTGCCCCTCAAGGGTCATATCAGGACTGATACTGCTCAGTACTTTTATTAAGGACACAACTGTGATTTAGTGCAGCCTAAGAAGGACTGCAGCTGAATGGTGCAGTTGATACGCTTGAGAGAAGGGGTACATCCAGAAGGATGTTGTCAGGCTTGACTAATACGCCCATGGAAACGTTATGAAATTCAACTAGGACAAGAACAAGGTCCTGCAACTAGGTCAGTACACTCACTGATAGCACATGTTAAGGAATGAATGGATTTAGAACAGCCCTGTGAAGAAGGATGCAGGAATAGTGGTGAATAAGGAATTAGATGTGAGCAGGCAATGTGTGCTTACAGGCCAGAAGGCCATCCTGAGCTACATCAAAGGCAGTATGATCAGCAGGGTGGGGCAGGGGGTATCCCCTTCAACTCTGCTCTCATAAGACCCCAACCAGAACACAGAATTTGGGTCTGGAGGCCCCAGCAAAAGAATTTCACAGATCCCTTAGAGCAGGTCCAGGGGCAGGCCACAAAACATCTTTCCTGTAAGGAAAGGCTGAGAGAGTTTTGCTGTTCACCAGAGAGAAGGTTCCAGTGAGATCCCACTGGGAAGTTTCAACATCTAAAGTTATAAGAAAGGTGGAGAGAAATTCTTTAACAAGGTCTGAAGTGTTAGGGAGAATGACAGGGTTTTAAAGGATTGAGTAGATTTAGATTAGACATAAGAACATCTTCTACGAGATTATGGTGTAAACTCGAGCAGGTTTCTCAGGGAAGTTGTGGATGTTCCATCATTGGAGGCATTCAAGGTCAGGTTTGAGAGGGCTTTGATCACCTGATCTAGTAAAAGATGCCCCTGCTCATTTCAGATTGTTGGAACTAGATGATCTTTAAGGTTTCTTCCAAACTTGATAAAATGCTATGAATAAAATGCTCAACTTACAGACTGCTAAGGTAGTCCATTAAATTGCATTGCAAAGTCAAAGAAGGTAAACAGACACTTCTGCTTTGAGAAACATTTCTCTAATGTTAATTAGCTTTTGAAATATTTAATGATTATAATCTTTTATGAATAGCTCTGTATCCAGCTATCACAGATTCAGGGAGCTAGTCAGGCAAGGGTGATCCTAGCTGCCGAGTAGGACACAGAACAAGGCAAGGATTTCACAGTCAAAAGTTCTCTGGAGAGTTCTAATGAAAACTTTGATTAAAGCAGGGAATTTTGAAAACTAAAGCTGTACCAGGAGAATTAATTGTTTTATGCATGCTATGTTTTATGACTGTGAAGCCTATAATCCAGTACTGCCATCCTCAGTAACAGACCATAAGCTTTGTAAAGGGCTTGCAAGGCTTCAGGACCAATTCTTGCTACAGTCAGGCTCACCCTGCGTGAAATTCTCAAACTTGCCTGCAGCTTTGCTTTACTTCATTTAGCTGTGATAGCAATTTCTCTAATTGACTGACTGTCTAAGGCTAATTTGGTTTCCTCTTTTTGTTCCTCCTTTTTTTTTTTTTTTCTGATGGTACAACTAGAGTTTTAAATGAATAGCTGTAGCAAACAGTCTATGCAGAATGAAGTATTTTGCAGTTGGCACAATGACATGGTTCAGAGAAATACAAGCCTAGTTTGAGTCTTTGAGAAACAGAAATAAAGGATGCAATGCAGGGAAATACATGTACAGGAACTATAAGAGATGAGACAAAGACTTGGCACTGGAGAGCCCACAGTTATGAACAACTTACCTACAGTCAACTACAGAAATGCAGACCCAGACAAAACTGTGTTTAGGAGTAACAAAAAAACCAAAGGAGTAGTAGCTAACATGCATGGGATGCTATATGAAGTATAGATGAGATGTGGAACTGCATACCATGGAAGAAAGAGAAAACATAAAATCATTTTAAGTAAGAATAATCTCAAGTGCATCCTAAACTGAGGTAAACAACATCAACTAGCAGCCCCAGATGAGAAGGGGAAGGATCAGCAAAATTCTAGAAAAAAGATCAGAAACCAAGATTTGTTTGTATAACTACAACTGTACTCATGTTCTTTTTTTTCCTTTTCTGTAAAAAGATTCATCTGGTCTAATAAAAAATGACTCAAGATTGATCACTCTAGCTGGGTTTACATACATACACATGGGAAGAATGCTGACGTTTTCCCCATGAATAAGATTTTTGCATATCCCAAACTGATGCTTTAACCTTCTTGTGACTTCAGATATGCCTTGTGCTGTTAAGCAAGTTTAAGAAAGGCACAGATCTAATACAGTCAAGGAGATTGTGTGCCTCCTATGCCTCCTATGGCCCTTTTCAAGTCAATTCTATAGGCCAGTTTCAAAAACCTTAAGGCAAGATTTCTCAAAAGTATTCCATGCACAAATAAGAAATATTTTATGAAGTCCTCCAGTATATATAAGATAAAAGATTTCAAACTCTTAAAGGGTAAAAATACAAAATACACAGTTAACAAGTACTGTAAGTGCTTTTGCAGACTCATTTATAGCAATACATATACCTAATGAAGTTAATGAGATTACTTGGGTGAAGAAATGGTATTTAGATATGCAATACACAAAGCAGTCCAATAAATAGTACAAAAAATGGAGGTGAGGATCATGTGACAGATTTGAAAAAAAAATCTCAAAAGTTCCAGTTAAAATGCAATGTCTACACGTTATGTATACTACAAGCAACCTAGTCCCTTTCTTCACAATAAACAAGTTAGTGACATACCAACTACTTTCTTCACTACTAAGCAAGATCAGCACCTTAGTAAAAATTTAGACATGCTTGTTTTGATGAGTATATTTTGCTGCAACCTTCCATCTATCTGTCTTACTATCTCAACTGCTAAAGAAAAACATGTTAAGTTATGCAAACGAAACCTTCAATATATGGGAAGGATATGAAAAACAAAGTAATTCAAAGAGCAATTATTAATGGTTTAGTTATACAAGAGAAGATGAAAAGCAAGGTATGTGACTGTATTTATATGCAAACTATCTATCTAACACAGCAAATTATACAACCTTTAATTAATCAGGATAACAGCTGCTGGCTACAGTAATATAACAAATCCAACTTCTATTTTCTATCCCAATAATACACAGGGGTTTATTCTAGAAATACTGATTCAACCCTGCACCACACTACACCTTTTGTCAGTTTAAAAGAATAAAAGTCTGCAAACAATGAGTCCAGGTGAGATAGAGATTTTTCCATTTTCTTTTATTTTTGCAACAAAAGACATAAAATTCCTAAGCCATCTTAGGATTCAGACAGATTCATAACAAATACAAAGTAGTTATCAACTTAGTAAGCTGCAGAGACTTTTTATATCAAGGCAGAAATATAGTTTTCATAATAAAAAGTGATACTACTTTAAGTTAAGGAAAATAGATAACAAAAAAAACTATAAGCAATATAAAGACTACAACAAACCGGAACTGGTATGGCTGGAAATGCATTTTTATTATTTGAGAGTTGAAAAGCCCATTACAACTTTCCCTACTTTGTGCCAGCCAAAGGAAAAAATAACTTGCTTTACAAATAAGACAACAAATGAAGCAAGTCCTAGTCAGATTCATTAAAATCTAGGTAACTGACAGTTGAATTTCATCTGGGACCCTCTGAAGGTAAGATAACACTGCTGAGTATATCCAGCAACTAGAAAAATAATTAGAATTTAACTTTTCAACCAAATAGAAGTCTGGGGATAAATGCATCAAAAATCTCCCTGTGAGTAGTTTGGGAACATGCACAAGACACAGGCAATATTTTGATTCCCACATTGGTAAAGAGGATAAGACTAAGTGCAGAGATGAAAGTTCAGGCAAAATGGAGTTTGAACAGAAAACAGGTTTCTTTTTTAACTACTAGCATGTTGATATTTGGCATCACTTGCTGTTTACAATAAATATAGATTGAGTAGGGAAGGACACACGCTGCTTAGCTAAAATTTTATCTCCAGCAAATCTGCAAGGCTACGAACAAAAGAAGTTATTCCACCAAATCCCATTTGGCTCTAAAATGGAACAAACAAAAATGCCAACTCTGTTGAGTCACATTGCACGGCTTGTTTCAGAAAAGCACTTCTAGAAGAGACTAATTCCTTAAATTCCTTATATAGATGATTTTTTAAAAAAAACCTCAAGAAAATCTAACACAATTTTAGAATTATGGAATTTTTGACCTTGTTAGTTTATCAAACTATTGCAACTTCAAGAGAATATATTTTAACTTCAAAAATTAAAGTCCACATACAAAAACTAGAGGATTTTGAACAGGAGAGGCAAAGTTAGTCTCTTTCTATTCAGCAGGAGTGGGGTTTGTTTATTTGGCTTTTTTTGTTGTTGTTTGTTTGGGGTTCTTTTTTTAAACTACATACAACACTGATGGACAGGATTTTTAGATCACGTTGCACATTTGTACTAGTTCCGCTATGACAGAATTAAATTTCTTCACAGTAGCTAGAATGGGGTTTTGAAATTGTGATTAAAACAGTGTTGATAACACAGGGATGTTTCAGAAATTGCTGAGCAGAGATTACACAGTTTCAAGGCCTTTTCTGTCCTGTCAATGACTAGGCTGGAAGTGCACAAGATATTGGGAGGGACCACAGATGGTACAGCTGACACCAACTGACCATATGGTGCCGTGCTCAGCAATCAAATGGGCAGGGGTGGAGTCTGGCTGAGGCAGCCATTGCTCAGGGATGTTTGGAGTTTTGGCATTTGTCTTCCCCAGTAACCGTACATGTGATGGATCTCTGCTTTTGTGGAGACGTCTGGACACCTGCTTGCTGATAGGAAGCACTGATTGAAATCCTTACTTTCCTTTGCTTCACATGCAGCTTTTCTTTTAACTATTAAACTGTCTTTATCTCAACCCACAAATTTTCTCACTTTTACTCTTCCAATTCTCTCCCACCTTTGACTATGGGGCTGGTGAGCAAGTGGCTGCATGGTGCTCAGCTGCCCCGTGGGATTAAATCACAACAATAATCTTCATACTCATTCAGATGAGGCAATGACTGCACTTAGATAATTGTGACATTTCAAATAACTCTTGAAGTGTTTTTCACAAGCTAATATTAGTCATACGAACATACATCAATGAAGAGAGATAAGAAAGAACATGAAATGGGATATTAATATAATCACAGTTGGAATGATGATCTCTTAGGATGCAGCAGCAACATGAAACCACTGTAGTATTTAGGCTACTCAGAAAGAGAAACAATCCTACTACAACACTGACTTTCTGCTTCCATTTTCCATGCTAGAATGTGCTATTCTGGTTTAGGACTGCACCTCATGGAAGCAGAGGAGCAACTCCTTAATATTTCCATCTAGCAAGCTCAATTTTAGCAAAACGTTTTCCTTTTGGTTTTGTGGTCTCAAACAGTAGCAGAAATAAGAATTTTATGGAGGGATGTTACAAGTCCACTTGCAAATCATGATAAGATATGAACCACCAATGGTGTGTTTGTTACTGATTCATGCACCAAGGACAAAGATCACATCAGCTCTTATATGGATCATTAAGTAACCAGATGGCAAAAAAAATAATCCCTCCCAGAACCAGAGGCAGCCAAAAAGACAGTTCAAAGAACTTATCTTAAAACATGTAAGGACTACCAAAAACAGGAAGGATGTCTTTCCCTCATTAAGGATCAAGTAGGAAAGACTGAGCCTTGGTGAAACCTGGAACGCAGAACATAGTTGACATAGCTTACAAATTGATAGACATAATGGTCATAAATTTAACATAAAAGTTATTCTTCCTTCATATACAAAACTCAGGTGTTGATAATGAGACCTAAAACATTTAATTTAATTTTTTTGACAATTCAAGTAGGGTGTATTCCATCACGGTTTTCCGTATCTTTTTTATATTCGGTGTCTTTTTTACCTAGAAAAGAATTTCCTAGAACTTCTAATTGGGAAATATCTGCCATTGGATATTTTAAGGAGGTAGCATTCCAGATTTCTGACTCCTGGTCCTTTTAATATTGCTGAAATGCAACATTTAAGTGAAAGGAATTTCATTTCTTTAACTGATGAAGATTCATTCATATACTTCAGAACACAAGCAGATTATTTGTCCTAATACCCCTCACAAACACAGCATTTCATTTTTCAGAAGTTTTCTGAAAATATATAGGATTACAAATAATTTTCCTTAGCTGATATTGTTAAAACTTTTTTGATATCTAAATCGTTGATATTCTAGATTAGGTAGCCAAGGTGTTACAGAACAGGCTCACAGCTCTACTAGACCTCTTCTGCCTTGATTTTGCTACTAATTATGTCATGGTGTGATACATGAAGTATCAGGGGGTTTTTTTTAATTGCATTATGATTTCTTTCCTGTATGTCATCACTAACAGTCATTTATATGACAACATTACAAAAATATGTTATTTTAAAGAATATTTGCTAAAGAAAGGAAAAGAAAAATCCTTTTTAAGGACTGCAGTTGACCAAAGAATTTTATACCCAAATTCATTCTCAGAAAACAATCACTTTCACTCCAGAGAGGAAAAACTACAATTTTAGCCAAAAAAAAAAAAAAAAAGACTCCTATTTTGGACTCTGCTTTTTCTATTTAAAGTTTTGGTTTACTTCATCATGTGCATGCACAAACACATATTGATTAAAGGTTCAGCAAATATGTCAGTTTGTAAAGAACAGACTACCAAAATAGATAGAGATATTTAACTAAAAATAGGAATATATCAGCCTATTAAAAGGTCTTATGGCCAATTACACTAGCAGACAAAACGGTCAATATTACATTTACAACAACATCAGCTTTTACTACAGCTTTAATGTTAGTTAAGTCTTCTTACCAAAGAAAAGCTAAGAAAAAGGAAGTTTGTGCCTTTAACGTTTAAAAAGATCAAACTCATAGAATTTACACTGCCTCTTTCTCCAACAACCACAGTAGAATACAAAATACAAGTTTGGGAGTGACAAACTGAATCCTTCCCAAAACCCCCACAAGAGAATATAGAATGAACTGCATAACTCTCAATTTCATCATTAGATATTCATTAGAATATTTTGGAGCTTTTCTGAGCTGGATATACTAATCCACTGATGTTCACAAGTCATTCACAGTTTCACATTACTGGAACAATCAAAATTGTTCCAATGATTGAAACATTTGCTAATGGAAGGCTTCCCTGCCCATGTGGTTGAGGGGTTTTGAGATAGAATATTTTTACAGTTTCTTCCAATTTTCTATGATTCTGTGAAAACTAAATATTGTCTAATAGATAAAAGAGCACCATGACTAAACCACAGAGATTAACTGGCAAAGGTTGAAGATTCAGGAGACTACTCATCTCACACTGAATAGCAGGGAATCATTAGGTATATAGGTTGCAAAAAGCTGGTATTTTCCTGGCAATTTAGCTTTCTACTGCAAACTTGAAATATTTGCCTCAGATAATTCATTGGATTATTCATCCATTCCCAGAGAGTAACTGCTTTCACCATTGTATCACAGTTTGTTGGAAGATCTACAGAGCCATTAGACAGACTCATGGACAACAAGTAGGAAGCAGTTCAAGCACTGACCAATGACAAGCAAATTTTTGCTCTTAAAATTTAGTGCAGAAAAGGTACTTTGGTGCTTGAGGGAGGGAAACAAGCAAAACCCAGGAAACATTAGCTTGAGTCCAGATGTCCATTATCTTCACTGGGGTCCATGTTGACTGGAAAATCACAATGTCAGGAAAATTACCTTGGCAAACTCACAGAATCATATTAAGCTGGATGGGGACATTTTTCTATTTTTTAGTTTATTTTATATGGGTGATAGCATTGAACCATTAAAGAAAAAAAAAACAGCCAAACAAAACAATGACAAAAACCAAACAAAAAACCCAAACACAAAACAAAAACCCAAACACAAAACAAAACAACCCCCGCTACGTAACACATACTCAGGAAGAACGAGGCCTGTAAGGGGTGAAAAAAAAGAAAATTTCTTCAAAGAATATGCACCATGGAAGTGCATCACTGCTTTCTCCTGTTGATGTTAAAAGGAATTTAAAAAGAAGCTTTGGGAAGATGCATAAGGGAGGATGAGGTGACTGACAATATAAATGTTAATGCTGGGTGTGAGCAGAAAGCTTTGAGAAATCAAAGAAAAAAAGAAAAAAGGAAATATGGACTGAGGGCAAATAGAATAGAAGGACATACATGAGCTCTTTCTCTGGCAAAGAATAGCTGCTGCTGTAGAACAGAGGTCAAGGAAAGGTATGAACAAACACCAAGTCCAGTACATCTGCCTTGTTGTTTTAACACTGTCCACCAATTCTACACTGCAAAATATGGTTAGAAACAACAAAAGCAACCACATAGATACACATGCATATGCAAAACAAAAACAAAAACAAATGCCCAAAGAAGACCACACACACACACAAAAAAAAAAAAGAAGAAGAAAACGAAAAACAAACAAACAAACAAAAATAAACCTCAAAATTAACCAAGAATCATTAAGCTTAGAGGGCGTGCTAAGGTTTAGTAGCAGACACTAGAGTATCCAAATATAAGCTAAACTCCATGATGTTTCATTTTATGTTGATGAATAGGAACCCACTGTGAAATGAGTTTTGTACTTTCACTATTTTTTTTCTACTTGAGAGCTAGATTCCCTAAATGGCAGGCCATGGTACTTTAATAGAAGAAAGACCATTGAATTATAAATATGCATAGCAGTTGAGATACTGCTGTAATTTAAAGAGCATTTGTCTCTATTGCTAAACATAAGCAAGTTTTCTGAATGGGAAGAATACTTCTGACTTTCCAAAGAAAACAACTACAATGATACAGCAATGCTGATTTTTTTATTCTTATGTAGCCCTCAAAGCAACTTTTTAAAAAATGACTTGTTAACTTCATTCTAGAAAAGCAGGAATTAAACTGTTTTTAACAGGGAATTAAGCAAAATTGCACAAGTCCAAGTACTTTGTTGTTTTCTTCTGCAGTCCCTGCAAAGCCTAAACATAGTTCCTATGATGTAAACCACTGCAATTACAAAAAACAACCACATATTACAGACGGAGGAACTACCACTCAATTCTCCAATTCCATTGCTAAAAATATGTGTTTATATACGAAACAGTAGTTGTAATGGTCAATAAATCATTTCGAATATTAAGTTGACAGATGCTATAAGCTGAACTTACTGCTTTTGAAGTTCACAGTTATTTTCACTGATATGATCATATGCTTGAAAATTCCACAGGTAGTTTTAGTTTGAGAAAATAAGAAGTGTTCAAGTTTCCATCAGTACCAGAATTTAGAGTGCTGATCTGACCACTGATAGAAATTAAAGTATTATAAGTTAAAAATATTACAGAATCTCAGAAAAACTCATATAAATCTGGTGAAGTAATGATACAGTAAAGAAACCTAAGATTTCAGCCTAAGAATTCAGCATCTTCCCACCTTCATCTAGGCTTGTTAAATTCTCTAGTCTTCTGCCACAAAGATTTGATTGAGTTATTGTTAATATTCACTTGGTATATGGGTGACAGCAGGCTAAGTCATGTAAATACTACCAATCTTCAAGGGCTTACAGAGCCATAATGTGGTTTCACTAGTTTCATTCTTATTTCTCTACTGTAAAAACACAAAGGATCCAGTTATGTCTTTGCTACACAGGAACTGAGGTCTTAAATGAAGAATATACTCAGTAAAAGTCACAGGTTAGACTCTTAATCCAGAGATGGGGATATGATATTCACTCTCTGCTAGGGATACCAAGTATGGGTATAACTTCAGAGGCCATTTGATCATCATTGAAGTGGTTCACTTACTTTGTTTCCTGGTTTAGGGCCCTACTGAGTTTTTCAAACTCTGCATTCTGAACCCATAATATCCCAAACTCTCAGCTGGCTGCGCATTCAGTAGCACTTCAATGCTCCCCTTGCTTCCAACTGAACAGTAATTCACTTACTCAAGAGAAGAATGAAAGAGCTGGCCAAAACCAAGGATAGGCATATAGTTTAGGAAGGCAAACTAGTCAGGGATGGGTAGCTGGCAGAGTGATTATAGACTTCTACTGACTGGCAATATCTGGTCTGCATTCCCCTGTCCTAGAAATGGAACACCTGTCTTAAAATCACGTATGACACAGGAGCCAGAAGGTGTCATTATTATAAACAGGTAGTTTAGGGAACAGTTATAGAAGTTTCTAAATGAAGGGGCAAAACAGCTGGCCATTGCAGCAAAAATCACTCCAAGCCTTCACAAAAAATCACCTCACCCCTCACTGCTACAGTTCCTTCTAGAACCATCAGTACCCACTGCCTGTCTGTACACTGAAATGCTGACACTTGAGTGACATTCACCACTTTTTCCAGAGCTGGATGTCACATTTTCAAGTCAATTTAAAGTTCATTGACAATGCCAGGTTTACAGCCCTAAATCTGAAAGGGGGCAGTGTTGTTTAACCAGAAAGAGGTGCTGTCTGTCACTGTTAATTACAGTTCTTCCTGCTGGGGTTTTTACAAGAAAGTAGGCCAGCAGGAAGTGTCATTATATTACAGCCTGTGGCTCCATGCATGTGTTCCTAAGTTGACAGTCAAGAGATGTCCTTTAGCCTTTTTCACTGTGCTTTTCAATATGAAAAACAAACGGCTCAGATTGCATAAAAGGATGAAATATGCTATTTTATGCATCTCATAGAAGAGAATAATAGAGGTACATAGGAAGCAGATTCCTATTGAGGCAACAAAAACAGTTCCTGGTGTGTTCATGATTTCTGATGTTCCTTTTTAATTTACCTAGTAAAGCATAATAAAGACTATTGAAATGAAACATATTAGTTAAAAAATAAGAGACAAATTAGCTGAATTACCAGGTGATAAAGCTACAAAAGAGAGACATACTGTGTGCTAGCCACCCAAAGAGAAACAGGTCAAAACAAAAATGTTTGAGCTACTTATGACATCTCCTATGTCTTTTGCGCCTACATAATTCTGTCAATATGCACACTGAATTCAAGAAGAAACTTTAAAAGTTATCTTATAAGTTCTCATAAGAAACTTATCATTTCAAAGCATTAATGAGAGAAATTCAAAGCAATAATGAAAGAAAGATATGTATCAATACAGAGTAGACTTTGGCACTGTCAAGAAAGGGAGGTATAGTTTCAACAGTTGTAGGACAAACAGGATCAAAGCTCACCAAGCAACTGAGGGTACCTGAGGTCCTTAAGGTACTGTGTCTTTCTCTAAAGTGGTGCCCACACTTGCAAATTCTCTTCCTAGTAAACAGCTACCATCAAATGCTACATCATCATCTCTTCCTAGTAAACAGCTACCATCAACAGCTACCTAATAATGTCTGGATTCAGTTTCATATCAACTGCATCAATTAAAATATTCCAGGCATGCAACTGATTGCAGGCAAATTTTTCACAGTAAATGCTATCGGTCAAGGATTAGCTCTATGAAACCATAAAAAAATCACTTGGAGTTTGAAAAGTTATCTGAAAATGATTCTTCTACAACTCTAAGTATTAGAAGCCCTGCATTTTCCAGGAAGTAAAAAAAAAATCAAAAAATCCAAACACAAATAAAACCCCAAAATAACAAAAGCAACACCACACACTCAGTTTGAAAACAATCCTGATTTATACCCAAAACACCCTTATAATCCAACAGGCGACTTAATATCACTGTACCTGTTAACTTTCCCTAACAAAGGCTGTAGTTCTCATAAAACCATTTCCTTAATACTTTGAGCTATACAAAAAATACCATTGCAGTTTCATGAGTATAATTATTGGTAGACACAAGAAATGCTTGGCCTTATTTCTAACAAGATCTGAGTCATCATTGCAGTCTAACACCTTCCACAGAGTAAGTTTCAACTGTTTTTTTGATTGTTTTTCATTTTATATATATTTTTTGTTGTTGTTGTCATCTTTTCCACAACGAGAAGATTAGTGATCAATTTTCAAGACAGTTAGGACCCATATCTCCTCTCATTTTTATCATTACACCCCTTAAGTTAGACATTGACTAAAGATGCTTCCAAAAAAATAATTTAAGAAATAATAAGAAAGCCATTTAAATTAGTCCATCTCAGCTTTGGAGGCCTGACAAATTTTATTTAAAAATTCCATCAGAAATTGCAGTAGCAGTTTAAATTAAATTTAAAATTCAAAACTATGGCCATGATAAAGTAATGTTTTAAATATGCTATAAAATAAACACCACAGTTAATGCAATACCAGCCAATTACTCAAATCCCAAACAGAATTGAAACATCACATCATATTTCAACATGAAAACCAAAATAGTACAGTGAATACCCAATAAGAAGAATTCTTACCTTCATAAATAGCTTTGAAGCCTTGGGCACTGACAGCAAAATCTGTGGTGAAACAGAGGGTGAGGATAGATCCTGTGCTCACAATAGATGATGGAAGCTGAAATCCAGATAACCTGTGCAATAAAAAGGCACAAATTACTATCACTTTTTCTAATAAAGTGCTACCCATCAGTTCATGTGATGAGCATCACAATAAAGATCATGGTTTTATATTTGAACTGCAAACATATTATAGGCTTTATCCCAATGCATCTCTAAACGTTCACTGCAAAATTTCAAATATGTCCCTGACCTTTAAAATTCTCCTATATTAACACATATATGCACTCTCCAGAAAATAGTGCAAGGAAGACCTGTTTGTACCTACTAAAGACTGTTTGTTTGTTTTTTTGGTTTTTTTTTTGTGTTGGTGGACTCATTTTAAGATGAAAACAGGTAAATTTAGGACACCTAGAAGTAGGTACTCTGGCCTTGACTCACTCACTCAGAGATACTTTATACAATTTGACGTAGCTTAGACTATCCTGTCTATCCTCCAGGAGCTGCTTCAGAAAAACCATGGATGTCATATGTTCAGTCAGATAAACATTAACTGACTAGAAAACAAAAAAACCCACAACACTCCCATTTAACAGCTTCAGCAAAAAATACCTTACATTACCCCTCTTAGTAGTAGTCTTACCTTTACATACAAAATTAAATTTTGGATAAGCTATAATTACATTGCAATGTTGATTATAAGACAATTTCCTAAAATCTAGATATTTTTGAGGGTAAAATTGATTGAAGAAAAATATTTAGATCCTTTACTGAAGCATCACTAAAGATAGTTTCTTAGACCTGGCAGATACATGGTTTTTAATGATTAATTTCTCATAAGTAAGATATAAGACACCATTACTGTCCCACAAGAACAAAACCATACGGTAGCTTAGCCAGTTAATTTCTGTATTGTGCAGTAGGGATATGTGATTGAGTATATATAGGGTAATCCTGCCAGAAAACCAGCTATTGTTCAAATTTCACCCTGAAAGAGCTTCTAAGACATTATATCATTAAAAAAATCCAAATAAACAAACACAAAAAGCCCACCAAAAAAGTCTTTTTTTTAAGATCTAGGTGGTTAAGGCAATCCATGTTTAAAAAAAAATCACAAAACAAAAAACAAACAAACAAATATACAAACAAAACCCAAAACAAAAAAAGAAAAAAACAAAAACAAACAAAGAAAAAACAAAACCAAAAA
Organism: Petroica traversi; assembly: GCA_025920805.1. Lineage (NCBI taxonomy): Eukaryota > Metazoa > Chordata > Aves > Passeriformes > Petroicidae > Petroica > Petroica traversi. Next base: position 15,246,335 of record JAHLSL010000046.1, on the reverse strand, counting down.
CAATAAAAACACCTTGCCCTTGAAATTTATGGTATAATTAAATTATAGTGCATTAATTGTCATCAAGAAATACAGAAGAGAAATAACTGTAAACAGCATACTAGTAGAACAGTGTCACGGAACAAGATATTCTTTGCAAAATTAGGTTTATTAAAGATTATTTTCATATATGAAAACACATAAGAGGAACTCCATGCTTCAGTCACACCAGTCGGGTCGTTCCCCATGTCTTGCCAATTTTCAGCCTTGGAAATCAAATAGAAGAGTCAGATATCAAAGCAAGAAAAGCTTTAGATACAGATGAAGACATTCAGTCGAGGCTACATAAGTCAGCAAAACCTGTAATTTCTTCCTTTCATTTTAAACATTGTCTCCCATGTGGTAATTAGATGCTTTCTCTAATGTTTTTACCTTCTGTGTACTTGTCAACCTAATATTCCTATCCTTTCCCACCTCATTTGCCCCAATTCCGGAAATAACCAGGCTGATTTTCTCCTCAGTCTTCAAACTGCAGAACTACCATAAGGCTTGCCACATCTTATGTTCATGTTTTTATATGTTCTCTCACCTTCACTAGACAATGCAGTTTTTAGGGAAATGTGCCTCTTGTTCTATTTAATAAATTAGAGTCAGTATCTCTTCTGCCCTACATCTGGAGTGTACTCTCTGACAGTTCATTATTAATTTAGGATATGTATTTTCTGATCTTACTTATATGTCTCTCTCTTCTCTGAGAAGTGATTCAAAGAGTTTTTGTTTTAAGAGAGGGGCTTTGGGATTTTTTGGGTAGCACTACAGTGTTTCCTGGATCTAACATTTCTTGCTAAACTACAGGAAACTAGCATGCATTGTAGGGAAAGAAAGGAAAATCAGCTTGAGTCAGAAGCAGCTAGCCTCCACATTTCACATACATGACAGAACTAATAAAAGACCCCACAATAAAAAGATTTTTAAAAGAAATTATAACAGTGCAGAACTACAAAGCTTTTGCTCCCTCATTCCTGCTTTCTCCACTTTGTCTGGATTTGGTTCATATAAATGAACTTATCTGAGCCACGAGGGGTCATCCTGAGTTCTTGGTATGATTTTTACACCAACCTGCTTTGATTCTTTTATAATCAGTATCACTTTTACAATATGGATGCTAAGGAGACAAATAAATGTTTTTCTATAGAATCCTCCTTGAAATAGCAGAAGATCATTCTTTAGGCTGACCTTGCAATCCACATTAAAGGAACACAAACGCATTCTTTTATACCCTAATCAGTTAAATGTTTTGCAGACTTACAGGTGTGAGAGACTGGAATTTTAATGGTCAATTACTTAAAACATTCTTGCCATTTGTGGAGGCAGCAGAATTCTTTGCCAGGCTGTTGTGGTGACTGAATTCACTCTCCCCCTTACTGAATGATGTCCCATTGCCCTCCTCCCTCTGAGTATCCCATTGGCTCCTGACCCTCTCTGGAGGCACTGGACATTTACATTCCCAGGGAATTTTCATATGTAGGCCTAAAGGTATTTTTCCCTTCTGTTGGGGCATAACTGGCTCGACCATACTGACATGAGAGGCAGTGTCTTAGAAGGTGTCATAAACCAACAGCTCCAGAAGCACACCCAGACTCAGCTCTGGGGGCTTCCACCAGAGGACTGTGAAAGACCCGCAGTGCTGCAACAGTGTAAAATGCCTGTCTCCAAGGGTGGTTCCTGGGCCTTCCACCTAAAGCTGAAGTTAAGTTAACCCACTGAGCCCATGCTTTGTGGGCTTCCTCCACCCACAACAGACAGAGATGGCAACCATGAATCTGACCAAGAGATGTACAATCAAGTCTCACTACTGGATCCATGGGCAGAGGTATCTTTCTACATTTATCCTCTCCTTCTCTCTTTCTTTTCTGAATACATTTTCTAAAGTGTTCATTTTATGTTTTTACATTTCTCTGTTATTAAAGATAATAACAACCAAATGGGCTACATACCTGCTTTCCATTGCAATGCAAATGTTCTAAAATAAACCCTACATATATAAACACCAGTCATTCAGTTTCACTTAATTCTAACCTCCCTCAAGGTTTCTATTAATAAAAAACTGGGTTACCCTCATCTTCTGGTGTGGGTTGCAACTATAGGAAAAGGCAAATATGTGAGGAAACTGTAAATACGTCAACTTGAAATGTATTTTATCAAGGTCTTTATATTGCACTAATTCAAAAAAGCATTTACAGAAATGTCTTTGACAGAAAAATTCACCAGACTACCTAGGTGCCTCTATGATAGCCTTGTTGCCTGAAATCCTTTTGAAAGCATCTTTTCACTGTATTCTAATAAATTCAGCAAGATCAAGTGCCAGCAAACTGAGTGCAAACAAAACCTAGGCAGCACATGAAAACCTAGCATGTTATTCTTCAGACATTTCCAGAATTCCACTCTTCACCCACTGAATCATTTTCCACACACCACACACCCCTGCACTAACATTTTTGCTAGTTGGTTGTAGGTCATGAATAATAATGTATTTTGCACATTCACTTCATAATACAGAACAAATCACACACCTTCACATGCTGTTTTATTGTGGAAATGTACTTTGGCAATTAACATGTAGGCTTTTACAGCAAGCAGGAGCAGAACTGTTTAGACAGACAAGTGTGTGTGCTAAGAAAGCAGAATCATTTCAAGTCTCTGTGCTAATAAAATTGTCATTTGATAAACTTGCATTACTTCATACTGAGCATATGGCAATACTTTAAGCTTAAAATATTGCTACTTCCTTAACTTTCAGCAGCATTAATCAGCACAAAATACACACAATAAAATACTCTGAAACTCCAGATGGTATATATTTGGCTTGTCTGTACAAAAGATAGAGAACTTGTAATAGAAAACATTCTGTATTAAATTCTCGTTACCACATGAAAACACAAAGTTATTTTCAGGTCTGCCTAAAAGGTCATGTTGATAAATTTCACCTCAGAAAACAAGGCAAGCCAAGAGGACTAATGCTTTAAGCCATCTACTGGAGTTTTCCTGAAAAACCTCACAGCATCACAGAAGCTGAATATTAAGTAAAAACAGGAAAAATATTATAAAGGTAATGTCTCATATTTAGCTGAACTGTAAACTATCGTAGAACCATATTATCCATGAAAACTAAGCAAACTCTTTCCATATTTAAGGCATCTGATATCACCAATATAGAATAATTTCTATAGGATATTAGGCATGTGAAGGAAAAGCAATCAGGACAGACTATGGATTCTCCCAATTCTTAACTCATGAGCCTTTCATTTTTTTTCCCTCTCCTCTGCCCAACTGTAGCAGGAGAGGGTAAGTGAACAGCTTTGTGGGTGCCTGGCATTGGCCAGTGTCAAACCACAGCACTCACTAAGCCTCATCAAGAGGATGGGAAGAGAAAATAAGTCAGAAATGTTCCTGGGTCAGGATACAGACAAGGGCATCAATTACCAACAATTGTCATGAGCCAAATGGATTTGACTTGGGGAAACTTAGCTTATTTTATTACCAATTAAAATATGTTTGGACTCTGAAGAACAAAGATAGATTAATCAAAGCCCTTTCTCCCCAGGCTCAACTTCATTCTTTCTTTCCCAACTCCTTCACCTCTTCCCTTAGGCAGTGCAGGGAATGGGGGCTGGCACTCATCCACAGCTTCTCTGCAACTTCTCCTACCTCACACTTTTACCTTGCTCCAGCCTGGGCTTTCCATAGGCTGTGGTTCCTTCAGGAAATATCCTCCTCTGGCTCCACCATGGCCTCCACCATGGGTCACAGGGGAATCTCTGCTCCAGTGCCTGCGGCACCTCCTCCCCCCTTCTCTCATCTTGGAGGTCTCACAGCTCTTTCTCTGACTTGTTTTTCCCCTCTTTTTCTCTGTGGTGCTGTCTCTCCTTTCTTACAAGTGTTTCTTGATGATACCTCCACCCTGGCTGTGGGCTCAGCCATGCCCTGCAGCGGGTGGTTGGAACTGGCTGTGCCTGGCTGTATCTGCCTCGAACTGGCTGTGTCCAGCTGGAACCAGCTGTGCCTGGCTGGAACCGGCTGTGACCAGCGGGAACCGGCTGTGACCGGCTGGAACCGGCTGTGTCCAGCTGGGGCAGCCCCGGCCTCCCCTCACAGAGCCCCCGCTGCTACCGGGGCCTGGGCACTCACACCCTGCTCGATGATGTAAGCAGAGGGCACATCAGTGAAACTCAATTTGTGAGTTAAAAAGTCAAATAATTAATATGCTATCTTACTAATTAGTAATTAGAACCAGTTTAAACCACCTGAATATCTGGACAGAAGAGAAGTTATAGCAGTTATTTACAAGAAGGTGGTAATTCCAATTATTCCACAGGAAACAGCAGCAGTGCTGTGACAGCACATCTACAGGGCACATATCCACAACATGACCTTTTACAAAGCCACTTGCTGTCAGCAGCAAGAAGAGTTACCCACAGGGTAAGACACCAAATGGCACTTAAAGCCAAAAGATCAGCACATCCTTTCCAAAAAACCAGGCTTTTACCTGCCACATGTGGAATCACAGGAACCTTAGTTTAATAATTGATATCCCTTCTGTTGCCTAAAGGAAGTGAAGATTTAAAACCTGAGACAGCATCTCATACATAAAGGTAGCAAAAGCTACTATAAGATTTGCACAAGATCCATAACTTATAATTGATTTTTCTATCAGAGAAGATTAATATATATTTCATTTTAGTCCCACTGCCTCCAGCCTCAACTTTTTTCTTTAAGTCACAGAAAAAGGGAGAGAAAAGAGAGTAAAGAGAGAAAAATGTTCAAGCTTAACTAAGAATAAATTTCAGGAATTATAACATTAATATTTTGCTAGAAGAGGAAAGTTCCTCATTATCCAAACTCACCAAGTTCTTTCAGTAAGCAGAAATAAGCTACAAGCTGAATGATTTTGATGCACTTGACCTTGAGGAAAAGCAGCTGGTTTCTCTAGGTGCCACCAAAAAGCCATGGCAACAAAGGTCCACGTGTGCCGTGGGAAGCCCTGATGGTGCACAGCAGCCTGTGACTGCAGTTCCATGAGTCCCTAAGGGAGCAGGAACACATGGCATGACCTGGCCAATGCCAAATCACCACACATCCAGGAGGGGAACTGAAGAGATGGCAATTCCAAGGTGCAAGAGGTGGGCCAGGGGCTTCCAGGGAGTACAGGTGGCACAGGAGAGGCCACCAGCAGGCTCCAGTGGCTCCAGCTGGTGGGACCATGTGGGGAACAGCAATTCCCAGAGCACTGGGTGCTGGTGGATGTGCGTAGCAGGGTTGTTACTCATGCAGAGAAGGACTTGCCTAGTGGGGAATCACAGCGTGCCCCACAGTCACAGGCACCAACAGGGGAAAAGAGCCAGTTCATGTCTGAAGTGCCTGGCAGTCACTGGTGACTGCTGAAGGATTGAACCAGTGGGCCCAGCACTGCACTATGGCTGTGCTGAAGTGCCTTCTTTTCTTGGCACACCTTATCATTATACCTGGTTTTCTTGCTATTTCTACCTACTGTACACAAAATGTAGCTACAGAAATGGTATCATATGTCTCTCTGCTAAATCACACGGGAAGGAAAACATCAACTAATGTTTGATAAAAATGGACAAAAACAAAGCAATGCTGTAGAGTGCTGAAAATCAAAGTTACCATAAACCATGGTAAAACTAATGTTTTACCTTTAAAAGAAGTGTGTTATTTCACTTACTATAGAGCTGATTCCTTTTTGTACTTGAGAAAAAAACAGCTGAAATTTTTAAGTAAAGTAATGCATTCCAGGTTACTTGACTACATAACCAGGAACCGAGTCAGGAAAACAAAGATCTTTCAGGGATTTTGTCACCCGTGCCTTGTCAAACAGTTTAAGATATTTTCTTAGAAAACATTTGTACTAGTTTTTTTAAGCTTCATTATGTGAGTTATATCTGTTTACTCTCACATATGGATGTCACATCAGTCATCTTTTTGGAAAGTGTGTCCTGTTAATCCACATGAGTGTATGTAGGTATCTGTTATGTTACACAACTTCACTTGAGAAGCTAGCTTGCATTTCCTATGTCAGAAGGCTTTAGAGAGAGATCCACATCAGGCTTGGAACAATGTTACATCAACAAACCATTGTTTCAGCTTCAGAATAAATGAGGATAAATTTTATTTGCAACTTTGTTTCACAAGTCCTTTACAGAACATCCATAATGCTGAAGATTATATTAATGCTCTTACTTGTGAGCTGTTTGGAAATGAAAAAATGTACAGAACTCTTCAATCAGAAAAAAAAAAATCTCAAAACCAAAGAAAAAAACTGGAACTCACAAAACCCTAGTAAGAGAAAACAGATCGTATTTTATGCCTCCTCTAAATGAAATTTAGGCAGGGGGATAGTCTGTGAAGAGGACTCTTTTCTCTTCACTGGCCAGGTACTAATAACTGAAAAATCACCCACATTTCCACTTCTCTGACTTTTATAGCCTCACTTTATATTAGAGTATCAGGGTACCTCCACAAAAAACAGTGGCATGAAGCCAGTGTAAATGGAATGATAACAAGTGGCTTAGAAATCCTGCAACACACAAAAATTGCCTGAAGGGGGGAAATATATCAATTTCTGCAGCCTTCTTTTAACGTTTTTACAAATTGGATTACAGTAGTATTGCCAGCTAAAAAAACTCCTACTCCAGCCTTTTTTTGGTGGCTCCACTTTAGGCAAAGGCCTCGAGGCAAAAGAAAATATGCAAGAAAATATTTGAATAAATCAGATTTTAGTACAAACAGCATGTTTGTCCTTAGCAGCAATAGGGAGATATCTAAAAAAACCCATTACTGTCCAAATATGAGTATATTTAACAAAGAGTTTATATAGTGTACAGTGTTCCTTCTGTAAGAAGACTAAATATTTGCGCCTAGAATTTTATTCTAGAAATGTGTGAATCTAAATAGGGCCTATGTCACACAGCAAAATTTTGAATATTGACATGGCTTTGCAGATTTTCATTATCTGCCCAGGGTGGATGGTCTGGGTTTTTTCGGGGGGGTTTTTTGGGGTTGGTGGTTTTTTTGTTTTGTTTTGTTTTGTTTTTGTTTATTGCTCAGTACAAAATAATGCTAATGATTGAAATCTTAATAAAAATTGAGAAGAACATTCAGATCATAGTTCACTAATGCAAATTATTTCAATCCAGTGCTTGAAAGGAGCTTATAAGAGAAGTGTGGACAGACTTTCTAGTAAGGCCCATTACAACAGGACAAGGGGCTATGGATTTAAACTCAAAGAGGATAGATTTTTGCTACATACAAGCAAAAAGTTTTTTATTTTGAGGATGGTGAAATACTGGAACAGTTGCCCAGAGAGGTGAGGCCTCATCCCTGAAAACATGAATATATTCGAGTTCAGGTTGGATAGCACCCTGAGCAACATAATCAAGTTGGAGATGTCACAGCGCATGCAGGGGCATTGGATGAGATGCCCTTTAAAGGTCCCTTCCAAGCCAAAGTATTCTGTAATTCTATGATTCTATGAATTCAAGTACATTACAACTTGTGGACAGATCCAGAGTTAGGGGAATAGAATGGATTTATTTAAATATATCAGATCAAAATAAAGTTAAAATAATGTGCAATTGTCTTATTTTGAGCAATTCATTTTGGCAAAAGAAACTTAGGCAATCTCCAGATCATTTGGAATTCTACTGTAAATGTTTCTTATAGCTGTAAGACAAAAATAACCCTGTACTTAAGGAAGAACTGATGAAGTTCCAAACCCAAAAGTTATTGAGCAATCAAGTGACCCCTTTCCTCCACCTTTTGTGCCTTTCCAAACTATGTACCTGTTCAGCTTAAAGAATCTTCTCAGAGTGTTTTTATATGTTACACATATTATAAATATGTCCCCATGTGACTTTTCACTCGATAAAATAATGTATCCTGTTTCAGAACTGAAGAAAGTGTTTTCCTTCACTGTCACCTCATTATGACTTTGGGTTTTTTCCCTGAAGTTAATTGTTCTGACAATCTATTTTAAAGGGGTCAGGCTTTGACAGTTTTAGACTATCTGCACAAAGCTCACTATATTAACTTTCTACTCCTATGTTTTTACTCCCAAGAGCTATGACATTCTTCTTTTCTATACAAACGTTTGAAGTCTATTATTTCTACCCATCATACTCGAAGTTTAGTACAGTATGTATCATTTATTACTTGAATACCTCCTGTCAAAACTGCTGCTTGGTTTGTTTGTCCTTTATAAGAAAGAAATCTATTGGGTATTTCAGTGAGTCATAAAGTTCATTTTATCTAAATTTAACTTTTAAAAAACTCTTTTGAAGCTAACTAGTTTTGATAGTTTCAAGTGGCACTCAAAAGAAGCAGTTGCTGCTACTAATATGAAATAATGATCAATTCTGGAAATGTTCAAGAATTATGTGAGTGCTTTGGGCTAACTCTCTACTTATTGCATTAAGCATCATATACTCATATTTTTCTTCGTTATGTCACTTGTCATCTTCTTTGGACATATTTTTGCAGTATTCAAAACCTTCAGGAAGATAAGTCATCTGTGTAGTTCAGTGCTTAAATTTAAACATAATTCCTATGTAGAACATGAGTGGGATGTAAAAGAAAAGGGGGAGGCACTGCACATACAAGAATATCTCACATAGGCAATCAAGACATGGAGAGGTGGACTTTCACCAGTGGGTTCACTTAGAGTGCAGATAGGCGGGACTGGAGAGAAAAGCAGTGGTGCAGCTTTCTTACCCTGTAATAAGGGTCACATACCATGGTAAAAATCCATAATCCTTAAGAAAGCTCATGATGCACCTTTGAAAGATGGAGTTATTTGTTAGTATATGCTGAAGTCCTTAATTTTGTATCTTGGCTGACTTTTTCACACATGCTAACAGTATTTAACTACCACATTTTTAATATCTCTGTTTTGCTACACTAGCATTCGCCATTGTATTTCTTTGGTACAACAGTTAATGAATCTCAGACTGCCTTGACTTTTATAACCAGGATTCTTTTCTTAACTTTTAGACCAAAAATCTTTATGTTGAAATGTCAGCATAATTTCAGAGTATTCCTCCCTGTACATATTCTATTGCAGTATATGGTGCAGTTTAGTGTACTGAATTCCTATTGTGATCTACCTTGGGTTCCGAGGATGCATACAGATTTTCATGATTACCCTCAAAGAGCTCTCTCTATGGTGCCACCTTATCAGTGTGTCCTCTAATCGGATCTTCAACAAATTCGGAAGTATGGGAGCAGAACAATCTCTTATTAAATTTCATGGTGAACAAAGTTTGGTATCTTCAGCCTGAAATACCACATTCCAAGAGCAAGTTAGAAATACACCTTAATTGAGAGATATTTCATCTTTCTCTCTGAGCTTTTTTTGTGCTTATATTTTAAGTCACCTCAGTAGAGGTTTGCCCTAGGATGCATAATTTGATGCTTGAGCTCTTCCTATCAGAACATCTTATCTTGTTCTCCTGTCCTTTAATCCTTACATATATAATATATCATTTCAGGTCTTATGATCATCATTGAGATTATCTATAGTAATATCATTTTTAGTTTGGAACAAATTGTTTCTTATGGATGACTTACCCTAACAACTATGTTCAGGTGAGTCATATTTTGCTAGTTTAAAATGTTCTCATTCTAAGTGCTTCTTCCAAAGAAATCGTGTATGCAAAGCCTTCTTTCTTTCCCCCCCCCCCATACTTACAATTTCATCAAAGTTTCCCTTAACAAATGTGCATTAGCCCCAAGCAATGGGAACATATTAGGCAAATTTTGCCATTACATTTCTGCAGGAAAGTGGCAATGCACTTCATTATCTGTTAGCCTATTACATGTCACTTACTCCAGCAAATGGTCTAGTGACAGCTGCCTGAAGCTGCCTTTAGCTACTCATGTGTGCCCAGATGCTGCAGGATCTCAAATCCGGACACAGGAAAAAATCATAGGTGTTTACCTTTAACACATATTGGATACCACCAGGACACTCAAGGGGTCTGCAGGGCTCTGATATACATTTCTACAGGCAGCCTACAGGCTCTGCAGAAATACCTACAAGAGGAGATGGAGTGGGCAGATATCATTTTGTAGGGGGAAAGCCAATGATAAAAGAATTACTGTTGAAGGAAAGTGTTTTATTTTTATATTTTCCATCTTAATTTTCAATTTTCCCATTAATTTGAATAAGAGTTTAAACTATTCCTATTGCTTAGAATTGTATTTTGATTTGGGTGTATTTATATAGTCACTGGCTCATATTTATGTAGAACAGTTTGAAATTCTTAGCTTTTTCTCATGAAAGTACTGACTTCTGCAAGTTGTTGTTCTTTTAATGTGGAAAAAGATGTCTTTGGTGAAACAGCTTCTCAAATCTCTGATGCCCTTTGTGGCTAAAGAAGAGTTTTAATAGCAAAACACTGCATCAGATTTCACATGCCTATGGAAAAGTCATGGTATGGGCTACAGCAGTACTTAGGAATTCCCCTGACAAGGTGTTAATATGGAGATTTCTGACCTCTCCAAGTAGTGGGTAGAGAAGTTCTGCAAGTACATGTAGAGAAACAAGTAAGTATGAAATAGCTAAGAAGCAGTAATTACTCTTTGGATGGATGACAGAACAAAAAGCAAGAGAACCACTGAGAGCAAAATAATAATAAGTTTCAGGGAAGCCATCTATACAACTAAGAAAAACATAAGATATGAGTGAATGCTGCTTATTCAAAAGAGATGAGGAAGAAAAAGGCTGTTGGAAGAAATGACATGTTTTATGGGAAAAGAAGGTAGCCTTAGTTAACACAAAGAGAATTTGGCTTATTTGACAAAGATTCTCGGGGAAGACTTTATAGGGAATGTTAGTATAGACTAATAGAGAACCAGATGAAAGGAATGCTGGAATTTTTTTAAACTTCCTTTTTATGTGCCAGATTCAATTAAGCTGCATGTAACAAATGAAGGAGTAAGCCTGTCTCCAGAATTTAACTCACGCACTGAATGAACATCTAAATTAACCTGTTTGTCTAATGCCTATGAAAGAAACCTAGCCAGATTGACCAGCATGACAGAAGTTTTTAATTTTTAAAAACCCCTCAAGAAAAAGGCTGCCTGGACTGAGATGAGATGGGGGTGTGAAAGGCAACTGAGAAAAGTGCGTAAGATTACTGGCAATTCCTTCTGCTGCTGAAATAAATAAAAAGGCAAATGCCAGCCAAGGAGATGGAACCCAAACCAACTGTAAATGCTGCCTTTCTTGCCATTGCTCTTTAAACCATCATGTTTTACAGAGGTAAGGTTTGCTCAGAGGTCAAGTGTCAATGCAAATGCAGGGTCCCTGTTTCAAATAACCAAACAAAAATGAGACCTGAAGTTCCACATATCAATTCAAAATGAAAGAAAAAGCAAAATAGGAAAGGAAGGGATACTTAATGAAGTTAAAGGGGATACTTACTATGTTAAAAAAAAAAAAAAGTCAGAAAAAAGACCCACTAAACTTCTTTGGTACAGTTTTTAGTTTCTCCTACCACTTTGTGATTCCCATAATACTATAATATGATGAAAAGATTTGATTTCCCTTCTTGGTCTATTCTTTTTCTTTTTAGTTAGCTGTCATTTATTTTAATGCTGGGAAAAGGGCAGTGGGGATGGGAGGGTGGTGTGTTATTACATCTCCTTACTAGCAGGCTCCAGTGATTGCTTTTATTAGTCTCTCATTATTCACCTTCCTGTCCTTAGAAATCTGTATTTGATCACAGAATGAAAGAGGTATGTGGACTAAGTAACCTAATGAAGTTGTTTCAGCTTTATCTGCTACAGATTTGTAGCTGCACTTTTATTGTTAATGTTGGCCAAACACAAAACCTACCCTTTATTGATTTGTTGATGGAACGGTATTACTCAGTATTGCAGATGAGAGCACTTTGATCTTTTAATTTCCAAATGCTGGGTAGTATTAAAAGTTTTATGCTATTTGTGTCCTTTTATCTGGGATCTGTCATTCTATGATGAAATTCCTCCTATCAAAATAAGCCACTTTTCCTTCCATGTCAACATCTATTTTGGAGGTGGCTTTGGTTTTGTTGCCATATGAAAAACTAGAGCAGCCAGTGTAATAATAGTGGTTCTCATGGAGCATTTTTCCTATTTATGCAAAATAATATGCAGGGAATGTAAAATAAAATGAAATATCTTTGCAGGATATGTAAAGCAATTTTAACATGTTCTTTATGGCTAAATTTAATTTTTAGTCTTTTTTGGTGGCAGAGAATGATTCCTTTCAGGATATTTGGTGTATTTGGTATTTTTTTTTTCTGTTCTATGAAAATATTTATAATTTTAAAAAAGAATCCTCTTCTTACTTCTTAAAGATAACAAGAATTTGTGGGATGTCATTCTTTTCGTGTGACTGGGGTTTTTAAGACTTTGAGGAATAATGAGTAAAAATCATACAGTTTTAACTCTCCTACATCCCAGGAGAAAAAATTCCTGAAAAATTGTCGATTCTGATACAGGTGGTAGCAACTGCAATAGTAATATATTTTTCATTTTAAGAAGAAAAAATCTGTACTTGTGAGCAATTTCCTTTTCTACATCTTACTGAATTAAGTATAAGCTTATAAAATGTTGATAAAATAGCATCATTTTTATTGAAAAAGATCTCTCAATGGAAGACTGTGGAGCAATTTTAACCCTGTCCTTCATACAGGAAAAAGAATCACTTATGACTGAACAGAATAATGCATACTATTTTGCAGTCACAACCTCTTAAATTTACATAAACTTTCTGATGCTTGAGAGTTAAAGAATTTAAAATTATCCAATGGATGATATACAGATGAAATTCATATGTCAGTAGATATAAATTGCCTAATAATTTGACTACATGAAAAGGAAATGTCAGATAAGGAAAACGTGTGTTCCAAGTCTTGGGCTAGTCTTATGAAAAGAATTTGTCAATAACTGAAAAAAATGGCAGAAGTATGGTAAAGTAAGAGATCTCATAAGATAGGATGAATCGCTACCTAGGATTTAATTGATTCAGAAGGAAGATGACCTGACTGCCTACATAATTCTACACAGATAAAATTAGTTGACAGGAGTAGTAGTTCCAAAGAAGAATAAAATGGAATATATATTTTTAAAAAAGAAAACAAACAAACAAAAAAAAACCTAAACAAAAATAAACATTAAAAAATTCTAACAAAACCAGAAAGCCACCACTAATACTGACACACTTACTTAAGAGACTTCAGCAAAAGGGCATTAAGATGTTTGGGGTAGAAGGGCATGATCTGTCTGAAGAAGAGGATCAGGAAATTGTAGCAGGGGAAGTAAAAATATAAGCTGAAGCCTGGTTTATGACATCATATTATCAACCATGGTTAATATTTTAGATGCACAGCAACTCGTCTCTGGAGTGCCCATTGAAAGGATAAGACAACAGTTTAGAGCTCCAACAAGGAAAATTTCTCGTTGAATATGATGTAAATTATGAAAAATTATTGGACTTTTCATTAGTGCTACTATTCAGATGAAATTCTCTTTTAGAAAAATAAAATAACTTACTACACAGTATTACACAATGTTACCCAATTCAAACTTTAAACCAAGGGTTGTACGTTTTGCTGGCACTGCCACAAGCTGCCAGAAACAACATCTTCTGCTTGATTTACAGTGATATTTTAGGATCATTGCTTCAAGGCATCCTTTCTGAAAACCTCTGATCATCCTATTTTGTTTTCTGAGAGGTACCAACCCCTCTATTTTAGGCTAATGATATTGGTATTGTTGAGTATTTACATAGTAAACACATGCTTTTTGAGTAAACACTATTCTTGTAACACTGGAAATTTAGCAGAAAGAAGAGCAGTTGAAAATGCCATGCTGAATATCATATCAGTCTGACAAGTTTGGTCAAACTATTAACCTAAGCCACGACAACAGTCTGAAGAAGATATCTCTTTGGCAGCTGCCTTGTCAAGAGAGAAATACAGGAAAATTAATATATTCATGCTCAGAGAAATAATTGGCTGCTTAGATTTTAAAAAATATTGAGAATAAAGTAATAATAGTTATTTCTATTAAAATCTCTTAGGTATTAATTATAGATATCACGTTGAAAATCTGCTATATTTCTGAACATAACATATATAATATTATGTAGCAAAAATGCAATCAATTCACCTCTCACTTTTTAGGAAAATCTTGAAATAGTGTCCTGCAGGTAACACCATCCTAGAAAAAGATTAGCCTAAACAAAAGTAAAGTACAAAATAAATATGAAGCATTAGAATTCAAGTTTAGCTTGCCAAAAGCAAAACAAGCCACAGTATGGAATCAAAACCATAAAAAAGAACAGCTAAGATCACTGTTTCACCAGCACCTCTCACCATAAGCAGAAAACACAAACGAGACACTCTATTTACACTGCCATCATCACAACAAATGACGGTGAGGAGAAAAAAAAAAAAAAAAAAAGGAAATTTTGTTCCAGTTACATATTTTGCACAGTTTCTTACTTTCCTGACACATATTTCTATAGACAAGAATTAGAGTAAATATGACATATGGAAATTAAGTCCCACCAAGAAAACTTTCCTAGTTTTATTATTGCTACTGTTTTTACTACATTCCTTCATTCCTTTTTTTCTGTACAGGCCTTGAACCTTTAACCTAAGGTCAACTCAACACTTTTTTTTTCAATGGCCTTCCCTCCACTTATTGAATTCGAGGTTAACACTCCAAAACTGGATCCCATGCTAAGGTCTTTGCAGTGCTAAATGGAAATCAAGTATTCTTTTACATTGCTCACAGAAGTCTATTTTCCTGTTCATACATCCCAGCATGGAGTTTTGTCTTCTTTTATCCTGTGCAACAATTTGGCAAATGCTGAATTAAAACCATAAACCTGAAGAGCCCTGTGTGTTTTCTAGAATGCCAGCCTTACTCATTCTGAATTAGTCATCTTGCTGTTGTTAGTTTGGAGGTATTTAAAAATGCATAAAATACACCTCTTCACAGAGGTTTTGGAATCACGGAATATTTTGAAAAATTGCACGAGACAGTAGCACTAGTAGAACACTTTCACTGTTTAGTTTAATTTCTTCCTATGTACTGATTTGATTTTGGTTTGATATGTACTGAAAAGCCACATCAAATATTCCTCAATTGCCCACTCTTCAAGAAATTCAACTCTCTTATGAGATTTTAATTTTTCAGGGTAGACAGTACCCATTCTGATACCTCCCTTTTACATAATGGTGTAATATTCTCTCTTAAAAAATAGAAAATTACTTATATTTCTTTAGTGTACTGCTAAAATCCTGATCTATTTTACAATCCAGATACATTACTTTATGCCATTAACACTTTAATCTGTTCTGAATAATTCCCATGAATGCACTCCAGGAAGCAGAGAGACAAAAATTAGTGGTTTTACAAAGTAATGGTGTGGAAGAAATTTCTTTTAAATTGTGATGTGAATTGAGAACTCCAACCTAGACTCAGCACACTTTAGTAGTATATGAAAAATTCAGCATTTCTTCTAATTCTGAAAAGTAAAATGCCTGACTCTGGTATTTCATTCATAGATTCAGATGTAATTGCTGTTGTGCAGTAGTGGTTTGAAAAGGTTCCAAGCAGTTTACTGTAAAACACGCTGTTGATACTGTTGGTCCTACTGGGATTTTCTGAGGGCTTTTTTGTTTGTTTCTATTAGAACATTCTTACCTCCAAAACTGAATAGTTTTTGTCTGCCAATTAAGCAATACACCAAGGTTTATCTAACCTTCCCAAGTTTCTGGCATCAATCATTCTTTCATACATTTATGAATAATTTGCAGGAAGGCTCTAATTTTTGCAATTGATAATGATCTCTTAATTTAGTTTGCTTTCCAGCTTTAAAAAATATGAATAGTCTATGGGTTTTTTTTTTTCCTTTCTAATATTTTGGTTATTAAGACCTTCACACATTTTTTTCATGGATGGCTGACACACTGAATCTAAATTTATAATTAATTTTCAGGCAAGTTATTATTATGGTATTTCTTTTTTTCCCCTTGTGATTTTCCTGAGGTGAATTTTAGAGTATTTCTACTTTATTATTTACCTGAACTTAAAGCATCTGCTATGATTTGATAATCAGAGTTGATTTCAGTTAGAGGTATATTAAGAATAATTAGAGAGTAGCACTTTCACAACTGAAACCTGGTATCTTATATCCACTGAAAATAATCTGTGAGTAAATTTAAACTAATCCATAAATCTTTTTCAAATAAAAATGACCTATTTTTTTCAATCAAAATTGAAATACAATTATATGCCCCAGAGTGAAACGTTATGGATTTTCATATATCTGCAACTAATTATACTATATAGCTTGTATAAAAAAAAATTAATAAATACAAAAGAGAACATTATTCTGTGTGGGTGGTATACAATCCATGAGGAGAGACAACACTTGTTTGTTTAATTTCTCAGAGTGTGAATAGATTTCCCAGAGTATTATAAAGTTTTTCCCATTAGCTCTCTAGGTATTTGGCGGCTCTGTAGATTTCACCTTTGTTTTGTACCAGCATCCCCATGATGATGATTTAAAAGAAAATGCAACACCATTTATTGAGCAATGTGATGCTGCCCAGATCTTTTGAATGCTACTGGCTGTAGTTGCAAATTGGGTCAAAGAAATAGTGTGATTTTGCTGTGAGCCTGTCATTGTCTCTGCTTACCATGTGCAGGTTTGGGTCTCCCAGCAGTTTAGATGTACATGCACTAGATATTCCCAGTGCTTCAAGGGGGCATTAGGTTAAAAACCAGCCCGTTAGCTAAACCACCTCTGAGTCATCCAGTGTGTACGTAGCACTTTTTGTCTCCAGTGAGCTGTGTACTGTATTTAGTGGAAGCTTTTTGCCCAGGAGACAGACAGAATCTAACCTGAAGCAAAACCCCTGACCCTGTAAATGCAGAGGTGCAGGACTCAGCATCAGCCACTTCTAATGGTGTGCCCCCATTGCTCCTAATTACGTGCTAATGCAGGAATAGCCTTTTAGTGTCCTCAGTTTACTGAGTCATTCACAACATCTAAACATTTCTAAATGCATAAAGATGCAGGGTTTCCTAAATAATTTTTTGGTAAAACACAAGCTCACCTAAATTGCATAAGTAAGCTCAGACTTCAACTATTACTTCAATTACTTTTAGAAATTGCTGTTAACTCCTTTATATAAAAATGCTTTGCATATAAAGATGGGGACAGCAGGTCAAAGGGGGAGATTCTGCCCCTTTATTCTGCTCAGGTGAGATCCCACATGCAGTGCTGCATCCAGCCCTGGAGTTCCCAGCACAGGAAGGACATTGACCTATTGGAGTTAGTCAAGTGCCAGTAAGCCACTAAGATGAATAGAGGGATGAAGTACCTCTCATATGAGGAAAGGCTGAGAGAATTGGGATTGTTCAGCCTGGAAAAGACAAGGTTTTGGGATGACCTATTTCCAGCTTTTAAGTACCTAAAAGAATCCTACGGGAAAGATGGAGGGGGAATTTTTCCAAAACCATGTAGTAACAGCAACAAGGAGAATGTCTTAAAACTGAGAGTAGGTTTAGACTAAATATTAGGAAGAAGTCTTTTACTGTGAGGGTGGTGAGGCACTGGAAGAGGTTGCCCAGAGAAGTTGTAATGCCTCATTCCAGGAAGTGTTCAATGCCAGGCTGGATGGGGCTCTGAACAACATGGTCTGGTGAAAGGTGTTTCTGCTCATAGCAGGGAGGTGGGAACTAAATGATCTTTAAGTCCGTTCCAACACAAAAAATTCTGTAATTCTATTCTGTGACTATATATATAAAGCATTTACCAATAGGTTTGTACAAATCCTAAAATATTAACTGGCAGCACTTTTTCTTTGCAAATACGATTTTTAAAAAATTATCCTGGTTTAGAACACTTAGCTGCTGGGACAGAGACATTAGAGGCACAGGTACTGATTTTCTGGCTTTGAAGGACCTGGTTTTGGTCTCTGATCCCTAAGGCCAAATTCAACTACATTCAGTATCTAAGGTTCTTATGCACTGCAGAGTTAAATGCCTCAAACCTGAGGATGACAGTAAACAATGAAGTAAATTAATCATCCTGGAAAGGTTGATGGTGCCCTAAATAAACTTACTGCAGGCTGGTACAGCTCTCTACAGCTTTCTAAAACCACCTCACAACCTAGGATCCCTGAAATTTCTTGTGATAAGAATGGGTGCATTTCAGTCACTCCAGAAAGATATCCTTTCTATATAAGTAATTAAATTTCATGCCAACATCTCCCACAGAGAATATTTTCTGTAACAACCTAGTCATGTACTAAACAACTCAAAGCATTAATATTGGTGAGACTTGTTATTGTCTTTCTTTTGGCTTTGGTGTCTAGAAACCAATTCTTCTGTTTCTTATCTGAGAACCTCATCAACAAATTTCTGAACTAGTCAGAAATATCTTTTATTGCTTCCACATAAGCTGTGCCACTGCTCAGAATGGAAGTGAAGATGCCTGTTTTTGTACGCCAGCAACAACTGGAGCAAGCCAGCTAGATGAAGCGATTATGACTTCCATCCTTTTCTCCTGACAAATCATATCAACATTACTGAGCTACTATTTCATGTGGAATTCATTAACATTCCTCAACACCGGAACCCAGAAATCTCCACTCCCTGTAAGCATTAGACAGAATTAGCCAGGAAACTAATGTCCATCTTTTCTGCAATAACCTTTAGGCTAGTACCCCATCTGGCAGTGAGTGCCTTACATTTACTGCTTGAAAAATTTATCCTATAAATTTTTTATATCAAAAGAAATTGGATATAAAACAAATTTGGTAAAAATCCACAGAAATCCTGAAGTAAGGGTGAAAGCCCTGATTTCCGGTTCACAGATTTTATTGCCAAGTACTGTTTAGTTCAGTAAAAACTCTTTCATTTACAAAAGGCTGTAGATCTGTAAACACTCCATTCCTTGCTGAGTAATGATAAAGCTTCAACATGTAAAATGATGGGAGATGGATACCCACATATTTCATAGGGAAAAGTAAGCAACTGAAAAACCAAGACAGCGTGCCTGTCAGTCTAAACTCAGGTAAAGATAATCACCCTCTGAAGGCTTTCACAAGAAAATGACTCACTCCCATCAGCTGTAAATAGAATTAGACTCTCAATTTAGGAAGACGGCACCTCATAGTATAAGAGGATTAGACCAGCTTATGTGGGCTAATTTGAACCATAGCTGTCTGACAAATTTTCAGGTCAGACCAGAAGATTGAAATTTTGTTTGTTGGGTTTAGGCAGCAGTTGGGTAGGCATTTTTGTAACTTTGCCACTGAATGTTAGACTAAAATTCTAGGCATCTACAGTTTTTCCTGGCATGGACCTGAGTCTGCTACACAACTACATGTTCTTAAGTTTTATTCAGACAAAAAATATGACACAGTCTGCAGTAAACCAATGTTGAAAATCTGCTGCAGCCTGTATTTTTTGCCTATGTGAAAGTTAATATGGCATTTTCTTTGGTTCACTAAGCTTGAATTAGAACATTAAGTTCTTAGACACATTTCAAGTCTGGGATATATTGCAGATTTATAGATAAGACTTCTTAGCGATTTTTCAAAGCTCTGTGCATTGTAAGAAGTTCCAAAGAAATACCTGAAAAGTTATTGTGTATGGCTGGCTCAATCTTTTGGAAAAGGTCTAAGTTTGCTGCATTGAAGCAATAACATAACTGATTCCTCAGGTAAGAGATGGTTAAATTTAATTTGTTACTTAAGGAAGCAAGAAGGAATTTCTATTAATTCATTACTATCTCAGTCACTGGAAGGTGTCTTCTAGGAGAGTTGAAAGCATTCAGGTGTCACCACTGGCTCTCTCCTGTGATGAGTTGATGGTAGCTAGTTAGCGTAAGAATGTCTGTTTGTACCTTTTGTCACCAAGATCTCTATGTTCTGCAAAGAAATTCTCAAACACTGAAGATATGTTAAGCACATTGTAGAATCAAAAAGTAAACAGCACCAATCAGATTAAAACTGTTATCATCACATTATTATCCTCAAAACTTTGTAAAACCAGATTCAGTGAAAATTAGAAATGCAAAGGTAATGATTTATTCAAATGCTGTTAGCAAAGAAGTATGTGTTGCTGTTACACAGATTTTGGCTATTGTAGGTTTCTTTCTAACTAGCCTTAACAGAAACTTGAATTAAAGAAATTCTTGGTTTAAGTGAAAACACACAGATTAAAATGAATCTGATTGAGTGTTTTGATTCCTGTGGTTTATGCAGATTTTGACTGGTGGTGTGGAAGAAAAAATGCTCCTTGAGTTTAATATATTTGCTATAGAGGATGTACTTCACAGCAGATTATTTCCAAGGCAAAAAATAGCAGTCAAAAATATGTCAGTGATAAGACCATTGCCTCAAAAAACATACATTTCATTTCATCTCCAAAAATCTTTCATTTGCCCAAAACTGAATTTTCTTATCCCTGACACTTATAAAGGAATAGAATTCTGATCTAGTTTCCATGCTTCACTGCCTCTTGGTCATCTATTAATTGTCCTGATTATTTAACAGTGGGAATAGTGTCTGGAACATGCTGGAATGCTCTTAAATCACACAACCATTGGGAAAGCAGACTTAAGCTTCTTGAATCAAAGTTAAGCTAGTGAATATCAAGTAAAGTATCTCTATACACAGCTCTCTACAAAAGTTATTTCAATTAATTAAATTTCAATTAATTATCCATGCTCCATATAACAAGAACATCCAGCTTATACCAACACTGAATTCCATAGTGAAGGAAATAACCCACTTTAGTTTTGAATAAGGACTACTAAATCTTGTTCCTTTGCACAGTCAAGCACCTGGTTAGAGAAAAAAACACATCCCACCTGGCACATCTATACTGGTTCACTAGTTTTACAATAATTTCTGGAAGTAGGTTTTATATGGACATATGCATACCAGGAGATCCAGTGATAACAGATATACAGGAAATCTCACATGTGCTCTGACATGGGGCAGATTGTATGAGAAGCATTTTGCATTCTTACACCTCCTGGAGGCATTATGAATTTTGGAGCATTCCAACCACTTCTAAATTCAGTTTCTGATATGTATGGGGTACCTTCCAAGAGACATACTAAGGCCAAAGTCACAGATGTATTTGAACTAATTGACAAAACACTCTGTCATTAGCTGCTGTTGGCCTAGAGATCTGGTATGGCCAGTTTGTATACAGATTTGGATCACCTGAAAATTCTGGTCCCAAGCCATGCTGTAGGAAGGGGACTAATGCTGATTGCAGCCAAAGACCTCAGAGAGAGTGGATGCTAACACCCAACACCCTCAAATGGGTCACTTCCTTAACATCTTTTGCTGGCCACTTATAGAGTTCTCTTAGAAGAAAAACCTCTGAGGATTTCACTTCAGTGAAGGGAAAATTCTTCCAGATACTCAGTACTTATGAAAATTTTGGGTATTTATATGGCCAGCCAAATCAATCAGAACTATTCTCAGAAGTAAATTATCAGCGTAATAGAGTTTTTGAGAAGACATTATGCCCAAAGGTGTGAATGCATTCTTGGCACTTAATGCAGAGACTTTCATGCCTTGGAGGATTCATGCTGCACTAGGGCACATGGCTCCTGGATTCCAGAAGGGTACACACTGGAAGTTGCTAAGACCTATCTGCCTCATAGTTTTTAAATAGCTAAAATAGACAATAAAGGCTAGACATTTTTAAACATCCACATGAACTACTCAATTTATAATAAAATAATTTTGTCAGGGAGCAGCAAAGGCCAGCCTGTTTGCCCTGTTGACCATCTGGGAGGAAAGTATGACCCCAGAAATATCAGAGTCCTGCAGGGACAACATTGTGAGCAGAGTCTAGGGCTGACTGCTGGCTCCCTCAGCAGCACCAGACACAGCAAGCAATGGACCAGACCTGGGCAGCCTTGCCAGGAGCGAAACAGATGGGAGCAAAGGCATGGATGGGCACAAACCTACAGCATGAGCCCAAAGTCCTGCAATGAGCCAGCAATGGACACAGGAGACAAGCTGCAACTTGTGGCCAAAAGGCTTATCCAGGAGAAATTTCCAACAGCACAAACCTTAGGCAACCAAGATACAGGGTAGAGAAAGGGCTGGAGATCAGCACACCTAAAATGTTGGACCTGATGGCTCCAGGCTGAGGTGAAATGTGGCTCCTGGGCACATAGGCTGTGCAGGGAGGATGCCCCAGGTGAAGCTGGACAGGGATATTAGGGCCGAATACTGCTCTCAGAGCCCTGAAAAACTTGTAATTAGGCTAAACATTCTAAAAATGAGATGTCATATAAATGATACACAAATTGTTCAAACACAATGATTAAACTGCTCTGATTCTACTTCACTCATTTTTTATTGATACACTGAAAAAAAAACTGTTACAGTATGTTTTTCAAAACAGTCATTAAACAGCAGATGAAATTACACTGATGACTCCACTGATTATTTAACTTACAAGTATACAAGCTGGGAAAATTAGTTGCATGAGAGTCCTAGCTAATTAGGAGTTTTTCTATTTGGCATAACCAAGTTACCTTTTACCCACAAGAAGCTATGATTGATTGGATAATTGAACACAACACATAACTTGCTTAGCAAGGATATATAGACAAGTGCCAGCACCGATTTAGTATCAAAAGTTCTGAGAAATTGCCCATGTAAGTGGTACTAATAATAATGTAAAAATTTCTCTCTTATTGATGTGGAATTGAAATAACTATACAAAAGTGATTTGCATAGTCAATAAAAACCCCAATTCTGCAGGGTCAAGAAAGGGAGAAATGTTTTGAAAGCAAATACATAAAGAAAGTAGTATTTTTAAAGTCTGATGAACAGTTTTACAGGAATCTCCTGGCAGAAAAAACAGGTTAAATGGATTTTTGTCCTGCTGCTTAGTGTCCATATGCCTGTGTTAGGAAAAACTGCTTTAATTTAACAGCAATGAAACAGAAGCCTGAGCTTCTGTTGAATGATACCTGACAGATAAAACAATAAACCAGCAAAAGTACTGTGTGTTTATTCTATCCTTTCTAATAAGAATTCACAATGCCCTTATGTAAGACTTGTTTCAATACCATCAAATACTTCTCCACATGCAGAGTTGTACCTGCCTCATAAAAATATTTTAAAGAAATTATTTACTTTGGCTTCATGGGTTTGTCAATAGCTAACAATAGACATGAGACATGAATAAGTAAATCCTAAAAAGAACACTAGTCCACATCTTCTCTGCTGACTTTTTCCCTTTTTTTTAAATTTCTTTTCCTTTTGCACTGAATATTGTGCTATCACTGAGTATTTAGGAAATCTCACAATGCAAAAATGTAACATAAACATGTTCAGCAAGGTAATCCGATGTATTTATTTCCCAAAATCAGCTGTTCTCAATGAGATTTACTGAACAGAAGTGGTTACAAATCTGTGAACATTTTAGCAAAATAATTACATAATGATACAGCATATATGAATACATTCTTGTTGGGCAGAAATTAAAAGTCAGACTAACAGAGAAGAAAAAGAAAGAAATGAGCACACTATATTTAAGTTAATTTCCCAAGAAAATTAAACATATATAAATACTTGTCTGTTGTCTACAGTCCATCAGCTAAATCTGATAGTCAAATTTGATAAATTTTGGGAGGAAGAAGTTATTAAGTTCTTATAAATTTCTTGAAAATCATTTTACTTGTTTAATTGCCCTTTATATTTCTCGGGTGAAAATCCTCCAGATTTTAGTTTATATCTGCAGTAAGAAACGACACTGGCATGACGCAGTTGCTCACAGGGAATATTCTGGAGGAAAAGAAAGATTTAGGCAGGATTCAATTTAAGGTTAAATACCCAAAATACAGTCTGAATATAGTTTGGTATATTCCCAGGAGTACATAGCAGGCAGTGTTGTTCGTGTAAGGGGAGCAGAAGAGGGGTTCTATTCATGTGACTGGTGACTGGGCTGATGCTGATCAGACTGTGGTGAATATTCGTGGCAAAGAACCCAGAGAACCCCACTATTCAACGCGCATTTTAAAACTTTTAAAAATTTGTACTGAAAAATTATGATAATTTTATCATGCCCTTACAATGAACCCTTCTGTGCAAAAATTTCATGGCCTAATGATAAGAAAAAGAAGTGCAAGGGCACAAAACTTATAATTAGAATAATGCATTATTGGAGAATACATTTAGTAAAACAGTTTATGTACTTACAGAGAGCTAACAAGTTCTCCTCAACACATATGGTATTTCATAGCCTCAATAATGAAATGCAGTAGCATTCATAATAATTCTTTTAAAAAAGTTTAGTCACTGTCCTGCCTGAGTGACTAGAGGCTACAGTCACGCTAACTTCAAACAGCTCAGATTTTTAAATCTTAGATTAATTTTTCAGGCCAGACACCATAATTAGAATCTCCTTAATGCCCTTCGTTAGTATAAAAGTCACAGCATCTTGTTATAGACTAACTTTCTAATGCAATTGCCCAAAATTATTATAAAAGGTCCTCTAGGAATTGAGTCTGTTTTATCTTTGGTAATGAGTCTTCTATATTGTCTACATTTTCACATAGCAGTTAGGAAGCTTTACTATGTGACTTCTGTTTCCCTTGGGCTCTATTTCAACTTATAACAGCACACAGGAATGAGAAAGTTTTCAAGGTAACAGATTCCACACACTTCAATAATATGAAAGCTCAGAGTAAGATTCCACTGGCCAAAGAATACTTGCATTTAGCTATGTTTCTTCTTATTTTTAACTTGTGTAGCAAAATCTAATTAGTTCCAAATGTAAAGACACTAAGATAAAAAACTGAAAAGATGGTTCATGTTTCTTTCTACCTGTACAATGTTGTTAATAAAATGTACTCTTCACAGATATACTTGTATCTACTATAATGCATGTTGTGTTAAATACAAAGAATATTATTCTTTTGGTGATTAACACATAAGCAGTATTTGTTTACTCTGACACCACAGTTTCAGTCTCACTTCAATTATTTTGCAAATGAGCAGTTAAAAGAAACAAGTTTGAGAGAATATTTCTTCTAATGAATAAAATGCTGCAGATAAAGTCATCTGGAAAAGTCACAGGCAGAGCATTTATAGCAACTGTAACCATGGCCAGAATGTACATTTCAGCAGACCTGAGCTGTAAGCCAAAAAAAAACTACAATAAACACTCTAAATAATTATTCTAGCATTTTTCCTGAATAGTAATGACAAACATAATCATAATGCACCATTCTACAGTGTTCAGCTAGGCCTATTTTGTTGTGGTGAATTTTTCCAGAGAAAGTATTCTAAAAACAGGGCACCAGATGAAATTCCTCTAAACCCACTCTCTCTAATCCTCACAATTCTGCTATAAAAAACTGCTACTCTTCAAGGTTTCATGAATACCAAAGGTGCCCTACAGGGAAGTTAATGGGAGCAGTTGCTTTCTGGTTTGAAAAAACACACTCTATCAAACTGGGATTATTATGGGTTTGAGGACTGTAAGTGAACAGAACCTATAAAGTGGAAGCAGAGCACTAAGAGCACTCTGCACTTGAGGCTACTTAAGGATGACACAAACCCTTGAAACAAATGGATAGAGGTTAAGTCTTTGAAAGTTTTAGGGCATCTTCATGGACTAATTTCAGCTCAGCTTATTATATTGACAAAACTAGGGTCCCCCACCAGCAGAAAGCAAAGCAAGCATCTTCATCACAAATTGTACATGAAAAAACTTGTAATTTTTTGTGTGTTCATTTTACATGAAAAATAAGGGGCAATTTGTCTACTTAGAAAAAGTGAATTCACCCAACTTTCAGATCCCCAGAAATTCTTTATCCAAATGGTTTACAGCATTGCTTCATAGTACTTCACAGTATTGTTTCTTTTTTCAGTATTAGGAAACAGCAAATATTTCAATAATCTATGCATTTCCATTAACTACATCACAAATGTGGGAACAATAATGAAATTGCAAAATAAAGACCTTGTAAAAAGAAGGGGAACATAAGCTCTACATGAATAACAGCACAACCCAAAAATAACTCAGAGCAGCTTTGCAGATAATATGAACAGGGGAAATGGTAGCTGAAACCTTATGGGATCTTACACATGAGCACCCTCATAAAGAATTAGAGTTCCACAGCACAATCCTCTGAAGTGTCTTTTAGGGGAAACCAAAGGATTTTAAAGCAAAGACATATGTGTACAATTTGTGTTTCTACACAGAGAAAAAATTCTAAACATTAAATTGGGAATTTAAGATGAAGAAATTATGCTTACTTATTACCTACAACATCCCATGGGAGAGCATTGATTTTAATATATTTTGCAATTTAAATATAATTAGCATGATATTAGCAATTCCAACAACAAACACCTAAATTGGCAATTCAAAAAGCTGACTTAATTTCATTCTTGTTCAATGTAAATGTACAAGTTAGAAATGCTGCGCTTTTTTTGTTTAATAAGTTGCTACATTGTAATGGAGAAGACTTGTAACACATTTGATATCCTCAAATACAAGTTAAAATGGGGAAGCTGAAGGTGCCAAATATTTGTCAAAAGATATTTTTCAACTTTTGTCAGTCCTTAAAATTCAATTACCGCTGTTACTCATTTGGTGATGGATGAAATGACTTGCTGCAGCTTCTCTCAATGCATCGACACTGGATTCATGGACCCTTCACCATGAGGAGCAATGCTCCATGACTGCCCCATAAGTCTGTGTTTCTTAGCTATTTCTCCTAATGCAGTGTCTGCTGCTCCTCATCTCCCTGTTCTACTCCTTCAGTGCTGCAGTACACAATGTGTGAGATGGAGAAGTAGGCTTTGAAGGTAGAGTGACCTCCATGTAATACATCCAGGTCACCACAAAGAGCAGAGTATTGGGTTTGTAGAGGGCTGGACCTATTAGAGGGGAGGATTACTCTTCGTGACCTTGTAAGGCATTGTTTACCTGTTTCCATAATAGGTAAAAACAATTATGGAAAAAAAAAAGCCAAGCAATTGGGGAACACTGTGGTGAACCATTTCCTGTTTATGTGATGGAATATCCTGCTTATATGGTAGTATATAAGGAATTTTCCCTGCGTAACAAAGGTCTTTGCATGCTGTAATCCTGTGTGAAGTCCATGACCCTCTGTGCAGTCCTGCACTTCAATGGCCCATGTGTGCCTGACAGCACCTGGACTTGGAGCACGTTTCTTGCTGCAGGTTCCCAAACTGCTTCAGGACCCTGGGAGCACCAGCTATCCTTCCATGCCTCTGTCATTCCCCCTTCACTTGCTGTTTACTCATCAGAAGCCTCAGCTTGGTGGTCTGCCCTTTGCAGGAGATGCATCTCAGAGAACAAACACTTTGCCAGTGCAGACAAGTTTCTCTGTTTTCTCCCGTGAGGGTCTTGCACATTTCTCCAAATAACAGTTCATTCCTAGCCTTTTCTAATTCTCAGTTGCTTGCTTGCTTCTAACTCTCTTTAAGTTTTTGACTTTTTTTTTTCTAATTTTAGGAAAATAGTTACATGAGACCAAAGGGACTGACATTGTGTTTATATTTTTGTATCTGCGTACATTAGGGAACTACCAATTCTTTGTTTTGACTTTCATTTCAAACTGGATTTTCACCACTCCTGTTGACTCCAGCTGTAAAAAGATAACTGTTTAAGTGTCTGTTAAAGTGACTGTGGAATCATAAAATTGTAAAATCAAATAATCTGTGGCCCAATCTAGATTACTTCTTATTAATTTAATTTTTATGTGTGGATAAATTTGCATTTACTTTTTCATGTGAGGATGAGGGATTTTTCAAATAAATATGATGGATGTGAAACATATTAAAATTATATAAACACTTTAAAAAGTAGCTATGTTATTAACGTTTGAAAGCCCTGGGAAAAATTACTAGATTGAAGCAAATAATAGAAACTAATTGCTCAACTTACATTGTTTGTTTCCCCAGCTGCTAATTGATTCTTCATATCTATTAAAATAAGCAAATGCTTAAACTTTAAAATCACTCTTTGGATTGATCACTGTTTTCTACATATATTAAATATTCACTCTTTGAGTTGGGAATGATAAGTTGTAATTAGCTTAATTAACCCTCCCTTCTCATATGGCTGATGGAGAGAACTCTTCTGAGACTAATAATTGAAAGCACATCTGAAGTTTGTATTTGTATGTGCCAAAAACTGAAACTGGAAATAAAAGCTTTGGTGACTGTAAATCACCAATATGACAATGTTTTCCTGGAGCGTAATACAAAAAAACCCATATCAATTCATACAGTGACCTGAAGTAGTCTTTCACAATTTTTTCTTTAAATAAGAAAAAAGAACCCTCCACCTCTTCACTAGAATCTTGTTCTGACTTGACTTTGGATGGTAAGGACAATGTACTTAACAAGATGAAATGGCTGGTTGTTATGTTTTTGTAAATCACGCCAAGTTCATTTTTAGAGATTTCAAAAGGCTGAATAGGCAGGTTGAGATAGAATTACTTTGCATGTATTAAAAGATATCAGATTCCTGCATTCCTCCAAACTTCTCAGCTATGATTCTAGGAGGGTGTGGTTTAACATTGTTTTCTTCTGACAATTTTTCATGAAAGGTCTGTGGATTTTTTTATGACAAGTTCAACAAATTTCTTGGGTGTTGAACAAGCTTAGGTAATATAAATGAAGGAAAAAAAAGCAATTAGATATGAACTACTAGGAAAACGTCTGTTGATTTGCAGCTGTTCATATCTTTTCCTTAATTAGGTCTTAATTAAAACACAACTTTAATTAAAAACATTGCTTCTATCAACATAGAAATTGCAGCTTTACAGAAATATGAACAACAGTGCTCAATGGCATAATTTCAAATGCCTGTGTGCTATATAAAAACTCTTAATATTGTCTGAGAAGAGACTGACATAAGAGGCTGTGTCAGGGCAGCCTTTGCTAATGCCACTGAACACACAGTGACATGATACACAGAGTGAAGTGACACAATGGCTCGTGTCAAAGAACCAGATGTAGCACTTTGCGTATGTCAAGGTACATTGAGCTTTTGGGAACGCCAGCATGCCTAGAAGCAAGATTAGATCATCACAGTATGAACTGAAAAGAGTGGACTGGAACAGTCAGAGAAAAATCTAGTTTCTACATAATGTAAATAGCCATCATTTACTTTTAAACGTTATAATGATACTAGTTATAAGCAATGGAGAAACTTCTGCTACAATTCTTATTTTACTGCATTACTATATACTACCATGGCCTGAAAAGATGCATGGATGCTAAGCAGGATGTATAAATATACAAGACAAAACCACAGAGATAAAGGAAAAAAAGGGAGAGTTGAGATAATAAATATATTCACTGACATACTGAGGAATCATAAAAAAAAAAATTTCATTGGGTAAAAAAGACCCAGGAGAGTACCATAATGCTCACACCTCATCATTATGGGACAGTTCTGGAACACTTTTTTTTTTTTTTTATGTAAAATACTGTCACTTTTTTTTTTGCTTTACAGTGCCTACAGGTATGTGCTGTCATCCTATTTAAGAGAATTCAGTAACACAGAAAACACTAAAATTGTTCTGCTTATTTTATTGCAAATGATAAATCCACCTTGCTTCACAAGGATGGAAACTGTCGCATGGTATTCACTGGGATTAAATATGTTAGTATTTAAGTTAGTCTTTGCTCTAGACAAGTGTGTCCTACTTCTTCCAGTGTCTTTTAGAAAGAAAAAGGACATATTTTCAGTTCATTTGCAAAACTTCAACTGTGACAGGTACAAGGCTGCAAGAACTTAAAGCTGGTGAAGAGGGTGATATAAATATGACTGGGCGTCACTAGATGTCACTATTGCAAACAGGCTTGTGCTCCTGTTTATCCAAAAATAGCAGGGCATGCAGCTTGGGGAAATTCTTTTTCAAAAGTGCTTGCTGGCAGGTGTCTTATTCTGTATTTGGAAAATAAAGTGCACATTTTCATGGTAATGATGATAAACACTAACTGTTTATCAGAAAAGTGATAAACAGTTGACAAAAAAGTACTTAAATTCATGGTTTGCTTTTTACCTATTGTGAGTGAAACAAAGTGTAAAGGTCAGACAAGCCGAATAACAGCCATTCATATGCTGGATATTGTTAAGGACTGTTAAACTCTGCCAGGAAACAGTGTGTTCAGGGAAGGAAAAAGGAAGGTTTATTTGTGAGATCCAGTATGTTCAAAAGTTTTGAACTGCATCTGACTGAACCTTTATGATTTCAGTCTAAATTGGAAGTTGCCTTTCTCTTGTGGGGAATAAAAGTTCATCAGTGTGTTCTCCTGAGTGGCCACAGCCATTCCTTCGGAGAGAAGATCGAAGTCTCGGATATGAAATTCAGGGCTATGTGTTATTTGTGGTTTAATACTTGAGGGTCAGGACCAAGAAGCAGGCCTCTGAGACTTATATCTTGGTTTTGCAAACATCTCTTTTTGTGGAATTCAACTAGTCACTTATCTCCCTGTTTCAATTTCCTCATCCTTCATGAAAGAGAATTAAGGAAAGGAGACATGACAGGATGTGAACCAAGAGAGTCTGAAAAGCAGAATTGTGGGGTTTTTCTTGTTCTTTCTTTCTTTCTTTCTTTTTACGTGTTTTTTTTTGTTTGGTTTGTTGGGTTTTTTTCTTTTTTCTTTTTTTTTTCCCCCAGAGAGTGTTGGGTTTCTCTGTTCTACCTTTTTCAGGAGGTCTTATTTTTTAATGTAATCAACATTCAAATTGAATAATAATGGTTTTAGGGTGTCACCTGTTAGAAATTTGTGATATATACTAGGAAACATTCAAATCATTAAAGCATGAGAACAGTTCTGTAATTTAAGTTGCAAAATTCAGGAATCAACACAGCACAGTGTTAGCAAACAACAGATTTTTCCCAAAGAGTTCTTTAAAACTCAGTCCTATTAGCCATTGCTCTACGATAGATGACTAAATTTATTTAACAGAGCACTTTGTAAACTGATTAATTAAGTGTTGTGTCCTTAACTTTCCTAAAACAAAGATATTCATCTTAGTTTGAATAAGGACCATACTATATACATTGTTGCACTACATTTGTTTTTATCATGTTTAGACTCAAATTTTACTTTGAGAATTATGGCAATGGAAGAAATTCTACAGATAAGAAAAATGAGCATACCTATCCACTATGATAATAATAAATACAGCTAAGCAATAAAGTATCTTCTAAGAAAAGAAGAATGATCATAAAAAGTCATAAAAGTGTTACTATTTCCGGATATGCATATAATTATAAAGATATTTCAAGAAGAAAATGAACAATTAAATATCCAAGCCAAAATAAAATTCAGTGCAACTGAAAAGAGGCCAAAGGTTTAACCATATTGTTTTTTTCTTCTTTACTGGAAATAATTTTAAACCCTTGAAGGTACTACTAATTATGAAATAATCACACTAGTTAATTCCTAAAAACTCCAGAGTCAGTCTAGAGGAAGAACTAGAAACTATTTAATTAATGTACTCCAAATAGTCAGGCTTAAATTGTGTCTCATTAAAAAACCTCCTCCACCCCTGGCTTCTGGAAAATCAGTGTTTCCACTTATATGTCCAGGGCTAGAGCTAAAATAAGATGTAATTAGGGGAACATTAAACTATTGTTTACATCAAATTAAAGAAGTTTTATGATGCAGAAACTACAGGATAAAGTGATTGTACACATAAAACAACGCAATGAATGAAGTTAAGCAGAACACCACCACAGCAGCAGCTTCCTATGAGATTCAGAGCAGAGCAGCATTAATTAGCCGATTCTGTTAACTGACTTAGGCGAATGCATTTGTCTTTCTTAATTCCAGTTGCTTTAAGTAGTAAACAAATATTATGATTACGTTGTTGTGAATGATGTGATGCCAACCTGGACTATACAGAGATAAAAATATTAATGAGAATGTCAAGTATTGGATTACTTTATAGAGCTCCTCAGATTTGGAGAATTTCTAATGGAAGCTGTTTGCTTTTAATTCCCATATTTAATCTTGGATAATTTGTGCAAATTTCAGAACAAGCACATATGAACATATGGTCTTTTAAATCACAGCAGAAGGTCCTGATAGGAGTAGGTGTAGCGTAACTGAAGGGATGTGTTCTGTTAGTTTAAAATGGCTTTTATGGAATTTCTAATGAGAAGACAAGAGATTGCAGTTATTTCCCTCATGGAAGACACTGAATACTAGCCACCTCTGCCTCCTGCTTTATCATCAAAACTAGATCAGAAAAAGCTGACATCTTTCTGCACAGCTGGAGCTTCAAATTAGGCAGTAAATCCTCAAGACTACAATCTTTCCTCAACACTGTTCAACCAAGAGCTTTGTGACAACAGTTTGCTGGAAAACAAAGACTTCACAGATATAAGCAGCAATAAATAAGAGCAATATATACATAGGTATACGTTCAAGGACTATAGAGGTAATAAAATAATAAAAGTTGTGACTGCCTTTTGAACTGCCATGTGAAACCTAGGCTGAAACACCCAATAAGAAGAATCATTTGATTTTTCAAACCATGGCGGTTATAACCCTGGAACAATTCATCCATTTCACCAGCTCTTGAAGTAGAAACTGCAAAGCTGCAATGGGCACAGCTGGTTAGGAATACACAAGGTAACATTTCACTTAGCTCATTCTGTCCACTACAAAAAAAAACCCAACAAAACAAAACAAAAATACCATATGTATATTCCCTACGTATTTCAATAAGTGCCTTAGCACTGACAGCACTTTTTAAAATTTTTGTTTTATAAATTTCAATGGAAATAGTATTTTAAAAAAATCTTTACTTCTGCATTTGGAAACTTCTAAAATGCATGTATATTTTCTGGACACTGAAATTAATAAAAATCACAAGTAAGGTTGCAACATTCCAGGAAAAAATCTATCAGCTTCAATACAAGAAGTGGTTGAGCTGTCTTTGACGGTGGATTTCTAGCCTTCAAAACAATGTAATAATTTTGAGTAAGTAAAATTCATTTACAATTGTCTGTTATAAATTGGATTCCTCTAGTAAGTATGAGAGAGACGATGACATATGCAGACTTTTGTCCTCAGTTCCCCTTAGATTTCATACACTGAATGTACATTTTCACCCTCTGATTCAAGAAGCTCTAGTGCCCATTCTTGCTTCTCCAGTTTTACAAATCTGATCATTTTCTAGTGATTAAAAGTTCTATTTCTTCCATTACAATGACTTAATATCAAAGTAACTTATCATTTAACTGAGTAATGGTAATTTTTTTTCATCCATTTAGACATCTTAGCTAGTCTTAGTCTTGAGGTAAATGTCAAAACAGAACCTAAAAACATTAGATAAATATCAAGAATCTGAGACCTGAATGTTTGCTGACTACTACATAAGAGAAAATCAACAAACAATCATGAGATAACAGTAACTATTTTAATTC
The DNA here is from genome assembly GCA_025920805.1 of Petroica traversi. Taxonomy (NCBI): domain Eukaryota; kingdom Metazoa; phylum Chordata; class Aves; order Passeriformes; family Petroicidae; genus Petroica; species Petroica traversi. The sequence goes on along the minus strand of JAHLSL010000046.1, from coordinate 15,212,791 downwards.
TGCATACAAGGAGAAACATCCAATTTAATCTCACAAGAATGACATGAAACTGTGTTTAGCTACAAACACTATCAAACTTGACTTCTGTTTATTTATACTTTTGGTACACTGAGGCAGGAAAATAGTGCTTTTAGGTAGTATAATTGCAAGATTAACTCTTCTGGTTTTAAACACCAGTCATGTACTTCAACAACTTCCTTATTCAGCAGAAACACACTGCAAGATCTTTTCCCCAAAATACTTAGAGAGGTAAAAGACAGTCATACACATACAGAAGTGAAAAAAAAAGGGTATTTCATGTGAGGTAGGTCATACAGCCTGAAAGTCCCCTACGTGGATGTATTTCCTTCAGTTTTATTCACTGCATATGTATTAACTTTTGGTTTTGCACATTGATTCCAAGGAATGCATCTTATATTTAAAATAAATTGCCAGCTGGACAATACTATACATTTATTACATAGATAAATATATTTTTTGTAATATAAGAAACACAACATATTCTCTTGAGTCATTAACATGCCTTTATCTCACAGTGATTAACTTTAAGCAATCACCCACCTACGTACACAGATCATGTAACCTTGAAACATTGCAGAGGTAAATAAAAAACCAGCACTGTAGTCCTTTGGGTGACATGTTTAACTACTTAGTGTACTTATATCAAACATGGAGCTCACAAAGCTTTATCCACATGCCTCTGCAATTGCCTTTTCCTTCTTTCAGTAATTAAACTGAATCAACTGAGAAACCGACCACCAGTTAAAACTGGATCTGTAATTAACCACGTCCAATAATCATCCCAAATTTGTCTTTTCATTCCAAAATTTTACGTGTGATGCATAGTGATACTTAACCATTAATGTATTTAGGCATACATGACAGGAGTTAAGTTGCTAAAATGAAAATATTTTGCATCTGTGTAGAATTTCTTCTCTATTACCACAGCAATGATTTAATTTCCCTCACAAAAGCAAAGGCTTCCCTTTATTGTTTATTTTCAAAGTCTACTCAATTTAAAAATATTTATATGAAAAAAAATACAATTGTCACTTTTGAGTAAAAAACATTACTTCATGTAGGAAGGATTCCATCTCTGTTATTAGTTTGCTTGCATATTGGTTTTATCATAACATTTTAATTGTCAGAGTTTGAAATCAAAATGCAGTTATTATGATGGTGGAGGAGAGGCTGCACTTGTAGCCCAAAATCCCAGTTGTATCCTGAGCTGCATCAAAAGCTGTTTGGGCTGCAGGGCAAGGGAGGGGATTCTGCTCCTCCACTTCACTCTGGTGAGATCCCACATGCAGTGCTGTATCCAGCTCTGGAGCCCCCAGCACAGACATGGACCTGTTGGAGTGAGTCCAGAGGAGGCCATCAAGTTGACCAGAGGGCAGGAGCACCTCTCCTATGAGGAAGAGCTGAGATTGTTCACCCTGGTAAGGAGAAGGCTTTGGGGTGACCTAACTGAAGCCTTCCAGTACCTGAAGGGAGCCTACAAGAAAGACAGAGTAGTGATAGGACTAGGGGAGTGAATTCAGACTGAAAGAGAGTAGTTTTAGATAAGGTATTGGGAGGAAGTTCTTCACTGTGAGAGTGGTAAGGTACTGGAATAGGTTGTCCAGAGAAGTTGTGGATGTGCCATCCTGGAAAGTGTTCAAGGCCAGGTTGGATGGGGCTCAGAGCAGCCCGGGATAGTGAAAAGTGTTCCTGCCACAGCGGGGGGGGGGTGGAACTAAATGATCTTTAAGGTCCCTTCCAACACAAACCATTCTATGGTGCTGTGATTATTAAGCAAGTATTTTTGATGTCTCATCTAGAAATGTACTGCCTAATTTTAGTACACTTTAAAATGGGGTTTATATGGATGCTGAAGAAAGCTAAACTAAGCAAAATTTCCTTAAGTTAGATTATTTCTGAAAAGCATTACCTAAAGAGCTGGGAACTTTACTCACAAGCATTGAAACTACCTGAAATTATTATAGTTCTTAAAACAGCAGTAGAAGAGAGATGCTTAAAGATGGTCTCTCTTATTTCTTTTTTACAGCTGAGTAGTAAGGGGCTCTGTCTGGCATTCAGTAAAATATATTGATGATACATTAAAAAAAAAAAAAAGGCTATACCAATAAAAACAAACCAAGATGTTTAAATGAACTCTGCTAAAGTATTTTGTACTTGTAGCAGCAGCAGTTGGAAGAAGCAGAATAAGCAGCACTAGACATTTCTTGCTTCAGATACATTTCTCCACAGCGAGGACACTCCTGAGGAAGTTTTAGAAGACTTAGCCATGAAAATGGAAATTTATTCATATGAAAGTGGTCTCCTCAGCACATAACAAATATTGTCTGTACAGGCACTAATTGGAAATTTTACATTCACAGTCCTCTGGGAGTGAGAAGAATTTGCTATCAAAAGCCAGGAAAGATATTTTACCAAACCCAGTGTGTAATTGCATCAGAAAGCAATTGCATCAGAACCCTTCTGGATTTGGGCTTTTTTCTGAATTGAAAACTACAGCAAGATTGACACTTTCATCATTATTTGATATAAAACTTATAAACGGAAATCCTCTGTCTTGTTCACATGACAGTGGGTTCATGGCAATCATTCAAAATAAAATAAAACCCTTGCACTGCTTTGTATTTCATGTGTTGGACAGAATACAACAGTAGAGGAATTAGGTCCTGAGTCTCCTATTTTAAAGGTTTTTCAGAAGTTAATCATAAACATGACCTAGAAGATTAAAACCTATCCAAAATGCATATATAATAAGCAGTGTTGCAATGCTGAATATGCATTGTCAAAACTGTAAGGTCTCTGGGGAGTCCTTTAAAAAGGTAACAGCATTTCTTTGTTGCCCAAGGCCAAAATGCAAGCAACCATTCTGGCAAAATCACAATATTATTCAACTTAAGTGACTGAAATTACTTGTATGTTTGTCAAAAGTAAATTTAAAAAATAGATGTGTTACCTTTTGTTTTTAATGTAATATTAAAAATCTGATATTATTTCCAGCTCGAAATATTCAAAGCGTATGTGTCAGACTTTGGCAGCTTACATGAAGAAATATTTTGCAATTAATTATTTTATAAGTAATTCTCTCCATTATTCAGTCATTTATGTGGGAAAGATCAAGAGCAGTAACATTTAGAAATCCGCATCTACGCAGTAGTTTTGTTAAAATATTTAACATGAATAAGCGCATAATTATGTATGGCAAAGACTGATATAGCAACATGTAACTGTTCATGTCAAAGTACTGTGCAGTGTCTTGAAAGAAACCATTAAGTGGTAAATGGGCAATTTTACTCTTTTTTTAAAAATTCTAAATGTATACATTTATGGTCCTTCAGTACTACTTCTCTGTAAGGTAAATGAGAGCCACATACACGTATACACATACACATAGAGAGATATACAGACAAGAGACCATAATAAGTGTTTTCTAGCTCATCAATTATCTTGGATAATAAGCTTTATTCCTTTTGTATTCATTTCATTCATATGCTAAACATATTAATTTACTGAGAATTTCTAGTCTTGGCCTGTTAAGTTTCTAAAACTGTCTGAAAATCGTGTTGGCATCGAGGCAGCCAAATTAACAGAAATTCTTAGTGAAGTAGGAATATCGACAAAAGCTGCACCTGATTTCAGATCTTTGTGGTTTATATCAATCACGTCATACTTGACCTCTGATCTATAGATCTTTACAGAATGTAGTACCCCACTGACACAAATAAGAGACAATTGCAAATTTGCCTGAAAAGTTCTGTCAGTCAATGAAACAAAACAAAAAAAAGAACTATGTTAATATATATGGTGAAATAGTGAATTCTCTGTCAGACATTTTTTTCTTGTTGATAATCCTTAGCACTCAAATTGCATGGCATTTTGCAAAGCTTACAAAAAAATAACCTGTTCCAGACTAGTTGGGCATAACAAAAACTATTATGTATCTGTAATTCATTTCTTTTTCCAATTTTTTCTCCTGTTATATGTAAACTACCGTAAACAAGGTAGGTTCTGGGTTTGCCTGTGCTGCTATGTCAAATTATAGCCTCTGTGAGAACCTCAAGTCTAGCAGGAGCTTGAATGAAAATTGGACTGGCAAACCAGAGTAACCTGTAACATGGGAGCTCATGTTCTACAACAGCCTTTTGTCCTAAAGTAAGTATATTTACTGTCAGTCAAAAGTGATTTTTTTTTGGTCTTTATGGCCAAATGAAGTATGATCTAATGGAGTAAAAAGAAATCCAGACAGTTAGTCCCAGGCAATGTTCCATGTACTTGCTAATGTAGGAAGTGCTGATGCAGAGGCTAATACCCAGCTAAGCTCTCATCCCACTGGTATATCTTGTTCCATTCTTAAAGCAAACACAGAGCTCTTTAAACTTTTTATGCCTCTTTCTATGTGTATAAATCACTATTTAAAACCAGTTTAATGATGTATAATGCACTTATCCATGATTTTAAAACACTCAGGACTGAGGCATCTGCAATTGTCTACGGGATAATGAGGTATGAGTTGGGTCTGACAGAGAAGGTGTAAGTCCATTACAGTAAAAAGTAAGAAGTGAAGTGAAAAAAGTGAGTTTAAAGACAGAGTGCTTGACCCACAGGAAGGAAGCTGCCATTGCTACATTGTGGAGTGGAACTATCAAAGGCACAGTAGAAAAATGGTTGGGGATGAAGAGAACAAATGAGGCACAGAGGAAAGAAGACTGGGCAGAGCAAAGGTGCTTTAACAGAAATTAGATGCACTGAGGAACAGCATCTGACTTTAAAGATAAGAACCATGGTTGGCATTTCACATATAAGAACAAAGGTGAAGTCAGTGAAGAGTTTCCAGGGTGGGCAGTGACACATTAGGGAGAGGAGTGGAAGATTTTATAAGAGGGGAAGGATAGAGGGGGAGAAGGTTTAGTTGCATCATCTGTGGAAACCCTAGGCCACGACTGAAAATCTTTCCAGCACTTGTCGGATCTTAAGACCTTCATCCAGGAAAGAGAATTTCAAGAGTTAAAGAGAATGATGTAGTGCTGAATTTTAGACCTAGGGCTGTGTACCCATTTCACAACCACATGTGTTCAGGCAGTGCAGGAAAGAAGTCTTAGCCTACCAGCAGAAAGAAGGAATTGTAAACTGCCAAGAAACAGAACATACTGTGAGTTACACGGAGGTGCAAGGCAAAGGTGTAACTAACACAGATAGTTATTTATTTTCAGAAAATGAGGTCTTTAACAGTATCATAAACCAAAATTAGTGGTCATGTCTGAAGGTCCTTTAAAAGACAAAGAATCTTAGTATTTTCCCAGAAAAATGTAAACATTCAACATTCATCAAGAGCTCTTTGAATGCCTGTGCTCAAGAAAGAAGGCTTTTCACTGTGCACCAATATGAGCTGGTTATCATTTGCAAGAAGACTCACATTGCATGATTATTTGTATGATTAAAATGTGGAGTTCTCTCAAGCACTCCCAATGAACTTGGTATGTCCATTGCTAAACAGAATTTGTTAATACAACCATTCTCTGTGCAGAGTGGGGATAACACCACCGTAGAAATTGTGATGTTAATATCAAGCCTGTCAGATAATACTAAAGTGATATTTATATAATACTTTGCAATGTAGCTTGAAGTGGAAATTATGCAAGCTCAGTGTCATGTTTGTGGATGCCTTATGCACCCACTTACGGTCTTTTCTGAAGGCCACTGTTGGGCTGCAAAGTATATATTTCGTGCATTTCACTGTGTTCCTGCAGGGCTGTTTGGAGCACAGAAAGGATTTTAGTAACTGGCAAACTTTGAAGAATGAGGACTCTTGACAATGAGTCAAGAATGAAAGACTCATAGCCTGTCTCCTGAAACAACTGTAAAATAAATCAAAACATTATCACTGTCCTTGCCCTCCAACACATGCACCTGGAACTGTCACAAGCTTTGTCCAATGCAGTTATACAGGCTCATATAAAGGCACATTATTGATTGAAGGAAAGGTATGAATTTTTAAAGGATGGACATCTCCAGAAGTTGGACAGTAATCTTGTCACATGGAAGAAAATCTCTTTTACAATTAACAACATTCCCATAGTTGTAAACAGAAAAATGTTCTGCTATCATCCTCTCAGGTGTCCCATTTGAAAATATTCCTCTACACATTTGGATTTTTTTTTCACAGCTCATGTTCATAGCTCCACATCACATCTCCAATTCTTAATACAGTCATTTATATGCAGTGAAAATCTGGAAGTGGCTGATAGCCACTAAACAGAATCTCATTTGGGACTAACAGCTTTGGGTGATGGCATCTAAGGCGGTGGGCCAGAAGGAAAAAAAAAAACCATGGGGGAGAAGGGGGGGATGTGTTGAACACAACCATTCATCTCATATAAAAGGCAATCGATTGCCATGCAACTCAATAGAACTGCTGATTTGGAATTCATTCAGATACAGAGCTCTGAACAGAATCCTTGAATGAGTAAACAATTTGCTTTTGTTAAAGACACATGAGTTCTCTCATCATCTGACATTAGAAAACAATACACAGTAAATATTCTGAGTTCAGGTTAATTACAAAAGAATCTTATTTGGTGTTAAAAAATACTCTAAAAATTTATAGTTTAATATTGAACTGAAAAGCGTGCTCAATCAGTTTTAGATATATTCAAAAGTTTATGACTAATTCCCTTTACAGATAGTTGACTCTAAAAGGGCAGATATGGACACCTGTAAAATAACAAAAAATAATAGCAACAGATAGACATGTATTTTTTTTAATTATGCACATTTAATAACTGTATGGATCTTTGTTTATGGTCCAGCAAGTAATAGTAGTCAAAGAAAATAGGTTTGCATTCTTTATAATGAGAATTACCCAACTGAAGTGCATACATTGCTCTAACTAAAACTTGTCTGAACAGGCAAGGGAGGTTTAAATTGCTTTTTCAAGGTAACCAGATAGAAACAACCTGAAGACCATTTTGAAAGCAATAAAATATATTTGAATCTGTTAATGGAATGGAAGAAAACTAGGTTCTGGGACAAAAGCAAGTCACGTTGTTTTGCAAGACATTGTTTACTTAAACTCAATTTCCTATTTATGAACAGAATGTTGCTCAAGGAAGGAGCCAAATGTATGATTTCTCCAAATAATTGTAACTTGAAACATGATAAACTCTATGTTTTTACTTCTTGTGTTAAATTTACTTCTTGTTTGAAATGCATCTCACTCAATGCTATTTGGCTGCAAACATAAACAACATAACTTCCACTTCTGAGCACTGGACAACTGTCACCTTTTGAGAGCATGAATAGGTGGACTGAGGCTGAAATTTTTATTTTTAGGTACTCTCAGAGAGAACTAAATATTCCCTCCTCATTTTGTACTAATCCATCGAAAAAAAAGACAAAAGTCTCTTGTCTAAAAATAAAGAGAAGTCAAGATGTTAAGAATGTTGTGTTGAAGGAACTGGATTCACTAAATAAAGCAAATGCCTAGAAAAATTACACTCTGTATGCCTGTATGTAATAGATTGCTAATATTCATATCAAATCTTGGGGTTTCAGTTGGTTTTCTTCTGCAGACATTACCTCCACGATTTTCTAATATTTGTTCTGAACTGCGAATTTTGGAACTAAAATTACAACAACCTTTGAAGATGCACAGAGCTATGATTCTGGATTATTTTCAGTAACTCTCTGGAAAGAAAACACCAACATTTGCAATGATTCTACAGAAGAGTTTCATCAATAAATATATGAAGAAATACATCAAAAGGCCTTGTTTAACTATGGTTGCTGAAAGCTTTTAATTGCTGTCATAATTTTGTTCAGCATCAGTAGAGATTAAAATGTCCAAAGACTTCTTTACTGGGCCTTACAGACCAGTGTTCCCACCACAGGTCTCCACATGAATCAGGATTTCTGTGGATAAGTTTTGGCCTGCCTAAGGTTTATTTTGGCTGTGCAGTGCCACACATATTGTTAAAAGCTACAGTGGGTAGAGCAAGTACTCCATGTCAGTTTAGCTACCCATGACCCTACCAAAAAGTGCGTCATGGAGGGGTAAGGTCTAAATTTTTCTCCAAAATATTGGAGAATATTTTTCTAACATTTACAAGTTTCTTCCTATGACCTCTGTCAGACAATAATACCATGTTTAGATGTGGATGTCTCTTATCTTCTTTTGTTCTTAGAATTCCAGTCATAATTTCAAATCAACCACATGCTGAATCAATTAATTTTTCTTACTTAAGATTATAAGTAAGATAAAAAAAAAAGATTGCTCATAAAAGGATACAATTTCCCTTTGGAACTAAACACAGTCTTTCAAAATCTGTATCTATATTTCTGATTTACATAATCAAATAATGACAGCACAATAATGTGATGGTTTGATGAAATGCAAAAAAAAAAGAAAATGGATTTAGTCTTACTGATAAGGAGAAACTTAAATTATGATGTACCTTTTAAATTAATTCAAAATTCACAGAGTTGTTTCAGTCTTATTTGTGACAGATGCTCACAAGTATAATCTTTGACTGGTGTTGTTACCATATCGTTTCTATTACATATATTGTTTCCACCCAGGCATAAGCCGCAGCCCCCCCTTTATCCAATTACCCCCTTATCATTTCTCATGATTGTTATAATTGAATTATTGTTCTTACTTGTCTTTACTAAACAATCATCTTGTTATGGACAATTATTGCAAAACCCACACATGAGAACAGGTGCAGCTCTCATGACCACACTTCTACCTAACAAAGACAACACCTAAGGCTTACCTACTGTTCCCACAACCTATTACAACCCAAAATCATTTTAATCCCTATTCTATCAGTGTGGTTTGTGCAAGATTTCAAGCAAATTTTGAAGCAGAATCAAATGCAGGCATTTGCAGGTCTTTCTTTAAATGTATCATTCCTGAAGAATGAATCAAAGCCAAGTCTTCAATGACTGAAAAAATTTGTGAACTATAATCTCTAAACAACTTGGTTTGTTATTGTCCTGAGACAGGCTGGATTTGATCTACCCATGTAACAGATTTGTGCTCTAAGCTTTTGACTGTGGTCTTGTACCTAGAAATGAACATGTAGGACTATTGTCCAATTGTTGTGTTCAATATATTGGACTATTGTCCAACTGTTGTGCTATACACCATTAGCTCCTGAGCTACCAGATGTTAATAATAATTGTGATTGAACCTTTCTAACTTCATTAACAGAAAGAAATCCCATGACTAATAAGTTTATCTTTTATTTGTAGCTTATTTTTGTTTTGGACAGCTGTGTAACATGATAAACTCATATGTTTTTACATCTTGTGTTAAATGTTAGCATCTCACTCAATGCTACTTGTTTGCATAAACATCATCATTTCCACTTCTGAGCACTGGACAACTGTCACCTTTTGAGAGCATGAGTAGGTGAACTGGGGTTGAAATTTTTATTCTTAGGTACTCTCAGAAAGCACTAAACACTCCCTCCTCACTTTGTGCTAAACCAAGTCTACAAAACCAAAAACTAGACAATTCCATTTACCAAGTATTTCTACATCTAACATCAACTGAAGTAATTCTAAGTTCCTAAACTAAATTTGCAGCTATACGATGATCTTACTAATTTTTCCAAGGCTCAGATTTCAGCTGAGAAACCATTGACAGTAAAGGATTAAGAGTCTGCTTCTTTTACATACTGGGGAGAAAGGCTAAGAAATTCCCTTCAGCAGAGAGCAATGAGGTGGTGTGTGTAAGCTCTTGCTACACTAAGTCTCCCATTTTTCTAAAGGGCATCTAATTATTAGTCATCCTTGAAATATTCTCTCCAGTAGTGACCTGCTGAACTGTTAGCTTCTACGAGGGAGAAGAAGGGAAAGGGGCTGTATTTTCTGAAAGTCTGTTTACATAATCTTAGAAAAAGCAAAGAAGCAAAGATAGTATTTGCCTGCACTCCAGCTGACCTTGAAGTCTGTAGGGCAAACCACAAAAGTTATGTAACAATTAAAACAGACAAGAGGAAAGGAGGCAAATCCTCTAGAATCCCCAAATATAGAAATGCTATATATGATTAAGCCACCATTGTTTTCAATCTGCCTAGTGCATTTTGTGAGACCAATCTTGGTTTAATTACTGTGGTTAAAAAAAATCTTCACCATTAATACTATATAAAGCACTATATATACATACACAAAAATATAATATACAAATACAATATAATATAAAATAATTTCACAACACAGTTGTTGGAAATTGACTGACAGTAAAATTAATTTCTTAAATTTTAGCTTTCACAAACTAGGTAAAGAACTGAGTTTGATATTATGTTTAAAAAAATAATCCTGTCTTCCAATCAGATTTAATTTTTTTTTATGTGTCATGGTAAACTACTATGAATATAATCAGTAATGAAAAATAGACAGTAGGATATTACAATCTTCATAATTTTGGAGCATCTTGAAGTTATTTGAGTATTATACTGAGATCATTCAATAAAAATGCTGATCTGGCACAGGATATAAATGGTGATCTGAAGAGACTGTCACTGTATTGTAGCAATTAAGGAGAGAGCAGAACCAGCTCCCATCTATTCTATTCAACAAATTTATTATTACAAAGAAAATGTCCAATGCTTTTTCCTTTTTAGAATTCCAAAATGCATTATTCTCCACACTAATCCAAGCTGAACAGGCTGAGGCAGATATTAGCAGAGAACTTTCACAGAAGTGGTCCAAGACAACGGTGGTTTCTTTCATAGTAGCCTGCTCACATTCCTCCTCCCTTCCTAAAAGACAACTGGAAAAAGCAGCCTCAACAGATCATGGGGTTTTATTATTAATTTAGACCTCATATGGGATTAAATGCACTGAGTGTAGACTCTTTAAAGGGAGAAAGAGATGAGCTCAGGATTGACAAAATAATCCAAATAAGTTCAAATATTAAAGAATAGCTGTTGGCATAAGATATAAAAGCAGGTGTTTGATAGATTGGAAGAAACTTCTCTCAACATAAAATGTTCTATGAATTGCTTAAGACGTTTGAAATACTAAATTTTTTAAGGAGAAAAATAAATAAGTAAAGCTAGGTGGCGATATGCTACAGCTGTAAAATATTATTTTCTAACGTACAACTTCAGAGCGATTTACCTGTCAGGCATCACATCTCCAGTGACATGACCTTGACCTGGCAGTGTGGATGCATTAAAATGCTCTGTCTGGCCTCTAACACTAATAATGATCACAGGGTACAGCATAAAGTATTCTTCAGAATGCTCTAAAGAACAAGGGTAAAAGAGAAAGAATGACACAAAATGCTTCACATCACAGTTATAGCCCTGAACTTTTTGTCTGACAAAGGTCAGAGAGGGTAAAGAAGACAGATATTCAAGAAATAAAGGTATGTCTTGTTTTCTTCCAAAAATATAAAGGGATTTACTATAAAAAAGAAACCTTGTTGGCATAAAGAACACAAACTAAGCACTCCACCTCCTTTCTTAATGCACCTAGATGAGTGAAACTTGAAAGTGCAAAATTGTAATGACTGTGGACAAAAGCAGAATGGAAGCAGTTTAGTGAGATCATTGTAAGCCAAATTAGGACATTCTGCATTCCATTTTCACTGCATAGATTTTGGCACATAGGATTCATATGACATCTATGACATGAATTCTTATTTGATACAAAAAGACACAGGAGGAAGAAAATTAAAACCCACCAATTTACAACTCTTACAGGAAAAGGAATACCAGTGTTAGTAAAAGAGAAAAGTAGAAATTATTTTTAAAGCATTTCCATTAGGAAAGCATATTTCAGAGCAATTACACTAGGCAGAATAATTAGCCTGGCATTTTGTGGGTTGATAGCTTTGCACATGTTTTGCCCAAGACTGTCATACCTTCTTAGTGCCACTTCAGCATACAACACAGACTGATTTCTTTACTGATCCAACTTTCTGTCTATAGGAATCACACAGAGAAAGGAATCACATGGTGTGGAAAAAACCCATAGCATGTTGTCCTGCGAGCCTGTTAGCAGAGAGCCACTGCTGAGAGCACAGCTCGTGGTCACCCAGTGCAGAGAGCACAGACTTGCAGAGCAGATTCAGAACTCTGCAGTCAATGTCTGAAGCACCCGTGTTCCTGTCAACAACTATCAGTGTAGGCTAATTTGGTGAGCCTCACCCAGGGGCCCTTTAAAACTAGGCAACAGTTTTCAGCATCACACTCTCAGAGATGATGATGGTTTAACCCACTTTGGGAATATTTTGCAATTTTTCTCTTCTGTGAAGGGAAAAACAGAGGAAGAGAAACCACAGGAAGTTCAAACGTGTATTTTTATGTTTTCTAGTCAAAAAATTTGAATTTTAAACTGACTTCTATCAGATCAAAATGAGCTTCCCCAAAAAAGAAAAAAAAAAAAGAAAAAAAAGAAAGTCCTTCTCTTTTTTGTCTCAGTCTCAAATATTAACATGTACTGTTATTCAGAAGTATTTCTCATCCCTTCAAAACATCATTGTATTTACTTTCCTCATAAGAATATTCATTTTGGAGGTTCCAAGAATCTCATTTTTACACATGGCAGAACAGGTCACTAAGGAGCACTTTTTAGTAAGGTCACCCACAGTGGGATCTATCAAGAAAGCTGGAGGAAATAGTTGACAAAATAAACAGCATCTCAGACCAGACAACTGCCTACTTAGCCAACATCATAACTTATATTCCTTATTAACATAGGTTATTCCAGGCTGGAAAAGCCCATCTGTGTCTAAACTTCAGACAGTACTCGGCTTTTGGATCCTATGAGGAGGATCATATCATCACAGATTGTGTTTTCCTGATCCCATTCTCCCTAACAGTGGCAGAAAAAAAAGTTCTGGAAATTGGTCAGGATCATAGGCAGAGCAAGGCTGCTATCTCTTTTTCCTCAAGCTTGCACTTTCTCCTGGCACTCAAAAGTAAATGACATTTCCTACATCCATCTGAATTCACTGATCTTTCCCACAGACTTTTCTTCAAAAACCCTTAGAAAACCCATTTGTCTTTCTAGAGCCCCAGCTCTTCCAGCACCCCTCCACAAGACTCCACTTACTGTGTCTGCTGGTAGTTCTGAGCTATCCATGTTTAAGTGGAAGCAAGAAAAATTGAAAACATACATCTGCAGCAACTACTTGCTAAAGCAAGAAGTATCTACATTACAGCATTGCTTTATATTTCACAATCAGAGTAATCAGAGTGTATAAGAAAGGACGGGGATCCTGCTGATGTGGAATAGCAACTGCTTTCTCTAAAATCAAGCCGTAAGAGGTTCCCTTTACTTTCAAGGGGCTGGAAGATAATGCATTCACTTTGTTATAATAACCTATTGTATCAACCAATATTGAAAGCAATCTCTCCCACCTTCTAGAGGAACATGATACCTCAAGCTCTAAGATCAGAAAATTGTTCAAAACAAACTATTAATAATTTTATTCCTAGGTATGAGTTTTGTGCAAAACGTGCAAATTTATAAGGCTATACAGAATATGCACATGGACAAAACTAAATGCATTTTTTAGCCCAGCAGAAGCTTAGATGGAAAACACAGCTCTATTCCTGCTCTGAAGACCTTGATGTCATTTTGTGCAGACTATTTCATATAAAATGCAGAAATGTCTTTCAGAGGAGAAACCAGAATTCGAGTTTCTCCCAAACCAAGTCTGAACTACTCCAACCCCAGGTTATATTATTGTAATTCCTTCTCTGCTTTATGAATTCTACTTTTTTTTTTCCTATTGACAAAGGTTCAGCAGTATTTTGCCTAAGTCCTCCCATCCACCACACATGATGGCCTTTTATCTTTCTCAAATTCCTGTCTCAATCTGTCTGCTGGAAAAATTAGATATTGCATTGCCTAAATGCAGAATCCTTAATCTTTGTCTTCCTTGTCTGGATCTAGCTTCAAGGAAAAGTCCTTAGATCATAAGCATACTCACAGCAAATAGGAAACTGAAGGTCTGAGTTTTAGACAAGATTCAAAACACTACACATTGTTCATTGTCAACTTGCTAATAAGAAAGGGGTTTTATAAATTTCAGCTGAAATAGGCCCTAAAAAAGATTTACCTCTTAGAACATGCTTAGTTTTCCAAAATTGCATTGAACCCTCAGATGCACTGAATATTTTGTGCTATAACATGATTCCTTGCTGGGAATTTCAGCACAGGGGATGTTCGTCAGTGCAGTGCTGGTCTTTGATATAGCTGAGCAGTCATGTCCTCTTTATAACCTATTCCAGTGCTTCCACAATAGATGGTTTCAATCCCGAATGTACATTCATTTTCACCACTGTGGTATGGCACATAGAAGAAAATTGTAATCTGCAGCTATGCTGACAAACAACAGGGCAGACCCTAACTGAGTACAGGAAGAGAAGAATAAATGAATGGTAAATTGTCTTGAGCCTGTGGTAATTTCTGTTTATTAACTTCTGTTAGAAGGACCAATTTTGGAAGGAGAATGAAGAGATAAAACAAAAAACTTATCCTTTCAAATTAAGTGCTACAGAGAACCTTGGAAATTTAAACGTTATTTCCAAGAAGTATAAAATTGCACATAAAGTAACCAGTAGTCTCAAATAGACAGTAATTAAAATATGATTTCCCTAATGATATGAATATATACACATTTATTATCACTTCTTATAACAGCCTATTCAAAAGTACCAATATTTTGCAGAAGATGAATTTCCAAGAAAAAACCAACTGCACAGCTTCACCTCAGGCTCCAAATGTTTCCTAAAAAAAAAAGAAACTCAGCCTTTTTCAAAATGCAGTTTCATATTATCATTCAGGTACTGTAAAGTTTCCCAGTCTTCATATTTCCCTTGAGTAAAGTAATGGTTTTTACTTTGTCCATTGTTTTCCTCATCCATGTGTGAGACAGAATTAAATATTATGTGTTGAAAAAAAGTTATCTAAGAGAAAACTCATTAGGTATAACCAGGCTAAATTACTTGGAGATAAATATGCTTAATTCACAACTCAAAAGTAAATATGAACTGAGGATGTGAAGATTAGACCAGTTGTTTTACTGTACTCAGCTGTGAAGCAACTAGGAATCACGAGGAAATAGTTTGAATCTTTGATTACCTTTACAAAACCTGTTTTCAAAATAAAAGGATACATTATCAAATAAAAGCACAAAACAGCATAGAAGAGGTATTTATTTCAGCAAACTTGGCTGCAGCAAGAGTTAATACTCAAAAATGGATACCCTGATCCCTGAAATCCCTTAGAATCTTCCCACCTGTGAGTTGAATACTACCTTTTTTTTTTTTTCATTCTCTCCCATCAGTGCAAAACCCTAGGAAATGCCAGAAGAACTTCATCAACAAACTACTGGATGAACACTATGAAGATTAAAAGTTAATGAGAATTAGTAAATGAAAATTGTTATAGGGTAGACTAGCCTGCAATTTCCCAAAGCTATTCAGATGATCTGGCAAAATTTGGTCAATTGCTCTTGAGCCTATTGAAAGATCTGGACCAAAATGCAACTAGACACAGCTTTAGTTATTTCTGTTGTGCTTGAAGAAAATTAGATGTTTTAAAATGCTGATGAGGCCCTAGAAGATAAAAGACTGCTAAAATTAGGAACTCAACACATTCTATGAAGATATTCTGAAACTTCTTATGTAAAACTTTACTTCTTAAGTAACAGCTTACTAAAAATGCAACAAATCACAAACATAATCTACTCTGAATCAATGGCTGTATTTTTTCATTACTATTATTTTCACTTTAAGTATTCAATTAGAGCTTAATGAAAAGAGAAACCATATCCTATACATTTCTTTTAATTTATTTTTCCAGTTCTGAAGAGAATAGATGAAAAAACAGAATTGGAAAACTTTTCATTGAAAAGTAAAAACTCGCAGTTCAAAATGTAAAAAAAAAAAAAAAAATCACTTTGATGTTTTTTGATACAAACATAAAAAAGATTAAATATTCCTAGTTGGAATATTTAGCACTGACTTATCTAAGATGTTCACTCTCAGGTGACTAAAAAGAAGATTTTAAAATTCTTGCTGCAACATCTCTTGGGTCCCTTTACTTTCTTTGCATCCTATGGATCTGTGAGATCCAAGAGGGGTTGCATCTTATTCTATAGCCACGGATATCAATGTTGAACAGTGAATGCTGGTGAGATGCAATTTCCACCATGTAGTGCTGCCACTGTATAAAGGGAGTAATTCCAAGATCAAATCATTTCTCTGGGACATAGAGAATTAAGAGCTTATTCTGAGTATTACAGTTACCAAATGACTAGATCTTGTTGTCTGGATACTTTTGTATGTCTAACTAGATTCTACTATATAGTCCAACATGGATCTTCATATTTTCCTAAAAAATGTTGGTGGGCAGATTTTTGGGACTGACAAGTCTACATATTTTTACAAAATAAACAGTCAAGAAAACTCTGATTTGTTTTTTTGTGCATATGGCCTCAACATTTATACTGCACAGAAGACAATTTCCATTAAGCATGCGTGCCCTTGAATAGTAGTGTTCATTCTTTGCACTCATTGCAGATTTTAATAGGATTTCAGGAAAATAATAATAATAATAATAATAATAATAATAATAATAATAGTAATAATAATAATAATAATAATATTAAAGAATTAAATACTGCATCATTTAAATAAAAATAATCTGAATTACATTATTTCGTTTTTGCTGAAAACAAAATTTGGCCAAGACAAGAAGGCAGAGTATGACATTAATGATATTCATGTGAGTAGAATCAATGCATCATGTTGTCATAAAACTGGCATTTTCATTTCTCACTCCCACAGACATAAAATAGCAGCATCCAATATGCTGTCAAGGTACTGCATACCAGTGGTAAAATGCATTCAAACTTTCAGATGTGTAAAAGAGATGAATTTTCAGAGTGTCTTAGGAATGTCTAAAAGTAGACAGAAACATTTAAACTATATTATAAAAAATATGCTTGAAGAAAATACACAAATCACAGAATCAAAAAATCTAGTAGGTTGAATCTAGTAGATCAGAAAAGACCTTTGAGATTAATGACCTATGACTGAACATCACCTTCTCAACCAGACCATGGCACTAAGTCCTACATCTAGAATTTTTTAAAACCTCCAGGTACAGTGACTCCACTACCTCCCTCAGGAGCCCACTCCAACACCCAATCACCCTTTCTGTGAAGAGCTTTTTCCTAATGGCTGAACCAAACCTTCTCTGGTGCAGCTTAAGATTGTGTCCTCTTGTCCTGTCACTTGTTGGCTGGGAAGAGACAAAAACTCACCTGGCTACAGCCTCCTTTCAGGCACTTGTAGAGAGTGATAAGCTCTCCCCTGAGCCTCCTCTTCTCTGGGCTAAACAAGCCCAGCTCCCTCAGCTGCTCCTCATAGGACTTGTACTCCAAACCCTTCACCAGCTCTGTTGCCCTTCTCTGGACACTCTCCAGCATCTCAACATCCTTCCTAAGTTTGGGAGCCCAGAACTGGACTCAATTCTGCTGGACACAGCACTCAAGGTGTGGCCTCACCACTGCCGAATTCAGGGAGACAATCTCTGCCCTGGTCCTGCTGGCCACACTATTTCTGACACAGACCACATGCCGCCGGCATTCTTGGCCACTGGGCACACACACTGGCACATGTTCAGTCAGCTGTCAGTCAGTATTTCCAGGTCCCTTTCTGCCTGGCCACTGTCCAGCCACTTTGTCCCCAGCCTATAGTACTGCAGGGGGTGTTGTGGCCGAAGTGCAGGACATGGTACTTGCTCTTGCTAAACTTCATCTGGTTGGACTTGGCCATCTATCCATGTCCCTCCCAGAGCCCTCCACTCTCCAGCAGATTGACATTCCCCCCAGCTTGGTTACATCTGTAAATTTGCTAATGGTGAACTGAATCCCCTCATCCAGATCATCAATAAATATATTAAACAGGACTGAGCCCAGCACTGACCCCTGAGGGACACCACTAGTGACCGGATGCCAGCTGGATGCAGCTCCATTCACCACCACTCCCTGGGCAAGGCCATGCAGCCAGTACTTAACCCAGCAAAGAGTGCTCCTGTCCAAGTAATTGGCTGACAGCTTTTCCAGGAGAAGGCCATAGGAGATGGTAACAAAGGCTTTGCTGAACTCCAGGTAGACAACACCCACAGCCTTCCCCTCATCCACTAACCTGGTCAGAAAAGGAGATCAGGTTGGTCAGGAAGAACCTGCCCCTCCTAAATCCATGCTGGCTGGGTCTGATACCCCGTCCATCTTGTAGGTGCCATGTAATTGCACTCAGGATGATCTGTTCCATAATCTTGCAGAGCACCGAGATCAGTCTGACAGGTTTGTAGTTTTCCGAATCCTCCTTCTGGCCCTTCTTGTGGATGAGAATCACATTGGCCAACTTCCAGGGACCTGGGACCTTGCTGGTTAGCCAAGAATGGTGATAAATGATGGGGAGCAACCTGGTGAGCTCTTCTGCCAGTTCTCTCATAATCCTAGGAGGGATCCCATCCAGTCCCAAAGACTTGTGAGAATCCAAGTGGCTCAGCAGATCACTAACTGCTTCCTCCTGGATTACAGGGAGTACATTCTGCTCCCTGCCCCTGTCTACCAGCTCAAGAGGTCACTTGTCCTAAGGAGATACTCCAGTTGGAGACTGAGGCAAAGAAGGTATTGAAGTACTTCAGCTTTTCCCTCATCTTTTGTGACTATATTTCTCCCCATGTCCATTAAGGAATGGAGGTTTGTTTTCCTTGCATCTCCATTTGCTATTAATGTATTTATCAACACATTTTTATTATTCTTTATAGAAGGGGCCAGAATAAGTTCTAATTAAAGTTTCACCTCCCTAATTTTCTTTCAGCATGGCATAACAACATCCTTAAACATTTCCTGAGTTCCCTGCCCTTTTTTACAAAGGTGATACACCCTCTTTTTTTTTCCCTGAGTTCCCACAAAAGCTTCCTGCCTGGCCAGGCTGGTTGTTTTCCCCACCAGCTCATCTTTTGGCACATAGGGACAGCTTGCTTCTGTGACTTTCTTGAAATATGCCCAGCCTTCCTAGACCACTTTGTTTTTAAGGGCTGTTTCCCATGGTACTGTCTGAATCAGCATCTTAAGTAGGCTAAAGTCTTCTCTCCAGAAGTCCAGTATAGAATTTTAGTTTATCCCCCTTCTTTTTTCACTGAATATTGAGAACTCCATTATTTCATTGTCACTGTATCCCAGATGACTGCTGACCACCACAGCCCCCACCATGCCTTCTCAGTAAATAGAAAAGGTCTAGCAGAGCCTCTCCCTGGTAGGCTCCCTCACCAGCTGCAACAAGAAGCTGTCCTCCATACACTCCAAGAACGTCCTAGACTGCCTCTCCTCTGTTGTGTTGAGTTCCCAGCAGATACCTGGCAAGTTAAAGGGGAAGGGCTGGTGATTTTGAAACATCCTCCAGCTACTTATAGAATAATGCATTTACCTCTTCCTCCTGGTTAAGGTGTCTATAAAAGATTCCCACCAGAATGTTGGCTTTGTTGACCCTGATTCTTATCTATAGATGATATTCTTATCATCACTGACCTCAATTTCCAGAGTCAAGGGTCTCCCTAACATACAGAACCACCCCCCACCTCTTCTCCCTCTGTGTCTTCTGAAGAGCATTTTGCCATCCATTGCAGCACTGCAGTTGTGCCAGTCATCCCACCAGGTTTTCTTGATGCTGACTACATTATAGCTTTCCTGCAGTACCATGGCTTCCTCTTGCTCATTGCCCATGCTCTGTGCAATAGTGTACATGCATTTCATATTGGCTACTGATCTCTCCCCTCACTCTGGCTTATCACCCTTGGGCTCATCTCTGGAGAGCCTGGTTTCATCCCCTTCAAACCTAATTTAAAGCCATCTTTACCAGCCCTGCCAACTCATGGGCTACAATCCTTTTGCCCTGGCTAGATAGATCTGACTCTAGCTGGCCTGGTGCCATAAAAATTTCCCCAAAATAAAAAAAAAAAAACAACACAAAATTCTGTTGATGGCAGCAGTGCTTAAGCCACATGAGTTTTCCTCTTCCTTTCTTTATCCATCCCTGCTACTGAAGGAAATGAACAGAACCCCACCTGCGCTCTTGCCCCATTAACCAATTGACCCAGAGCCTTAAAGCCTTTTTAATTATCCCAGTACCTTTCTTATCAGCTTCATCACTGCTAACCTGGACAACCAGCAGTGATTAATAATCAGAGGGCTGAATTAGTTCAGGGTGCGTCCTGGTGAAATTCTGCACCCAGGCCCCAGAGAGGCAGCAGAGAGACTTCCTGGTGGGATGGGTTCAGTTGACATACAGGAGCCTTCATTCCCCTCAGAACAGCCACATACTATAACTACCCTTATTTTCTTCTTAATACATATTGTATATTGGATATATTGTATATTGGTGAACAATTAGTAGGAAAGAAGTCTGATTTAGCACTTGCTTTCCCTAGGCTAAACTTGAGATGCAAATGAAGGAACAAATATGCTTTATATAGCT
Source organism: Petroica traversi (assembly GCA_025920805.1). Lineage (NCBI taxonomy): Eukaryota > Metazoa > Chordata > Aves > Passeriformes > Petroicidae > Petroica > Petroica traversi. The sequence continues at coordinate 15,192,260 of JAHLSL010000046.1, read as the reverse complement.
GCTATAAAAAAAGTTTACTTCTTTTGTTCTCTCTACTCATTCTCTCAAACATTGAAGGTGGAAATCTTGATCTTTAAAACCACTATACTGCAGGAATCAGAAACGTAACTAGTAAGTTGCAATAGGTCATAATAATTTTTCATTTATTAGCAAAACCTGATTTTTCCACTGAAGCAGAAAAAATATTGTTGAAAAACAGTCCAACTTAAAATGCAGAAAGTGGAAAAACACAGAAAAATAGCTAGTTTAGTTTTACTTTTTAGCTATTCAGTTTGTACTTTGGACAGGAAATAGTGATTCGTATCCATTGACATAATGAGCTCACAAAGAAAAGAAAATAGGCAATAAAGTATCAAAAGATGCCAAAAAATTATAATGTCAATCAACATCGACAACTTTCTCTTGTATAGATTTTTAATATAGATGAAAATCCACTTATTAATATTAAGCCATATAGTTTCTCTTTGTCTTTGACCTCACTCAACAGATTCAGAACATACTAATGTAATTTATGGCATAAAATGTGGCCAACACCAGAGTTTGTGTGATGCTACGATTACATCATCCATAACTATATCCTTCTGCTAGGACAAGTTCAAATTCCTTGTTCTTGACACTCAGTGACCCAAATTACTCAGCCTTAACCTATCATTTTGGCCTTGTCTTCCATGTGCTAAGGACATGAATTCAACACTGCTTTAATTTTTTTCTACCATTTTCATGCTCTCTTTCTAGCTGCTCTCAGATTCATGGAACGGCCTCTAAATTCCTATTTACAGACCTTGTTCATCTTTCAAACTGCTTCTAAAACCTTTCTCCCAAAATCTTCCATTAAAGGAACTAATCCACTCATCAATCTGAAATGCAGACATGTCTTACAGCTAATTGCATAATGCTTTATAAAAGTTACAGTCACATTTCTATCTTTTTTCCTGATCTTGTTTATTTTTCCCTGTTTTTGTGTCACATCTGAGTTTAAACTGTAACCTCCTCTATTGGAGACCTTTTAATTAGCTGCTTCATCATTATTTTTCTCAAAAGCAGAATAATTGACATTTTCCTACAACACTCCAATATTTAGTCATTCAAAAGCAAGGAATAAAATAAGGAGGCTGACAAGATGCTAGAAGATGGAAAGAAGTATTTTTCTTACAGTGGAGACCTGAACATCTCAATCCTTAGAAAATATAATGGGTTGTAACTCTGAAGCTCCCCTGAAACAGTACTCATAAAATATTTTTTCAACAAACAAAAATCACCAATAATTCACTTTTATGAAAAAATCTAAAAATTAAAACTATGGCATTATATATTGAGAAGTATCCTACAAGATACCACCATCTGATCTAGGTATCTGATTCAAAAAGAATGTCTGAGATCCATAAACATTGAGCATTAAAAAAAATGGAACCATTTACCCCACCCTAAAATAGATGCCAGAGAAAGGCAAGATGAATCACAGTTTGAAGGATGACTATATATTTTGAATATATAATATGTGATTTTCTTTTTTATTAAAATTGGCTTGGAGAGCCTATTTGATACTTGAAGCAGAGAATTTTGGCTGTTTCAGGGTCAATGTCTAAATGTTTTACATCAAACCAAAAATATCAAAACCCAACTCAGGGCAATATTTATATGCTCATACATATCTATGTAGTTATTTCAATCCTTGGCTATTTGCAGAAGCATGTGATTTTTTCAAATAAAAAGGATGAGAGAAAACTCTAAAAATGAAATCTTAAGGTACTTATATACCTTAAATTATGGGGAGCAGAATTTAGCCCCCATAAACCCAGAGGGAATGATCAGTGATCTGTTATACCACTTAGACACACAAAAGTCCATGGGGAAGGATCGAATCCATCCAAGGGTACTGAGGCAAGTGGTGGAAGTGTTCAACAAGTCACTTTTCATCATTTCTTGGCAGTCCTGAGGTCCCACATGGCTGGAAGTTAGCAAAGGGACACCCATCCACAAGAAAGTCCAGAAAGAGCATCCAGGGAACTACAGGCCTGTCAGTCTGACCTTGGAGCTGGGGAAGGCCACGGAAAAGATCATCTGGAGTGCCATCACACAGCATGTGCAGGACAACCAGGGGATCATGCTCAGGATTGGTGGGCTGAGGTCCCAACAGCTCCATGCAGAGCTAAGGCCTGGGGAGGAGTGGCTGGAAAGCTGCCTGAAAAAGGCCCTGGGGGTGCTGGTCAACAGCAGCTGAACATGATCCAGCTGTGCCCAGGTGGCCAAGGCATCCTGGCCTATATCAGCAATAGTGTGGCCAGCAGGACCAGGTCAGGGATTGTCCCCCTGTACTCAGCACTGGTGCGGCCACACCTTGAGTGCTGTGTCCAGGTCTGGGCCTCTCAGTGCAAGGAAGACATTGAGGGGCTGGAGCATATCCAGGGAAGGGCAGCGGAGCTGGTGAAGGGTCTGGAGCAGAATTCCTGTGAAGAGCAGCTGAGGGAGCTGAGAGTGTTCAGACAAGGAAGCTCAGAGGAGACCTCATTGCTCTCTCCAACTGCCTAAAAGAAGGGGGTCAGTCTCTTATATCAAGTAACTAGTGACAGGTCAAGAGGAAATGGCCTAAAGTTGTGCCAGGAAAGGCTTAGATTGAATATTTGGGAAAACTTCATCATGGAAAGGGAGATTAAGCACTGGAACAGACTTCCCAGGTAAGTAGAAAAGTCACCATCCCTGGAAGTATTTCAAATATGTACAGATGTGGCAGTTAGGGACATGGTTAAGTGGTGAACTTGGCTGTGATGAATTAATAGTTGAACTTGGTGTTCTCTGAGGCCTTTTCCAACCTGAATGGATCTATGATTCTTCGTTTAATCAAAAATTCTGGATATTTAGCTTTTAGATGTAGCACAAGAGCAGAAGAACTGACTAAAATACTTTGTTTTAATTTTACAAAAAGATTTCATTAAGAGCACATCACAACATTATTGCATGGAGTATATGGAGAAATTACTCATCTATTCATTTAACATAAAAAAATCACGAGGGCTTCCATACTACTGTATTTAATTCTTCCAGAAACTTTTTTTCCAATGGACTTCTGGCAGAATTTGGAGTAAATTTTGTGTTCTCTGGTATGTTTATTCCATGCCACAAAAACTAATACTATGTTGAATTCAGAGTTTCTATGTTCCTCCTATCTATAAGAGTAGTAAAACCCATAATTTTCTCCATTTTGCAACTATATTCAATTTCTAAAAAATAAATGTAATATCTAAGGTAGTATACCATATACAAATGAATTAGTTGATTATTCAACTTATTTATTATTTAGACTTCATTGTTTACCTGGCACATTTATAGTTGAAGGCCTTTTTTAGAAATACATTTACAGATAAAAATAAAACTATTTAGGCCTTTTCCTAATTAGATAAGTATTTGATCGTATTCTTAGATGGATAATCATAATAATCAATTAGAGACAAATATGTTTTATAAAAATTCTATTATATATTCTACAAGTTTAACATAAGAAATATTTTCGAGCCAAATAAAGGAAATTCTGCAATATATATTTTCTTCTTTTTTAAATTACTTCAGATGTTCAGTGTTCATAGTTTACTGTTAGTTATCTATATGCAATATAATCATACAACAACCTGTTTTCAAATGTGTCATAAGTTGCAAAATATTCATTTGATTTGCTCACATTTTTAATGAAAATCAAAATTACAAAAATGCCCTCTCTGAAGCAAGAAAAGATGGCTTTGTTATTCCTTGAACCCCTGGCCAGTTATTCCCTGATTTAGGAGAGATGAAGCATAATTTATAGACATAGAAGTGATAAAGCTGTTTTTTGTTATATTTTATATATCTGAATGTGTAAATGAAAATTACACAGTGTTTATGTTTTTTGAAAACCTGTGGTACATGGATTCCATATGTGAACATGTTAATTCTATTTTTTTCAGGAGTATTTCCTCTGAATCTGATGATAAAACACATGCCAACTGCTGTAGTAGACACCACAGAGAAATAGCCTTGGTAGATCAGACAATTAATTTGTGTCTGGCTTTGCTTCAATGAAGAGATGAAAACAAATTTACAGCTTTAAGATTTGAAAAGGAAAGTCCTCCTGACTGGAATTTATACTAGGAGAAACACTAGGTATTCATCAGGGAAAGCAGTGATCAAAAAGTATATCCCCCACCTTCTGCAGAAAGCAACCCTAGGAGATGCCATCATAGAGATGGGTAGAGGGTAGAGACTTGGATGAGAAAGTCTTGGGTTCCATGAGGTGAATTTGTTTGACTGGGAATACTGAATAATTTTAAAACTTAAACCCCAAGCACAATCAGTATGTTTTTGATAAATATATTGCATATGTAGAATTCTTCTGATTCTTCTGAAAGTTAAAATGTTAAAATAAAGATGTATGTACTACTTTATACTCTTATAAATGTACCACCAAAACATACCCTTTAAGCTTCTGCTAAATATGCATTTATCATTGCTGTAAATGCCAGGATAACTCTAGTTAACTCTTGGTAAATTCTACCACCTAAGTTACCTTCTGAACTTCTTTAATTTTTTGTTAAATTCAAAAGTACAAAAAGTTGAACCCCAACAGGACATTATTTTCCTAGTAATTTATTTGTTCCCACTGCTACGATTCACCTTGAAACCTGCTAGTAAATGTATAACCATGTACTGTAACCAGACTGCCCTCTTCACTCTGGCTCTTGTGTGTTCCAGCGGGGTGATTTTAATTTTATTTTATTACAATTAAGGTAATCTACATTCTGGTTTAAAACACTTAGTTTGTCATGTCAAAAAGAGGTATAGGCTGAAAAGGAAATGCCAAACTCAGACTACCCATGAGGCAAATAATTCTTCATTTTACCAGCAGTAATCAGATGTTTGTTGTGTCTGTAAGGATGGTTTAGTAATGTCTTTGTGACTGCTGTTGAAACTACAGTAACGGACAGGTGATGTAAAAACCATAAAAATGATAAGATAATTCTTTAAGGTAACAAAATAAAAAAAGATGTATGGTTTTCACTGAGACTGGATTTCGGATTGGACAAAATGACAGCTGTTGAAATTGCCTTTGTCAAAGAGTCAAAACAGTAGTCAGCTTGAAGATCATCTTAAAAGGTATTCAGGAAACGAATGTTTCTTTGAAAATAGAGAAAAGTCACACTGGAAAATGAGAGAGGGAGAAAAAGAAAAAGGGCTACACTGAAATTAAGTCTTTTATGAAATGTTCTGTGATTTCATTACAGATACAATTTCCTTAAGTTTAATACTACTTCAATCACAGTAAAAAAGGACATAGTAATATGTTTCAGCTAAAATTATTTAGAAAAGTGAATTCCTAAACTCAACTCTAAGTTGGTGCGTAATTATAGAGATGAATAATAAATATTAATATGTGCAAATATGCACAGATATATTTATGCATACATATATGCAGAGTAAAAAGCATTTGAAACTTTGTAATAAACTTCCATAGCATAACCACAGAGATTATCAATCAAGTTTCATTTCTAAACTCTGTAGTACTTCAGATTAACAGCATAAAAAAATTGGACCAGGAGGTTGTCTTCTCACAGAGAGTACTTGTTACTAAGTACATTTCACAAAATTTGGAAAATAAAAACGAATTTAATTCTGTAATTCAATAATGCAAAAGTGTTATTTTTGAATTGCAAATCTCTTGCCTGTTTTTTTTTTTTTTACTTTACTGATCAGAATAAAATATCATAGTTCTTTTTCACTAAAAGACTAAAGAGATTTGTAAATTTCATTCTGTCTAATGCACTATCAACAGAATGGCTTTCTAAATTACAGTTAAACAACAGAATGCTCTGAAGTCAAAGTACTTTTCAAGTGTCAGCAACAGCATAATTTGAAGTTAATGTAGATGTCAAGACATAATTCACCGACTAAATTTAACTTAGAAGACCTTTAGGAACTACAATTCTCGAGAAGAATTATATTTGACTCTGATAGCTAGGCTGACATTGCAGGATATTATTTAAAGTAATTTTATATTTCACTTGTTATGGTATCCTTCAGCTACACGAACAGTTCTGAAACAAGACATATACACTTTTTAAAGCACAGTGATGTTCTAAACATTGAAACAATATAGAAGACTACAGTTCTGACAAATATTTATTAATGCCTGAAATAAAAATACACCTCAATATATCTATTTTGGATGCATTAATACACATATATGAATATTAATAATATATGTGAATGTTGAGGGAGAGTTATTGAAAAATGGAATTTGTCATATTGGAATAAGCATACCTTTTCTTACTGTCCTTACAAACTGGTTAATACAAAATAGAAATAGGCTTCCAAAATGTCAAAAATACTATTACATTCTAGGTTTAATAAGAGTAGATTTAATTCCCATCTTCAGTGATGATAGAATAGTTTGGCAATTACCTTTGTAAAACACATCCCTTTGTAAGTGGTAATTAGCTTAATGTCAGTAAAACTTAACCTGTTAGGAAATGTTGGAATGACTAATTACTAGATACTGCTCTGATTGATAAATATTAAGATTTATTCTCCTTTAATTGAGATTATTGTGTTGTTTTTTTCAGTTTAATTTAAAGGAGGTAAGAATGTGTCCTTTTTTGCCGACTTAATATGAGTTGATTGTTTTTTTAAAACAAATCTTTAGGGGATTTATGATCTTCTATTAAAAATACTGCATAATTTTCTAGTTGGGTGTTCTGGATGGTATCTCACCTGACAGCTATCTCACTTGAATTTTAGCTATGGACTATAAGCCTTTACAGATGTGTAAATATTTACAATTCACAGTTCCCACTATTCAATGTCACAAGCAAGCACTGAGAGATTTTTCTTTGCCTTCAGTGTTAGATTTTGTGGCCAGGTTTTGATAACAGGGGGGGCAACAAGGGTGGATTCTGTGAGAAGCTGTCAGAAGCTTCCCCATGTCCAGCAGAGCTACTGCCAGACGGTTCCAGGATGGATGTGCCACTGGTCAAGGCTGGGCCCATCAGGAATGGTAGCAACACCTCTTTGCTAATGTATTCAAGAAATTAAAAAAGTTATTGGTGAGAACACAAGAGATGAACAGCTCTGCAGACACCAAGGTCAGTGCAGAAGGAGAGGCAGGAGGTGCTCTAGGCACCACAGCTGAGATTCCCCTGCAGCCCCTGGTGCAGCCCATGGTGAGGCAGCTGTGCCCCTGCAGCCCATGGAGAACCACAGGGATGCAGAGATCCACCTGCAGCCCATGGAGGATCCCACACCAGACCAGGTGGATGCCTGAGAGGAGGCTGTGATCTGGTGGGAAGTCTGTGCTGCAGCAGGCTCCTGGCAGGATCCCACAGACCCGAGGAGAGAGGAGCCCATGCTGGAGCAGGTTCTCTGGTAGGACTTATGATCCTGTGTGGAATAGGCTGTGCCTGAAGTACTGCACCCTGTGGACCCACACTCCAGCAGTTTGTCGAGAACTGTTCCTCCTGAGATGGACTCACATTGGAGAAGTTCATGGAGAGCTATCTCCTGTAGGAGACACCCAGGCTGGAGGAGGGGAAGGACTCCTCTTCCTGAGCAGGAGCAGAAACAACCTGTGATGAACTGACCATTCCCATCCCCCTGTGCCACTGGGGAAGGTAGAGCCAGGGGGAAGAGTGGGGGCAGGAGTGTTTAAGTTCTTATTTTTCATTGTCCTGTTCCTGTTTTCTCAGTAATAAATTCAATTATTATCCCTAACTCAAGCCTTTTTTGTCCATGACATTATTTGGTGAATGATCTCTCCCAGTCCTCATCTCAGCTCATGAACCCTTCACTATATTTTCTCTCCCCTGTCCAGCTGCAGAGGGAGTGATAGAGAGGCTTTGGTGGGTGCCTCGCATCCAGCTGGGGCAAATCCATTACCTCTTCCCTACATATCTGAAATTAGGAGTCATTGTTTCTCCTCACGATGATAGTCATTTAACCTCAGAAAGTTACAGACAAAATAGGCTTGTGTTTTAAGCCAAAATGAAGGGATTAGCAAATATTTAGTGTTTGTTTCATATTTTCACAATGTGATTAAATAGAGAAACTTCAAAACATAATAATTTTTAAAACGCTAAATTCCAGACAAAATCACAGGGAGAAACCCAGAGAAGCTATACAGTTTTTCAATAATTTAGTATTTATTTTGACAAGTGATCAAACCAAGGGCTATTGGAAGAAAATATATAATGAGATTTTCTTAAATAAAATTTTACAAACCTACAAATAAACTAAATTTCTATGTAATCTCTAAACACATAGTACAATGATATGGAGCAAGTTCATTGCCATCAAGACTTGTAGTAAAAGCAATATCTTCTATCTTCTTCCATTTCAGCTATCAATGGAAAAATTTGAAAGAGCTGATAAAGAGTTTAAACAGGATTTGGACACATTGTTGGGTTTTTTCCCCATAAGATTTGATTTCTTTGCTGCAAAGTAAATAATTCAAAATAAACTTCAAAAAATAATTGTTGCAATAATAGATATAAATTATATTTATTACAAAGAAATCCACTGGACTTTGACTGCATGCTTTGTTCAGAGTGTAATACATAGTATAGGAGAGATATTATTTATGGAATTGAGCTCTGTGATCTTCTAAATGAACTCCAAGGAAAACAAGCCTGTACACAGCAGGGCTCCTTGTTGTGCTAGTAATGTGTTATTGAGAAGGATAAAATACTTCTCCCACAATCTACAAACTACCTCATTGTCAGTGCTGACAATTAGACTGTAACTACCATAAACAGATGTATCTTAATTGTCTGGCTTAATAATATATTAAAGTATATCTTTAGATCTCAACATATATTCAAAGGCTCAAGATCTAGTGGCAGACTGCCTTCATCCATCCATGCATACAGGCTTATTTAATAGGTACTTTTATCAGGGAAGTCCTGAACAAAAGACAAAAACAGGCACCTTTTTCAGGACAAAACCTTTTCAGCCAGGACCGCAGTGTTCATATGGTGTGGGCACATCACCTTGGATCCAGAACATGCATTTTCTCATTAGCTATTCCATCTTTGTAAGTAAGGTCCTAAATTCAATAACTCTCCCTGGTAGACCAATTTGTTTTTAACAGCTACTCTCTTTGCAAGACACCTTGTACTGCAGTCATGGGGTTTTATTCATTTGAATCATATGGCTAAATATAATTATAGCTGTCAATTACTTTGTACTTTCAAAAAACACAGAAAATGTGTTACATTGTATATAAGGCACCATTAGTGGAATTGTTTCCTTACTAATTGGCAGAGGTTGGAAGTGTTCTTTTTGGACCTCTTCTGTGCCTGCCCTCCCCCCATACTTTTCTTCAGAAAAAAAAAACCAACATTAATTTTATCCAATGACATTTATATGTAAATACTTCAAAGAGTTGCCAGTGCCAACCAGAATATGGACTATAATAATCTGACGTAAGGCATTAAACCTCCAGAAAACCTAATTTACTCATGCAATCTTTGACAAGGTTAACCTTAAATACTTCACTAATCTGTGGGAGAGCTTTGACAGAAAAGGTAAACCACCTCCTCATCAGGAATAACCTACAGCTGCCCTGGTTAGGACAGTCTGAAATGTGCCCTCAGTTAAAGGCGGCAAATACAGAACTCCTGTACCCTCGCTCTGGGCTACAGTGAAGAACAGGAATGTATGTGGGGATGGGGAGAGGGGAGAGGGATTGCCTGGGCATTCCTCCTTTCCCTCTAGAGTTCAAAGAGATAAATGAGCCCTTAATGAGTCTTGGAAAGCAAAAGTCAACCTAACCTTCCGCTAATGAAGCAGTCCTCTTAAAGCTACTGCCTAATTACCTTGTATCTCTTAACTTCGATGGAATCTCACTCCAGGGGCCTTTAAAATTCAGTCTTTCCGCTTATTCCTCAAGCCTGGAAGTGACAGATGTATTTAGCATTTATTAAACCCTGGAAACGAGGCACAAGCAAGTCCCTGCAGCGAGGTGTGTGTGCTCTGCCCCTGTTTGCATATCTGCACCCCTTCTCCTCAGCCCACAGGGGCACCTCCCAGACCCAGTGGGACATTTTAAGAGCAGACTTGGAGCTTACCCTTCTTCTCAGTGTCTCCCTGGCTTGCTTCCCAAACACATTGACAGAAGGCAGCTCTCAGTGAATGAACTGGGTGTTTTCAATCTTAGTCACATTTCTGTACACACTCAATAGTCATCTCACCAGTGTTTCAGCGCATCATTCAACTTTATTTTCAGAGACACAGCTTATTACTGAATTTTTTTTCTCCCATCTCTTCCTGCAGAATGTCTAAATGCCTGTTCTGTTTCAAGCAGCAAGGAATTAGTTGGCTGGGGCTTGGTAGGATGGTTGGGTGGGTTTCTTTGGGTTGGGTTTTCTCTTATTTTCCTCCAGTATTTCATGTCTGAGAGCAGATTTGGGATATATCTATAAGTTTGCAACGTTGTGTTGGTTCCCACCAGAACTGTGTTGTCAAGCACATATAATTTCAATGATTATTAAAAGTTTCCAACACAATCTTAGGAAACAAATCATTGGAGAATATGCTACAAAAAACTAACCTCCAGATTTCTTTCATAAAAATATGATTCAATAATAATGATTTAATAGCTCACCTCTTTAGTGGTAATTTTATTTACTTGATATTTTTAAAATATGCTTCCTATAAACTCACCTGGTAGTGATTGCAAAATTGCATTAAAAACTATAAACAGATGGTTTTCACAACTTGCTGGCCATCAAATTCATATGTCATCACCTTTTCAGAGGTGGCTAATGTAAAACAGAAATGTTCAGCAGCCTTAAATAACCATTGGCTCCACAAACTAGATTAAGTACATGAAGACAGTTTTCAGCTGCAAAGTATTTGCAAACATATTCAGTCTCTCCAGAGTAACAGCCTCAGCTATTGGAAGGGAATTTAAATGACATTCACAAGATTTTAAAGGAGTCAAAATGCTACAGGAAAACATCTAACCTAAAGAATAAGGATCTTGCAGTATAAGATGATATCAGATTTTTAAATTACTTTTCTTTGTAAAATATTCTTGTAGAATAAGAGACTTCACTCAGCAGTTCATGTATCTCATGACTACTCCCTCAGTTTTACTAAAGAATTCCAATAATATATTGCAAGTGAATATAAAATCCCATAAATATTACAAATTTTTGTTCACTTAAAATTAAACACCTGTACTATGCTATTTGGAAAGTAAATATTGCAAAATGACAGTTTTCTACAATTATTGAAAATACTGAATTAGGTTGCCAGACTCCATCTGGATCCTAATTTAAGAATTCATACATCACAGACATTCCAACTGAAAAAAACTCATCATGAAGGCTTAATGGTATATGAAAAATATACCAGGTATATGAAAAATCCATAGTAAATATAATTTGGAACAGCTCTGTTGCTGAGGTAAGACATGGCCTTGCTTCTTACAGGCAAAAAAATCCTCTCACTTTTTAAGCTAGGTCAGAGAACACAACTGAAATTCATTCATCTTTTTTTGAGAAATGCAATAGAGGTATTTTCTTCAAGGTATATGACCTCTATAATGTGCTAGCAACACTGTACCACAGCAAAATGTATTTTAAGAAGTAATTTAAAAAGTAAAATGTAGTGGAAATTGTCTCTGGTTTTGGCAGGGGGTTGGAACTAGGTGACCTTTAAGGTCCCTTTAAACCCAAACTATTTCATGATTCTATGATTCTGTGATGATGATAAACTTCTGATCCAGTATCCCATATATAGGAATATCAGACAATCTGAAAAAAATATGAACCTCTGATCTCTCTAAGTGATGTGAAGATCAAAAAGATTTCAAATTAATCATTCTTGGATGAAAGATGAATTTTCATCAAGAACAACTTCAGGAATGTTTTTCAGACCAGTCACATGCTCCAGATAGCAAATCAGTATGTAGGATATAAAAGTTCATAGAAAGAAAAAAAAAATTGCCTAAAAGATCATGGGGAAGGGTCTATAAAACTGGTAAAATGTACAAGTAAGCTTCTTAATGTCTGGGTACAAACCAAACAATCTAGAGGCAAATGATTCACTGGTTTGTACATACCTACCAAAATAAAGTATCATTTGCTGATTTAACACAACATTTTATTCTCTGTAGGAACAGGGAGAGATATAGTATTGCAACTCAAACACTATCTGTCCACAAAAAGAAAAACAAAACCTGAATTTTCCATTAGTCACGTATCTTACTGAGACTAAAATATTTTCTCTAAAAAATAAAAGATTCTTATTGCAGGTAAAATTGAGATTACATGAACACTTGTCTGATTAAATGACTGTAACATAAAAAGTGAGTTAATGAATTAGGAAAAAATAAGAAAACACATGAGATGCTAGCCTAAGAATTAAAAGGTAATTAAAAAAAACATAGTCTTGTCTGTTACTAAAGCAGAAAACTAGAGAAGGAATACCTAAGGGTATTGAATGTAATATTTACAAATGTTTATGTGAAGCTGCAAAATGAAACTACAAAATTTTAAAGAAAAATAGATTGAGGGATTTCAGCTTTTAAATTAAAAAATAAATTAAAATGATCTTCCCAATGCCTGCATAGAGGATAATTTTGCACACAAAAAGCCAAAATCAGAACAGAGCAGATCTTCACCAGGACATGTCTTTGCAGTCTTGGGCACATGCTGTAGTACCTCTGCCCCTCTGCAGTGCCCCAAGCTTTTGCACTGAACATCAGTATGGGAACTCCTCACATCTCAAAACTTGGGGTAGGCTCTGAGGTGTCCCTGAGACAGGCTTAACGAAAGAATCTTGCCATGCAGAACAGCAGGAAGGATTTGAAGAACATTTAGGATCTAATTGGGGAGTTCTGAGTTTTGCCTGCCTCTTGATGCCATGGCAGCAGGATGCCCTGAGTTCTGATCAGCTCCTATCATCAGTCTTGAGAAAGCACTGATGCTGTTCCAAAAGAATTTGATTGGCAGTGAAGTGTTTGCATGTTCTGCAGAGCAGTGGCTCTTTATTCATGGTCAGTCTCAAGTGACTCAGCTGATGGCCAACACTTCACAGATAACTTACAATCCATGAGACACGTTTTGGAATCCTTAAATCAAGCTTACACTGCTTTGAATGGAGGAAAATAACATAAGGGGACAGTCATATGAAGTAAAAGTATACCTGTGTTTTTAGAAAAGCACTTTAATTCAACTGTTCCGAACCAGTAGATCAAGCAGTGTTGCAACTCTTAAATTTTTTTATGGTTTTCATTTACACTAAAATCCACTTTGGTAATTAAAAGTTATGCAATGATTCGAGTGCATCAAACAGTCATGGATGTAAAAAAAAAAAAAGAAAAAAAAATCCAGCAGTTTATTCTAGTTATCTGAGATTAATTTCTTAACTCAAGGCATTAGGTCACTTTTTTGAACCTGAACACCCAGATTAATACTTTAGTGACAGTAAAGCAGACAGTATAAACATGCCCTAGAGCTTTTTCCATGAATCAAACTTGGTTTTCTGATCCTACCAGCATGAACAGCTTGTAAATGCTGTTCCCAAAAGACTGTAGCTGTCTTACGGCTGGATAACATTCTGCCGGGAAGCCTCGGTCTGGAACTGCTGACAGGGTTTCTTGCCAGTACATTTCTTAAAGCTTAAATATCCATTTAATTGTGACTGACTAGTTGGGATACAGAATGACCACCAAGATGCCTCCAGAGTACTCTTTTCCATTTTTCTTACTTTGAATAAATAAAATTCTTCCTGCTGTTCTCCACAGAGAAATAAAAAGAACAAGTTCTGAGCTTTTAAATTTAGCTTCTCTTTCTTTACATTCCTTCAAGGTATCAATCTTTGAAAATGTTAAGAGAAGCATCCATCAAGCATAGGCAGGAGTTAGAATGGGGTCTTCTCCCATTCTAATCTGAGAAAGGGCAGGCATGCTATCACCATGATTACACCCTCTGATGAGTCGTTTCTCCCATAGGCCATTTATGTTAAGTGAAAGCACTAGAAAACAGAAGTCAAAAAATATTGCATTTCTGTAAACTGGCCAGATATGTAGGCTGGCAAATGAGCCTAGCCATGAATGCCATCAAAGTGACTATTATATAATCAATAATCATTTAGAAGAAAATGGAAAAATTGTTGAAAGAGTAACTAAGTAGAATGGGTCTATTCTGTATGCTTAGATTAAATCAACAATAAATGAAAGGAAATGCCGTTAGAAAGATGTAACCATTTAGATAGAACACTCTGTTAAAAGATCACAAAATAAAACAGGAGGGGGGGCTTGTTTATTTGCCCAGTTTTTAAAGAATGACAATCTTTGCATAACAGATGACAAAGATATCATCAGGCACAGGATTTAAGTGAAGAAAGGATCTAAAGGAAAACATCAAATGCCGGAAATCAACAGAATAAACAAACAGCCAAGTGAAGTTCAGCAGAAAAATACTCACAATGGTAGAACAACAACTGAGAGTAAGACTCACAGTCATGGTCAATAGTCATTTATGGTCTAGCACAAGTGAAAGAAAGAACAAGCTGGAAACACGAGGTGAAAAAAAAAAGAGGACACAGTAGTTTCACTATTTGGGCAATAAAAACCATAGGATAGAAATTACAATTAGTAGGAGAAAATCTGTGCTAGAAAAATGCTGATTTGATTACAAAATCAAATACTGAGAAAATCTGAGAAAAACTGATTTACGCAGAGTTGTCTCTTATGTGTCTTTACTTCACTATATGTACCTGGGACCATACTTAAACAAAACCAGCACAGAAAATGACTGAACGCTACCAGATTGACTCCAACAAGAACTTGTTTGGTACAGCTTTGGCTTTGTGCAAATATACAGAAATAAAAGCAGATTTATTTTCGTAATTTAAATTTTTGTCAGGTAGCTTTTCTCACACATTCTTTCACTGTAGTTTTTCCTTGTATTTTGCTTCTTCAATATGACTCCCTAGCTTTTGGGTTTGAGGAAGAAAAAAATTATATCATGCATTAAAATTTTTGTATATGCATAAACACATACTTGGACCCTGCCAGCAGCGTAAAATAAATGCATTCTACCTAAGTCACATGCTGCTTTATGTCATCAGATTTTTGACCATATGAGATATGGAATTATTGAGAGGACAGGAGAAATTGGCAAGGAAGAGGAACAGGCCACTGGAACTACGTATTGGATGAAGAGAGGCAGTTCAGATGATGACATGAAAACAGGTGTTACATATATAATAACTATCCCTTTAAACCTGTTCTGACCACTGAATTCAAAGAATACTGATATAATACAGTTCCAATTACAGAAAGTCTGCCTATCCCATGGAAATGTTATAGAATAGTTCATCCTCCTTAATCCATGGAGTACTTATATATTTCTCCTCTCTTCTATTTCCTCCCAATTGATTCAGATATTTCTGGTACTGAGGTGTTCAGAACTGTATACAATAATAGATGTGTAGTCTAGCCAGTGAAATAAGGTCTGACTTCTCTGAACAGTGACGTGATGCCCTTTTTCTGCAGGCAGCATTAATTACAAAATCTGAATTTCTCTGAACACTTTCATTGTATCATAGAGCTTAGTGGGAAGAAAGATCATCTTGCCATTTCGGCATCCCACCCTGAATATCACTGCAATCAGTGCAGTGTAAAAAGGATGAGCACCCAACAAGAACTTGAAACATAGGGATATTTTGAAATGTATTTATTAGTACGCTGTTTAATATGTATGTAAGTGGATACAGATGTCAGTTTCTCTGTGCTACATAAATTTGGGTTATGAATATTTTTAATTTTGCTTTTGAAAGCTTTTATTCACAAGATTCCAGATTGTTCCTATATATGGAAATATTCAATGATATTAGGAAATTGTGCAAAGATATCTTTAGTGTGCACAGTTAATATATTTGTCATGATTAAAACATCTCATTAAAAGTTATCATCAGGTCAGAAAATGGGTGTAAATGTGTAATATGTGAATGACTGTCTAGACCCAGTCCACAGCCTGTAAAAATCAGTGCAAACACTACTGCTGCCAACAGATTATTAAGACTTGTACTTCATGTCATAGCATTGCATAAGTGCATAGAAGAGAACTGCTTTTTTGACTACTCAAATAGAGATATTGTTAAATCCCTATTTCTCTAGCAATAAACCGGTATTTGCCTTCACCAATCCTTTCCCCAATTCTCAAAAAAAACCCCAAAACCAAACCAAAACACACAGACCTCCCAAATTAAGATAATTTTGAGAAACCTTTGAATGTTATATTTGCAATGCTGATCTGAAATACTCTGGCATATTAAAATGCTTCAAGGTAACCAATAAAAGATTTTTACTACTTATTTCACTATGTAAATTCTCTATTCCTATCAAACTTAATATACTGTTACTGTCTTACCTTCTGTAATTAGTAACACAGAACTCCTTTTTTTTCCCTTAATTTTAACTACCGATTAGATAACAAGCAAATTACTATGTTTGCTCCACTTTGGAAGAAAACTGTGGAAGATTGCTAATCTATAATTTGTGAAAACTGCGTCAGGACAGAAGATATGATCCAGTCCAGATGAAGGTGATTCTGAGTCAGTTACCAAATACTACCTTCTCAGAAATGGGGAAAACGTAGGTGCCTCTACAGTTAAAAAACTCTTTGAATCAATATAACTAAAGAGAAACTTTCTCTTGTAATGAAGAAGCATGTTTCAAGTGAAAATATTAAAATTTATCAGTTTCTATTTGCATGTAAATTCCAGTAGAATAATATATACCTCTTAGATATTGAATTACAGACTTGTAGACTTCTGCTAATATATCTTATCTGATTTTATGTCACCTTTAAGAGGTACTGATTCTATCATAAACTATTTCAAAACCAACTAAAGCTTTACAGCTGCTATATCAGACTATAAGACACATGAATATATGTATATGTTTCTTGATTTCACGTATTTTATTATAGCTAAACAGGAAAATTTTCACACCCTTAATTTCTGGTGCTGAAATCACTAGCATTCTTAAATCAATCCGTTGTGTCCTTTTCTATTTTAAGGTACAAAACTTTTCCTTAGAATCTAGGAAGTATCTAGAGTATATCTTAAGCTATATATAGCTTAAATTAAAAGAATGCATTAAAGTTGATACTGCAAGATGTTAACAACATTTTAGATCAAAATTTCCACAACTTCCTAAATATGCTTGGAAATGATCAACTTTGAGATGCTTCTTACAATGAAATCTTACCAATTCTTGTCTGAACATGCATCTTTATGACTGAAAATGCATACTGACCTGGTGGAAGGTAATTATCTAAACTTTTTAATGAGAAAATTGATCAATTCTCATTCAGTCTGCAGAACTGATAAGACATGCAAGTACAAAGGTGGGTTTTATCACCTACTTTAATAACACCTTTTAGGGGGTTTATCAAACGTTATCTTCACACAAAGAAAGGGGCATTTAACACTGTAATTAGTTGTCTGTTATTTACAACATGTGACACCAGAAAAAAGACAGTTTAAAAATAATAATATTATAGAAGTCCTTTATACCAACATTAAATGAATTTAGAATGTTGCTGGAAAAAGGAGCTCTGTGATTTATGGCTTTCTACATACACTATTTTAGATACAAAACATGAATGACATTTTGTATTAAATTTTAACATAATCTCATATGGATTATAGATTTCTCCCATGTATTTGATCCTTTCAAATTTGGAAGAAACTGCATCTGAAATACACCCACACTCTTTGGCAGCTTTTTCAATGAAATTTATAGCCAGAAATATGTCTGAAAATTTTGCATATGTAGAAATACTGTATTTTGCTTGTAAGCCTTTTCACCTCAGGAGAGCTCCATGGAAGAATCACACCTATCTTCTTTATTACAGTGTAATAAATGAGTAACTACTCAAAGGGACTCCAGAGAAATCCCTCAAAGTAATTTATATAGTATACTCAACTTATTTTTAAAAGTCTAAAGCAGTTATTGTGAAATATGCTGAGTGCAAATACCAGGTAGAAGACTCTTTACAGAAAGCCAATAAATATTAAATAAATAGCCCCTATCACTTTACCAGCATCATCTATTTTGTAGAAACCACTGTCTCATTGTTACAGATATTTAATTTCCTGCTCTGCAAAATATGTTCAAATATATTGAATAAAATCATACAACTTCTTATTTTGAAAAACCAGTTGATGTTAGCAAAGGTTAGTAGGTTCCATCTACTTCAATAGAAAATAATTAAACCTTGAAATAACTTCCTTACATGTTCTCAGACATTATTGCAACATACAAATATGCATTATATTTTATTTATTTTCTTTTGCTTAATTCCTTCAGGCATCTTGTTTTACTTTTTAATAATTTAATTATTCTATATTACTTCATTTAAATATTTAAGTCTCAGTACAGTAAAGTACAGATGATTACCATTAAATCCATTCTATTAATCATCATTCTATTTATAGATAACTGATATAAAGGAACTTCTTGGGACATCCAAAGTGTAATTTTCATTAAAACTTCCCATCAACATTAAATATTAATTACTCCATATTATTAGAGATTTCTTTTCTTAAAATCCTCCAATTGACACCTAAATTGGACTGAATATGCCTCATTCCTATGGAATCTTCTAAGTCTGGCATATCCTCAAGTGCACTCTACAGCTGTCAGGATTTTTAAAGATTTCCTGAGAACAATTTTGCTAATTTTTTTTGGCACTTAGAGATGTGGATTTTTTCAAGCATAATATCTGTAAGTTAATATCCAGACAGAATAGTCTGAACTTCAGGATTTTCAAGTAAATAAGTTGAACTGTATGGGAGGAAAGTAGTCTTTAGCATTGGCTATTACTTATAAATGTATTGTCAGATACTGAATGAGACTTAAACATTTACAAATTGGCAATGAAACTTGAAAACAAAAGACAATTGTGTTCTAGCAACACAGAAATACATAAGAATTAAATGCAGACTTTATTTATTGCTGTCTCTGCTAAGATGCAGCAATAAAAGTAAAGCTCTACACAGAAAAATGTATTTATTGCCTTTAAAGGCTACCACCTGAATTACATTTTTCCCTGTCTTCAAGCACCTGCATTTCCAAGGCAGAAGCTTAGGCTCTGTAACTCATCAGAGGACATGGACATTTATCTCCAAAGGACAAACTGAAAATAATGACTGAGCAAGTAACCTTTTGCGCTATGTAAAATTTCTGAGGGGGTTGGTCACCTTGGGGCTTTTTGTACCAGGTCACACTTTGCCCTTTAATTTTGGATTGTGATCAACAGCATGTCACTAGAAAGCAGCTCAACAGCAGAACAAATTGAAAGCAATACTTCAATGTTTAATTCTTCCAATCATTCATCTCTCCAGAACATTTGCAGCTAGAAGTAATAGTTTTCCATTTATTTGTATCTAAAACATTTTCCTTCCATGAATTTATAAGCAGAGTTTTTGAACCCTGTGGGATTTTGGCATCCCTTGTATCCCATGACTATGAGTTACAGAGTTTAACTGTGCACACCTTGACAAGCTACGTTTTTTTGAAGGATTGAACTTGGTACCCAAGGCATATAAGTGGGTGGCTATATTGATGTTTCAGCTTGGATCAGAAGCAAACCTGATCATTCACACTCACCAGGCTTGAATTCGACACGGCAGGGAGGACTCAATGTGCTGCTGTATTGCTTTTGGGCAAAACTGAACTGGAAGATGAGCCTTGTGAAGGCACACACAAAGAGACATTTCCATCAGCTCACAGGACCTGGTTAGAGCTATGCTTCCACTATGCCACATTACTTGCTAATTTAAACATAGCTTACTTATTTTACCTAGGGAACTGCAGGATGGAATTATTTTCCATCCTCTTTTAGGGAGTCTTCCTTCATTTTGCAGCTAAATAGAGCAGTACTTTCATCAGATCACAGGTGACTACAATCTGTCTTTCTGTACACCAGTTTGGTTCCCTCCCTGAGAATTAAATAGTATTTCCTGCTGGGAGAAGCATCTCAAAAGTCCACGTCTGCCCAGAACAAAGGACAACATCAGACATTTACTTTCCCTTTTTCTTCCCTTAGGGAGAAAAAGAGAACAGTATTACTGCTACTTTTGTACTGAAAGTCACAGCTGGATTAGCTTATAACTCAGGGGTCCAACCATAGTAACAGTTCCATTCCAATGACTATTTGGATATGGTGTCCAAGACATTTTGACACCTATGACATGCTCTAGAGCTTTTTCTCTTTTTTCTAAATGTAACTTTAGAGATAAGACAAGGTAAGTTCTAAGACTGAAAGACATCTCACTACAAGGATGCCTGTGATTTCTGAGAAAAGGAACTAGCTGCTGAATAGTTGAAAAATTCTTACATTATGTGGCCAAGAATATGTACATTTTTGAGGAAAAAAGAAGTAAAAACCCCTCAGCCTTCTAAAGTACTACTTGATGAATTTTATTTCTTTCATCAAGAGCCAAATAGTCATCTTCCTTTCTTTAAATATTGAAATCAAGGCCAGAATGTTGCAGATAACAATGATAAACATTTTCATACATATTTTTCATCCTTCACTAAAGACTAAGGAAGACAAAATTATAAGAATTGCCAGATATATTAGAAGGGTCAAGGCGAAATATGAGTAATGGATTCAATAACAAGTTGTTCACTTGACCAGTCCCTACAAATATATAGAAAAGATATCATGTCATATTTCTTCCACTTTTTAACAATTCACCAGGAGGGGAAAGAGGAAAAAAAGAGAGACATGCCAAAAGCATTTGTTGATGTTCAGCTTCCCATTGCTCACAAAAGAAAATTAAGACAGGACATCACTTAATAATAAGGTGATATTGGCCTACTAACTCTAAATGCTACTGTAACCAAAAATCATTCCTCTGAATACCCAGGGTGTTACTTTCTACCTGGATTTTTTGCGGGGTTTTTTTTTTTTCCCTTGGTGGTTTTGCCTTTTCTTTTGTTGTTGGTTTTTGTTGCAGTTTTGGAGGTGTTTTTTGTTTTGGTTTTTGGTTGGTTTTTTTTTTTGTTTCTGCTGTTTTTCTGTTTGGGTTCTGTTTTTAGTTTTTTTCTTTCATGGTCTAAATATTTTGACCTTTGCACAGGTCCTTCAGAGTTCTCTTTTCCCCTGATAACTGCAAAGCTGCAAAGGAGATTGTGTTAATGTAAAAATTGGAGGAGAGTAACAAAAAAAAAAAAAGTAAAAGCCATGGATCAAGATAAAAAAAGTTTCACTAGGCAAAAAAAAAAAGTAAAATAATGATAATAATAATAATAATAATAGTAGTAGTAGTAGTAGAGGTAGTAGTAGTAATAGTAGTATGAGTAAAAGAATATACAAGTGATGCACAATGCAATTGTTTATCATGCACTGATGGAGGGACAGCCCATCCCCAAAAAGGGGACCGACTGCCCAGAGCAGCTGCCCTCAGTGCTACTGTTCAGCATGTTCAGCATGGTGTCACACAGTTTGAGATATCCCTTTGGTCAGCTGAGATGAGCTGGCCCAGCTGAGATCCTCTCCCAGCATCCTGTACATTCCTGGTCTCTTTGCTGGCAGGGCAGCAGGAAAAGCTGGAAAGTCCTTGAATCCATGTCAGCCCTGCTCAGCAACAACAAAAACATGAGTGTTATCAGCACTGTTCTTATCCTAAATCCAAAACTGCACCATCTACTAGGAAGAAATTAACTTGATCTCAGCTGAAACCAGGACAGCAAGTAATAATTCAAGGGACCCAAAATCACCTCTCTATCTTACTGCATATTTTAGTCTGTTTATACCCACAGACTCAGCCACACACATGGACTTCTTTATGGTAAGATTTGGATTAATGTACCTAAACCATTAGTGGTTACTGACCCTCCCTGAATTCAGGATATTTGGGGGCAAATGAATTGAAAAAAGCAAGATCTGTGATATGTGGAAATTGTGGTGCTGAGTCTGTGCATATGTAAAAGCAGAAAATGAACTGCAAAGAGAACACACATACACAAGTTGCCCTCATGTTAGATGAGGGAGAGGGAAATGAAAAATTATGAGAAGAAAGTTAAGTTTGTGATTAAGGCTGACAGAGGCTATCAGAATATGAGACAAAGTGCCAAGAAGAAAAGAAGGAAGAAAATAAAAATTCAGGAGATGGAGGAGGAAAGAGTGTGAAGCAAGAAATTCTGCACTAGCTGAGATGTCAAGTTACAATGGAAAAAAATAATTACGTCCCACACTTTGAAGTTAGCATACCAAAATAGCTTATACAGAAGAACTGGAAGATGAGAAAAATATTCCAGTGACCAGACATTTCTTAAGAATATTTTATGATAAGAACCAAATTTAGAATTTTTGACAAGATTTTTATACTACATAATTGTTCGTTTTCCTTATTAAGCTCTTGTTCTCAAAATGCTAATATAAATAAAGTATCACACCTTACCTCTTTCTACCTTCCCATTAATTTCCTGAGGAATTAAAAAAGGCCAGGAGCATAATCAGCTTTAGATGATATGCATAAGTCACTCTCATTTTGTTTCCTAATGTGGTGGTAGAACACAACGTTCTGCAATTCTAAGGATCAACACTAGTCTTTCTGCTGATGATCACCAACTGGAATCTGTCTGTATATTAAGTAAAGGACCAGCCAGTTCAACAATGCTGGAGAAAATCTGCCCCTGTATCCTGGGACATCCTATAACAGTCCATATCCCACAGGAGGTAGAGGTACTGTTCACACAGTGTGCAGCCCAAGCTCTATCACCACAACACACACAAAGGTATGAGCTAATCCTCCTAAAGTAAAACATCATCTTTAAAATATGTAACATCTTCAATATTACATTGTATTAGGCTTATTTGCAATCCTAAAAACTTTGCCTGTTGAGGCCACACTTCAATTCCCATGTCCAGTTCTGGGACCCTCACTACAGGAAAGACACTGTGGGGATGGAGTATGTCCCAGGAAGGGCAACGTAGTTGGAGCACAGGTTCTGGGAGGAGCAGCTGAGGGAGCTGGGGCTGTTTAGCCTGGAGAAAAGGAGGCTCTGGAGAGACCTTATCACTGTCTACAGCTGCCTGAGAGGAGGTTGAAGCCATGTGGTGACCTCTTCTCCCATGCAACCAGTAATAGGACAAGAGGAAATGGCCTAAAGTTGTACTAGAGGATGTTTAGACTTATTATTAGGAAAGATTTCTTCAGTAAAAAAGTGGTCAGGCATTGGAACGGGCTGTACATATAAGTGTTGGAATCACCATGCCTGGAAGTGTGTAAAAAACCTGTGGATGTGGCACCTGGGATATGGAATAGTGGTGAGCACGGCAGTGCTGCACTAATGGCTGCACTTGCTGATCTCTGAAGATCTTCTCCAGTCTGAATGACTCTGTGATTCTATGATTAACAGGTACTGTCTCTGAGAATATAAGACTCTTAAGTGCAGTCAAATTCCCTCTTTATACCCTTTTGATTTTAGTTTTATTATATTTAAGTTTTATGTATTTCTGGTTTTTTCCTGTCCCCTGAAAAAATGACATGATTTCTTATAAGTTATACATATGGTTACATGACAGGTTACATGACTTTTGTCAGCATTGAGAAAGACACACATTATTCTAGTGTTTAGTAATAAGTATTTTTGGAAGAAGCAGCTGAATAATTGATTTTTAGTTTTGTGAAAGAACTGACACGTCAATGTATTGCCTTAATTTGCTGTTCTAAATATAGAAAAAATAATTTTGATAATTTTTAATTAAAAAATTAACATTTTTAAGTTTTAATACAAAAATAATGAAAGCTGTATTTCAGCTTTTGAGAATAAATTGCTTCACTTGAAAATCACAATTTAAATCTACATTTTTAAAGTGATTTAATTTTTAATACCATTTCCTAATGTTTACTCTTTCTCACAGAGATTTTAAAGAGCAAGTTGATTAGATGAACCTTTCTCCTGTCTTAAATATTTTCTCCCATGTTGCTAAATAGAAAGTGTCATATTCAACGCTATAAATGTTCAGAAAGGATAACAGATTGCATGATACTTCATTCCATATGATATTACCTTTCACAGAACATTTCTCTGACAGACATGGGAAATATTTAGATACAAAGAATGGACTCAGTAGTCGTAATCTTTCAGGAAACTTTTAAGTTACTTTTTGAAATTACATTCTCTTGACACCTGGATATTTTCATTTATAGTCTTACTTTTAAAATTAAATTGCATACGAAGAACTAATTTTAGGATCTTTCCACGGGTGTCTCTTACAGTAAATTGTTCCATGATCTACCAATTAACCAGACATTTAGAGAGCCTTCATAGCAGTGTTTGCTAGAGTCCAGGGAATTGGATGTATGTTGCTATCACTGTACTAAAATATCTGTAATCTCCTTTCTGGCTCATTCTTTGCTAGAGGCATACAAATTTTTTCTAATTGAACTAGTCAGTTAAAACTCTCAAAACTATTAATGACAGAATCTGACTCAAATGGCCAATCATTTCTGAACTGCAAGTGACTGATTAAAGAGACTTTGTTCTCACAATACAAATACATTCTACTACCTAATCATAGCTTGAATATTTGTAACATGCTAAATTCCTCCCACAAAAGTCCATTTCCATGCATTCATTTTATTTCATAAGATTTTGGTATTAACATAAAATGCATGGCAAATCTTAAGGACTGAGAGAGAAATTCTAGAAGTCATGAACAAAGAGACAATTAATTTATGCCACTGACCACTTTTCTAGGAATAAAAATATCAGTCATGTTTGGTAATGCGCTCATCTCAGTCCATTATATATTGTATACGTGATATAGAAGATAAATCATCATTTGAATATACTCATCTCTTTTATAGTGCCCTATTGATCAGATGCAATATTTCTGCAATTTAAGTGGTTTTACCCATTTTCACAAAGAAAAAATACTATACAGAGAATTAGAACTTTGATGAATCTCATGAATTATAACATTTTAGTAACTAGCATACAGATCACTTTGTTCAGCTTATACTGAATGTTTTTGTTTATTACAAGTGTAGCTCTATTAGAAGAAATATTAGAAATAGACATGAAAATGTTAGTGTTCTGTAAGTGAGAAACAGTAATATGCTGTCCATATATGTAAAAAATAAATCATAAAGAAAAAATCAACATAAGTACAGCAATAACAGTTGCTTGAGAGACGCAAACATTCTATTATGGAATATGAGAGGAACAGACTTTAGTGATTAAAATTAATTAGTTAATTTTGCACTTCTCACGCATTCACCAGTCCTTGAAATTGCAATAAAAGAAGTTGACAGCAATAACCTTGCTATTCAATTTTATATGCCCAAGAAATATTTAGGGTAAGAAGCATCCAGGCATAAGACTTGTGAGTTACTTTTTGTGTGTGTTAATTGATGAGGCTTTTGAAACTGTAGCAATCTTAGGAGATTTTAAACATTCCACTGATGTTTTCCTTTTGCCTTTCCAACCTTACCCTTTGAAAGAAATACTTTGTTTCAAAAGACAGACAAGTTATATTAACAAATCAATAAAAGAATACAGGTGTTTTGAAATACTATTTTAAAATGCATATTAATTTGAAATGCAAAAAGCAGCAGACTTCAGTTTCTAGAAAAAGAGAAATAACAGACAGGGTTCAAAATCTGGTTCCTTATTTTTGGATTGCACATTGTTGCAGTGAAATTCCTCTGCATGAAGTCAATAAGCAGGTATTGTTAAATAAATTTTCATGCTCAGTCAAAAGTATTGATTTTTTAAAGTCCAATTTTCCTTTTATATGAATATATGTAGTAATTCTGTCTAATTGTATCAATCAAGAGCAAGCCACATTTGGTACTCCATAATTTACTCTCTATTATATGCTACTGTTTATCTATAAAGTGATATTTCGTGGTATGTAATTAGGACGAGCATAAACAAAACATCAAAACACAGCAGTTTAAAGCTGTACTGTGAGGTAAACCACATTTTCTGTTTTACAACACAAACATTTAGAGAACAGGAGATAAACCCAGAAACCTGAAGCCTTTTTTGTAAGATTGTATGTGTGGTTCTGATATCAGTTAATAATAACATTCCTCCACAATAGAACAGAGGTAGTCATGCTTAACAACCTTTGCTAAGAGTATTGAGATGTATATATTTAAAAAATCTCATATGTAAACACAGGTTTCAATGTACACATCACGTCCATGGAGGTAATGTAAGATTAACAGTAAATTTAACTATTTCTCCCTTTATTCTCTTTCTCCATATTTTCAGTAATCAAACACAAAAGTAACAACAACTACAAACAAACAAAAAAAGAGAAATTAATAAGTTGAAATGGTGTTTATTAGATTTCTAGTTAAATTCACAATAACTCTTTGGATTTGAAGCTGACTTGATTCCTTAATTAAGCCTGAGCTCAATTCTTCTAAATTGAACCGTGAAAAAATGCAAGAGTTATACATAATTTAATCACCTATTACTTTATTTCTATTCAAAGCTGTTCTTCATTAACAGCTCAGCTATTGAATTAACCAGCATGGGACAACCTGAAAATACGCATATTGAATCTGTCATTTCATCCAAAATAATTCTCCTTGGCCTCAGAAAAAGGCCTGTAGTGCTTAAATCATACTAGAAAATAATCTGATCCATGAAACCTATGTATTTTTTCTTATGTATTTCCAGTTGAGAAGTGATTTATAACTAAGTTAAAAACAGGTTTGGATTGTTTTAAGAGACAGTTTAGGAGAGCCAGTGATAAACTGTAGTCTTTTCACTTCAACCCCAGGTGAAGCACACAGGTAAAACTAGGGATTGCTTTGGAAGAATTCTCATGCAATAGCTATTAATTTCTTTAATAGAGATATTAATTACTTCTTTGCAATTTCTCAAGATAAAATTACTTTCAAATAATACATGACTAATATATACCAAGGGAAGTGTTAAAAGAATGAAACACCCATGTATTTAATTCTTCTCAGTATGAAAACCATTTCTTAATATTGTACATGAAAATAACTTTCCTTCAAGGGTAACGGATTTAAGTTTTTTTTTTCAGTCTGTGTGCATTTACTCATCTAAGAATAATTTTTTTTTCCTGTATATTAAAGAAAATTAATTTCCCATATTCTTCAGCTGGGAAAAAAAGACGTGTCATTTATGGCTGATAAATCCATTTAACATTTTTTCTCCCCCCTCCCCTGTTATTTCTTTTTGTTTCAGAAGAAGACAATTGGATTTGAAAAGTATATCAAGTGAAGGAAAGATTTTTTATTTTTCAGAGGATACCACATATCTTAATCTCTTATGCCTCAACCATAAATAAGTTCTGAGTGATCCATAGAGAGCCCACTGCAGTGGCTGATGAGTGGTCTGATATGGTGTTTGGGGGACAAAAAAAAAAAAACCCTCCCAAAATTTATAACTCAATGGTATCTTATGGGTATAACTGCAATTTACACTCTACATAAAGTAAGGTTGTACATTTGAAATACCTTATAAGCAATTCTAAACTAAAATTAATAAACCAAACAAGGTATTTTCTGAAGACAGGATTCAAAAGCATATTTAAGCAGACCTTCATCTACCTGTAAAAAACCATCAAGGTAAATGGGACGTTATTAAAATGTTCCTATGTTTCAAACTTGGAAAAAATCAGAGGAAGGTAACATAAAGTGGATCTTGCTCCTCCATAGGACCCAATGAGAAAGGACTTGTAATTTGTTTGAACTTTTATTGAAGGTATTTATGAAACTAATTTTGAAATCAACTTTTAAAAGGATTTATATTAATGGGTCAGTACAAGGCTACCTCAAAACACCAGAATAAAAGGGGAACAGGACATATCATTTCCATTATACAAGTAGTTAGAAATGTTTCAGGTTTCTAGTTGTCAAGAACTGCCACAAAAGGTAAAAAAGTTCAACATGAAATTTATTGTTCCTGCACGGACCCAAGGTGAAGAAGAATGAAGTGTGACTGAAATGAGACTTTATGCACAAATCAACATATTAGCAAAATAGAAGCTCTACACTTTGGTTATGCAATTCCAAAAGTTAATGCTCAATTCTGTCTACTGAGTGCTCATGGGTCAAGGAATGAGATTAGTGCTCATAAACTGTGGCTGACTGCATGACTATTGGAAGACCAAGATAGTCCTAAATTCACGGAATGTCATTTTTGTTCCACCAACACAAGCAAGCAAGAAGTCTCTAGATGAGAAATCCATTAGAGTTCAGTTGGTTTAACCATCTGTTTCTCTATGACTTCTAGAGAATTTTGTCCTATGACTGTAAGCATCTCACATGCATAACTTCTCCCGTAAAACAAATCTGTTTTTTTCTTTAATTATTTTTTATCTAGTCACGTGTTGTCCTGTGGAACCATTGCTCATAAGAAATTAATTCCATGTACATGGCTCTCTATCTATGCTTGAATATTATCTCTCAGTGTATTGGAAAACTTGAAACATCTGCCATAACCAGTTTAAAAATTAAATTCAAAAGCAGATTCAAGCATTCGGATTTCCCAGTAATTTTTGATAACCACAGGGTATGATTTATGCAAACAGGAATGTGCAGGAAATATTCCTAAGTCATACAACAAAGAGATACACACCTGAAATTCCAATGAATGCAGAATTAATCAGGTTTCTTTATAATTTGCCCAGTATCACTAGTAGGAATATAATAATATCTGCAAGTTCATTTCTCTTGCACAGAGTTCAGAAAATGATGTTATTAATAATGCATAAAATATTAAAAGCCAGTTCTTTTCATGCCTAATAACGAAAGGGTCTTTTTCATAAAAGTAAGTAAATATCCTAAGCATGACAAGTTTAAAAAGGCTGTTAAAAGATGTCACTTCACACTTGACACATTTCACACTTGACAGCATATTTAATAGATTTAAGCTGTGATCATCACTGACTAAAAGTATTTAATAGGGGATTTCAAAGAAAAGAAATTATTTCAGTTGGGAGCAATGCATTCAATGAAAATGTCTACAATTGTATTATTTTATATTTTCCTGCCTTTATTTTCAATCCTTTATCTAAAAATTATTACACCATTTATTGGAATTGCTTTTTTCTTTTTTACAAAGATACTGTCAAGGAACAATTCCCTTGATTTACATGCTTTTTGAATGCATTTATAACAAACAAAAGAATTTGTAAAATTAATTTCTCAGGATTTGCATACAAGTTACTCAGCTTTAATATTGAGGGTCACCTTTGTTTCTTTTCTCCACAGTGTATGTAAATGCTGACTGAAAAAAAAAAAGAATTAAAATATATAATGTTCAAGAGGATTAGGAATTTTGTTTAAGCAGAAATTAATGAAAAATCTCCAACAACTTAAGTGACATATGGCTCCCTGCTTTGTTTTTAGCCACAGTTCTGCTACAGCAGTATATTAACAAATCAAATATTATAAAAGAAGGGAAGGGAAGGGAAGGGAAGGGAAGGGAAGGGAAGGGAAGGGAAGGGAAGGGAAGGGAAGGGAAAGATTTTAATATAAACTTCCAAAATCCTGTTAACTTGGTAATGAGGAGTAATCACAAAAATATGGAATAAACTGAAGGAAGGCAGACATATTTCTAAAAATTTTACTGCTGAGAAAAATTCATATTTTTCAATATATAAATAGAAACAAATGTGCAATGATAGCACTGAAAAGACTGCATCTAATTCACACACACTTATTTTTAGGAACATGAAACACTTCTAAGTTTTAACGTCACTAAGCTATAACACATAAATGCAATTTTATTTCTTTATAGGGAACCTGCTGTGTGCATGCAATGTTTGCAGACTCTTTCTTTTCCATAAAATACTGGATAATTAAGTACCACAATTAGTTTAAAAGTTGTCAGCCTGAGGGGTGTAAATTAGTGAAGTAAACAAAGAACAGAAAAGAATAATTGTCCCAAATGGCAACTTTCAATATTAAAATGCATCATTTCATTATTATCAAAAAAGAATAATCTGAAAATTCTCTTTTCCTCCCAGTGAATGGCAGTGCTGTTGGTTACAATATGCTGGTGAAGAGAGGCATTCAAGCACCACCTGCAATCTCATTAGGCTGACATGGGAGTGGACACTGAAATAGGACAGGGGCCTCATCTGCCCTGGTTTCCCTGACCCTGCAACTCAGGTCCCTTTGTGGACCTCACACAGGTTTCCCAGCACCCACCAGCAAGGCAAATGCCTCCTCCAGCAGCTCCCTGCAGGGCTCACTCTTGTGTCCTCTTGTCCTCTGCAAGGCTTCCAAGGAGGCGCCGTGTTCTGCAAAGTCTCTGTGTGCTGCATTTCCCTGAGGTTTGATCCATATGCACACCATAAACTGTAATGCTAACAGGCTCTTCAGAACTTTATGACTCCAGTTTAGTATCCCCAAAAGCACCAAAATTACCAAAATAGCATTTGCAGTTTTTTAAAAGATCCACTTTACTCCCACAACTGCCTAGCATACTATCAGTGACTTAATGAGAAGTTACTTTTATGAGAAGGTGAAATGTGCTTTTTTTCCCCTGTTTTCTCCATTTCTAGACTACCCTTCCTAGTACCTGACTATTGAGAAACTTCTACAATAAAGTTATGGATCCTGTCAAATCAAAAGGAAAGCATGTTTAGCTAAAACAAGATAAAGGATTAGTTTAGTCTAGTTTTGCAGAAATCTGGCACATATATAATCACATTATTCATGTATATAAATAATCCCCCCAATGAAGTTCTTCCTTGAGTGCATGTTTCTTTGACGTAGCAAACTGAGTGTTCTCAATCTGAATGCTGTTGGGCAAATTATGGTCAAGTAATCTTAATCTGATGGAAACCACGGTTCCATAACTGGTAAGGGAGTATGCACAGACCTCTTCCAGGAAATGTTCACATTCCCTAAACTTGTGTGTTGAAAATGAGACAAGCCACAAGCACAGTCTGCACCAGAAAGGAGGTTAAGAAGACAGCAGAAAGCTCTGATCAGCCTCATTACTTGGGTGGACTTCATGGATTCTCAATTGAAAATATGGACCACAAGCTGGCTGCCAAAAGTAAGGTAGAAGTTTTAAATTTCTCTCCATTCACACAGTGATTTTAGCCACCTGCAGAAGGATCCTCTGTAACAGAACTGCTGCACAGAAAGCATTCCTGAAGAAGTCCAACTGTTTCTGTCAGGAGCTTTCACCACCAAGAGCTGCACAAAAGAGGAAGCTGGGTAGAAAAATGAAATATAGGTATATTGGCTTGCTCAGTTAAGCAAGATGGTAAATCTGTCAGTGATTACAAATAATATAAACAAAGCCATTGGAGGGATTTTTGGGGCTGCTATGGTGAAAATTAACTGCATGTCAGCTAGACCCAATACACTTTGCTTATGAATCCCATACTCACAGTCACTCAGGGTGACAAATTGGACTGCAGATGCTAATATGGTCTGGCACCCAGATATATTTTGGTATTGTTGATAAATAAACTATGACTGCTTAATGTCCAATCTCTGCAGCTCTATCAAATGATCTAAACTAAAACTGAGAGAGAGGATTCAGAGTAGTACGTAATGGTTTACATGGTTTCAGTCAAACACAAGGTTGGCCTGAAGAGAAATGCTTACACATTTAGAATGGGAGCATGATTAATCCAGGTGGTATGGACACACAAGAAGAAAACTGATTTTTCAATAGCACAACTTGCTATTGAAAAATCATATGTAAGGACAGTTAAACAGAAGCTTCAGACCAATTCAGAAATGGTCTTGTGTGCAAATCTTGGAGTTTCGGTCAGCACTCAGGTCAGGCATGAAAGTATAAGGGCTATAATAAGATGTAGAGAGAGGTAGAAAGGACCAGCACCTGCACATAGAGAATAGCTGTGGGCTTAATGTGTCATGGTGAGAAACCAACACCAACCAGAATATCTGTTTGGTGCTAACTATTTGTTGTGTGTTGGCAGATGAAGTGGAAAAGCCTTATGAACAAAAAGCTTAGACCTTGGAATATACAGTGTAACCTAATTATTTCTAGCTCTGGGCATATTTACTATTTGTCTGATATTTGAAAGGTAAGAGTTGGAAAATATTTGAAAGTAGTGTAAGCTTTTTAGCTTGATACTTATGTCCATCACTCCTTCTGCTTTTGAGATACATGTCCTAATCAACAACTCAAACATTTAATGCGGTTAGAAAGATGGGTAAACACTGAGAACTTCAGATAAGGTGGGCAGTATGTGTCTTAAGAGTAAAGAAGGTGTGCTCTTCACTAGAGGTGACTGGTTGCTGGAAGGTGACAAGAAATTATTTAATCCTTTGCTCTCATCCCATGATGAAGATGTCTAGAATCTCATACTTCCTGTAACTGTCAGTACAAAGGCAAATTATTTGTCATTTTTATGACAAGATGTAATATTTAAAGCTTATTCTGAGAAGCAGAACTCTTATTGAGAATGGATGACAAAAACTATTTAGAAGACTGGAAGGAAGGTCACATCCTGTGGCTGATGTTGCAGCAAGTGTGATGTGTTAAAGAACAATTTTTACATTTCTAGATTTTGTGGAGAGAAGTTTTAGCAGCCAAAAGGAGAGAGACAAATGGTAGGGTGAGCAGTGCAGAATTAAGTCTTCTCTTGAAAACATTATGAACAAAGAATCTGCTACAGGAAACTTCTTTCAAACAAATGCAGCACGCTCATGTTTCTTCTCTCTCCAAAATTAATACTTTTTATTGAACCACACCTTTATGAAAATATTTCAGGGCAAAATCGGTACCCATAATATATGCCTGTTTCTGTCAGAAATTAAGAAGCTATTCAGTGTCTGAAGATCTATAAACACAGAACTTTGAATCTTATAAAAAATTCTTTGAATAAAGTGCTACCTTCCATATTTCTGTTATAAAACAACCTTGCAGGATAAAATCTCCCATTTGCCATCTAACCCTTGCTTTAACTTATAAGAGCTTGAAATTACAAGCAATGTTAGAGAAAAGTCATGACTACTGAGAAAAAAGTTAGTAAAATGTGGGAATATTTCATTTGGTTTACACTAGAAGCACCAAAAAGAATGTTTTTATTTTGTTTGTTAAGAAAGTTTTTTCATGTAAAAATAAAGAGAGAAGCTTTTATAGGCTTCACCATTTTGAAATATTAAATCAGTTTTGAAAACAGTAGATTGTTAGAAATTACTCACATTACTCACATAATTTACATAGGGAGAGATACATTGTCTTTAAAAAGAAAATAGATAATATAAGAATTATTTGATGGGACAGCATTTTCTGTGAAATTATGCTATGAAGCTTATAAGGTAAAAATAAATTAAAAAGAGAACATTAACTAATACCCCAAATCTCACACTGGCTTAGCCTTAATTCCAAGGTATATGTTAGATATTATTGCTGAGGCAGATATAATTCTATTAGTTGTTATTCTAAAGAGAAAATTCTTTTCTTACCAGCTTGGTCCTTAGTTAAGATTTGGTTTATTAATATTTATTCACCGAACTTAACTCCTACTCTGATAAAAGAGCAAACTCCTAAGCTGAAGTTTTCTGTTTACACAAAGCCTTTTGTAGTCCCTGTGCTCCCTGAAAGCATCTTCAGAACCATTGCAAAGCTAAGTTTCACTTACTGAACTTGCTGCCTACAATGTCCATGCTATTCCAGATGTCCATCTATTAACGTGTACCTGATCTGTACCACTAAATGAAACTCAGGAGCCATAGTTTGGTTTGTCACATCAGCAGTGGGATGCTTCATCCAAGTGTAAAATTAATCTGTTCCCTTGTCTAGAAGGGACAAGAACTTGGCATATGCTTTGACAGTTCTTAGTCAAGGTTAATGGAGTCTCTGCAGGAGCCTGAATGCTAATATGGTTTTTATGATCATCGTTGTAGTAATATCCTTATTTTTAACTTGTACATAGCAAACTAATTAAACACGGTGCACTACTGAGTCTCAGTTCTTGTTACTGTGATAAAAGACACCACAATGACTTTTGTTGTAGGCTTTTTATAATTACTACAGCTCCTTATCTATACAGCTATACTTCAGAACACACACAATCAGATTGTCACTTTTACCAGGTCACCTTAAGGGTGTAATATAATGTTACTTTTGGATTAAAGCACCTTTGCACTCCCATATAAGGACTGTTAAATTACCAAGAGCAAGGGGAAAAAGCAATGAGAACCTGAAGCATAGATCTTATTAGCTTAAACTAGAACAGTGTGTCTGAAGTATATTGTTTACAAAAAATATTAAGTATAAAACCACTGGTTTTCCAATCACTTGTGCACAGGATAGTCTTTTTAAAAAGTAAAACAATTCTCATGAAGAAGTGCTCAATTACACACTGCCCTTAAGTAAATATGAATATTTTAAATTAAGTCTATTATTTTAAAGTTACTACATCCATTTTTAAAGTTATTATGTCCATGCTAGCCTATTCTTATATAATTTAAAGACCTCCATGAATGTCTTTACTTCTGCCACTGTAGACCGCTGCTATTATCACAGAAGCAAGTTATTATGATCAAAGAAAAGTTGAGATTTCTGATTTATCTGGAACTGAGCAATGGGATTCCTAAACAAAACTATCTATTGGTACAGTAAAAAACAAGCAATTACAAATTAAGGTAGGCTGGCCACCTGCTAGAAACAGGCAGCATTCATTGCCACAGATCAGAAAAAAAAAGGGTCTGGTTGAAAATCTTCAACTACAGAATTCATTCTTATCAGTGAATAAGTTTGTGGATTGTTCTTTTGTCTAAATCAGATCATGTTTTGGAAACAGAGATTAATTAAAACCTGTTTTTTTAATGTAAATTCAAAATACATCCATAAGAGATGGTGTATTTTCTTACCTAGAAAAGATTTTTTTTTTAATTCTGAAATAAAATTCCTAGAATATAGCCACCTAAGTAGAAGATCAGTGCTGTTGGGATTCAGAAGAAACACACTCTCCCTAAAAACACCAAGTTACCTGGCTGAGTGTTGCTAGCACTGTTTCCTGTGTGCAAGTGTAGAGCCCTTGATTCAACATGCAGTTACACAAAACTAGAATTCTGCAACTGGAAAGCCACTTAATCTTGAAGGCTTAAACTCAATATGAACTGTAGTGCCTGGGAGACCTGCCACGCTAAGCATGCAGTTGCTCTGCTTCTCTAAAAATTGATCCCATAGAGTTATAAGAGAAAGCTCTGCATACAAAGTGCTCGTCCCAAGGAGTTCTGACATTAGATGAGATTATCCAGGTCACAAATGAATTCTGATTACTGTGACAGAACTGTGACATTTCTGCCAGATATACAGTGAACAGTGTTACTAAATACCATATTCACTACTCATTAACTGATTCTAAAGCACATTCATCAACTCAATTTAATACACAAAATGAATAATAACAATAGGAAATTAACTGCAATGCAATGAATACTATCTCTGAATCAATGCTGTATTGTCTGTGCTGGATTTCCTCCCTTCTTTGCACTCATCATCAAAACAAAAACACTTCGTCATCTCTATTCATTGATTCCAGAGTAGCACTACAGACTGCAACCATTTGCAAAGCAGTCAGTTCCCAGATACAGGCAGCAGAAGGAATAACATCTTTGTTAATGCAGCTTGCTATTAGTAAATCTTGGTGCAGGCAGCACCACACTGGCTTCTTAAAAATTGGGTAACTGTCATCATCACTGGGACTTCTGGACAGTGATTAATGAAGTATACCATTTCCATAAAGAATAAAATTAACAGTATGACCATTTATTGAGAAAAATACAGTTTTTCTAAAATTCTACAGTTGAAATAGGAATATATCTTATAGTGGAGGAGTATTTTGCTTTGTTCAAAACAAATTTGAAAGTAAAAATTTTCTCATGACCTTCTACAATAGTCTTGCACTTAAGTTCAAGCTTGCAGCATGAAGGACAAACAAAAAGAAATCTAAGCTCCCAAACCCTCCAGTTTGACAATGCCATCTCTTCTTCAGGTCTGACTCTACAGGACAAGGACAGACATGGCCTCTGTTAACATAATCATAAAAAAAATAAAAATAAAAAAATGTGGCAAAACGGTCCCTTTACTTCTGTCATGCAGAAGCCCATTACCACTACCATGTATGAAAACATGGAACCTTCATTCATCCTGTGAGGAACCTTCATTCACATGCAGTCAGTGCTTCCCAATGCACTGGACGAAGTGGAGGA
The DNA here is from genome assembly GCA_025920805.1 of Petroica traversi. Classification (NCBI taxonomy): domain Eukaryota; kingdom Metazoa; phylum Chordata; class Aves; order Passeriformes; family Petroicidae; genus Petroica; species Petroica traversi. The sequence goes on along the minus strand of JAHLSL010000046.1, from coordinate 15,156,053 downwards.
AGTTTGGGCAAAGGAAAGGGGTATCAGACTTTCCCGTTGTATTTACCAGGGGATGCAGCCCTTGGCTCTATTCCAGCACACACAGATGAAACCTTTTCTCTGGCTCACACATCAGAAAAAGAAACTGCTATGCAGCTCTGTCCAAACACATACATCAGCTCTCACAGCTCCTACTAATCCTCAAGATAAATGCATAAATCACGTACATTTTATTTTGGGAAAGAGCAAGATTACAAATAGGCAATGATCTAACATTTCTTCCCACACTGGAAAGCTAAACTCACGAGCTGAAAGCTATTTTTAGTGTAATAAATTCTTTAGAGAACTGTATAATTTTTTTTTTTTTTAATTTTTGGGAAGAAGTACTTGCAAAAATATGTTTTGTAGGTTTTGGGCTTTTTTTTACTTTTTCTGCAAAAGGACTAAAACTGAGGCAAAAGCCACAAAATATAAATTCTCATTGAAGCCAGATAATTTAGAAGCTCAGTACTGTCCTCTTAAATCACCTTTAGATCCAATCATATATACCTCCTGAGCTATCAGAAAAAGGAGTTATTCCTTTTCATCTTTTAATATGGTAGTAAGCAATCAAATCATAGAATCACAGAATCACTAAACAGTTTTACAAGTACAAATTTTACAAATCTCTGTCTTGGGATCCCTCACTGCTCCAAACATGAGATTTGAGGATTAAATTTATGTCCAAACTATTGCTCTTTGGTCCAGCATTCATTTTGATAATATTCATCTTACCAAACCTTAGCTGTTTAAATCATAAAAAAGGCTTGCCATTGGGATTGTCTCTAATCAGAGGGGTTAAACAATTTCAGAGAATAGTTTCTCATATGTAATAAGCAAGTCTTAGGTGAGATGAATCCATATTGCTTTGTTGCAAAGAAGAAAAAGGACAGCTAAATACATAACATTCTGTCATATAAATTTAGTATATATGATACTGTCACAACAAAAAGTTTCCAACAGACACAAAAGATATTTAAAGAAGAACACAGAATTGAAACCTGATCTCTTATTCTCTGTCAAAATCAAAAATTTGGTCCAGAAGTTATAATGACATTTATAATTCCTCTCAAAGTGTGTGTGAATCCACTGAAAAGCACCTGAAGTCTACAAGTGGTAGTGGAATTTTGTCTCAAGAAATCCAGTCCAAAATTTTCCACAGAATCCCTTCTCGATGCTCGAAGAATTCAGTGTCATCATAAAATAGGATATATAGGGTGCTTTAAATCAAAATTTATTACTTGCAAATCTCACCAATGATTTTATGGGTTATGACACTGATATCTTTAAATAGGTTTCTGTTTCCTTAAACTAACTTGGGAATATTCTACACCAGGATAGACACTCCTGGTTTATTGCCAAACGGGCTCTTCAGGGTTGTGTAGATTAAACAACAAAAGGCCATATTTTAGACAATATCATTGTTTTCAAAAAGCAATGATCATTTTGCTTCCATAAACTTCTCTCTTTCCAAAAGAATTAACTTCTCTCTTTACCCTTGGGAGAACTGCAGAGGAAAAAAATAATACAGGGAAAAAAATTTAGGAGAATTTTAGTGATATTTCAGACTTCTCTGGATGCTGGTCTTTTGCCGTTGTCACTGAGTTTTTCTCACTTTCTTACAGTTAGAGACTACATACAATTTAACTATGAATTTACATCAGATTTTCAAAGTGATCCTTGCTCATGTAAAGCCTTTATGTACTTGTGCTACACTGCCACTGTATAAATACATTGAGAAAACTAAATGAAAGCTAGGCTATATATATATATATATATATATATATGTTTTTCAATTCTAGAAGGTATTTCACAAAAAGTTAATTAAATTTTTAAATCAAAAATTATCTTGAGCATGTATTTCACATTGAAAAAGAAATGTTTTGTGACATCTCTCAAGTCACAAAAGATTTTACAGAAGGATTCAAAAATAAACCTAAAATTCCCTGGTTCTTAGTTTCTGTCTTTTCCAGCTCTTCTCCTTTCAGCCATTTTTTTGTCTCCTTTCAGCTATTCTTGACAGCTAACAAAAGCAGTAAGCTTTCAGGTATCTTTGAACTTCAAAGATATTCAGCTAGAAGTCATTTTCTTCAAGATCTTCTTCCCAAGTCCAGTGACACAAAAATAGACTATTATATTGATATTTCTTGTAGGTCCCAACTGAAGATGTGGGAGGTCAGTCCTATAAATCTCATGTTAACTATGACTGTCCAAATCAAACATATTTAATGTTTTTAAACCAAGAAGAGTTGCAAAAGTTCAATACAAAAGTAAATTAATACCAGACAAAAAACCCTACCACATAAACCCATCTGAAGTACAATACAGAAGAATGCTGACACATACACGTGACTTCTCAGATATCTTTCCTCTCTGTCATGCTGTATTATGGAAGTTACTGTTGTCAGAAAAGACTGATATGCTAAATGGAAGGCTAGGCTTGTAAAAAAATTATATCTGTCAACCACTAAAAAAAGCCACTACCAGACAAAAACAGATACCAATTCAGCTTCACTTCCATGGGATCATGAGAAAAAAAAAACACCATTAGGTCTATGAAACACAGTAAATATAACATCAGTGAGAGCTGGCAACATCTTCTTTATTACTGATAAGAAAAACAAAAGCTAAGGGGATCTACTTGTTTTAAAAAGGTAGATTTTAGCATTTACTTCAAAGCACCTTTTGTTTACACTTCAAAGATTTGAAACAAAACCAAGCACTGAGGAAAGAAGATTCTTCTTTTACTCCTTTTCCACTCATGAAGATAGTGGAGAACAAAAGTTTCCATGTCATATATCAGAAAATGAGAATGTAAAGATGGTTTGCAAATCATTTCTGTTCAAAGCACTTCACAGCAATGGATCTGAGAGAACTCTGACAGGTCCCTTCACAAAAAGAACAATTATTTGGAACTGTGATTTAAAGGTAATGGAGAAAGCCTTGCCTTTGTACTATCAGGCTCAAATACTTTTCCATCTCCCACAGTTTCTTACCAGTATCCTTGTTTCTAAGTTTTGATTATCTTCTAAACAGCACACGTTCTACTTTTTTTCTTAAAGCTGTCCATTTAACAAGCTAAAAAACCAATAAGCAAGGAACAACTTCCTTTCCCCACCACTTAATGAGCTTACTGGTGGGAATCAGATTTCCAATACCTATTTATTCACTTATTTACTCACTAAATTCATTGTCTAAGAGCTTTTTGAAACTTGAAATATGACATTTGACTCAGGTTGTACTAAATGGTTGTTGTAGAACCACAATGTGCTCAATGTGTAGGAAAATTCAGGGGTTTTTTTCAAAGTTAATTTATTAGTCCAAGTAATATGACTGTCAGTATTTTCCAAAGAAAATCTTTGTCAGATAATTTCTGTTACTTCTGTTTCTTATCCGAATGCCACTCTGAATTTATAAGAATACTAAACATACAAACTGATATTACTGAATACTGAGGATATGGATAACAAGATGAATGAGACAGCTAGAATGCTCCACATATCTCTAATTTCAAATTATCACATGACATTTGCCTCTTCCAACCTTACATTGCTAACCAGCATTCTGTTCAATCATTATAAATTTGTTTAAGTATTTAAAAAAAGAGAGAAGAACCACTAAGGGGTTTTTGAAAGTGTAGCAAATGACACAGATTTGTTAAATGCACTGTGCTGGTACAAGGCAGCATGGCAAAGCATTCCCATGGGAGCTGGGGGCAGAGCAGAATCAAGGCCAATTTTTCCACTCTAAGAAAGGATATATAGTATGGCTGAACCACACTACGAAACTGTATGCTAAAGACCTATCTACCTGCCAATAAATGTTAATGCACAATAAAGTTAACGACACTAGCTATTTTTCACTGATTTCTCACTTTTACTAGTAACTAAATGGTGGATACTTTTTTTTTTTTTAAAGCAGAGTAAGTTCTTTGCCTGAGGGTGCTCTGTAGTTACACCCATGGAGGTATTACACAGAAAGACAAGCTGCAGTCTGCTCACACTCTGAACCAGCAGGAAGCTTTTCAGTAGCACATGGCCACACTGAGAACAACCTAATTGAAAGCTGTATAAAGCACATTGGACTCCACTTGTCATACGGGGATGTGATGCTGCCAGTGCTTAAAGTGGACACAATGAACCAATGACTTCGATCTCCTGTGAGCAACCTGAGTGTTCTCACCCACCAAGTTAGTGAATGCTAAACATTCACCCCTGAATTTACCATACTTTCATTTCTCGGGGCAGGTGAGCCCCAATTCAAGGGATCTACTTCTTTTGTGCTCCACTTTGAGGTGGTCAAGGGAGATAGATAGAATCAGAGAAGTTGGAAATTTGCCCAAAGTAAGAGGAAGTCAAGTAAATGAGACAAATAAAACCTTTCTATATACTTTAACCTTTTGTTTAGACTCGAGGTTCTTAAAGAGAAATTTACACATAAGAATAAAAGAAAATAATTATAGTAGAAAGAGCACAAGAAGAAGGAAGTCACGGTCAAGATTAAGGTAAAAAGAATGAAGATGGGAAAGAGGGATTTGCTTTATTCAACAAATGCACTTCATTTTCCAGCATGCAATTTTGCATGCTAAAATTGGACAGTTTAAATGTAATATGCTTCATTATTTACCTTACACACGGATTTCATTAAAACCTTTCAAGCCAAGGATGAAAGCTTCCTTGTTTCCTGCCTCATTCAGGAAATGATCATCCAGTAAAATCATTGTGGATATGCTTACCATTCCAACTAAGGGCAACTCCATCAGTATGGTTATTGAATTCAAAAACCCTTTTTATTAGCCCTGTCACCCTCTTTTTGCATCTGGTGGTGTTTATCCAATTTAAGCGAATAGCTAAGATTTCAAAAGTTTATTAATTTTTGTTTACTGGAGAAAGGTAAGTTATATACTTACAAGAAAACCATTCAAGTATGAACTCTGAAATTGGTTCTGAAATTCACTCCAGCATAAACGTGATCCAATCAACTAAACTATGTGATTTTGTCTGTCTGAAATTACAGAAAACATTGTGATATTGAATGAACCCTCATATGTGCTGGATGTAGACCCACTGTCTCAGGATTGGCTCTATGTTTTCTGTAAGAAACAACAGGGCTGAAGTAGTTGTGGTGGAAGAAAAGAGAAACATGAGACCCAAATATTCACCTGTTTTCCAAAAGGCCTCAGAAAATCTGAGAGAAGCTCTGGCTCTGTAAAAGAATATTCTGGTAGTATTGGGGCACTGCCAATACTGGGAGGTAGCAGGCAACACTTCTACGACTCTCTGAGGCAAGGGGAAGATATTTTACAGTGACATTCTTGTCTCCTCCTCATCCTTTACACAAGTACACACTGCATCCTGCCCCAACACCTCTGCTGTACGTGTGCATGCACTGAGCTAATATACTTCCTGCTCTATATCCACTTTATTTCCTCTGTTCAAAGATCCAAGAGGTGTTACGTCAAAAGTGTGTCTTTTATTGCCCATAAACATCACTTTAGTGTTAGCACAGCTGCCTTCATTGGACCTGTCTTCACAATTACAAACAAAAGACTTGATTTAGCACATACTAGACTGCCTTACTACCAAGCTGGGAAAGCTCCACATGTGCTAGCAGCTTTCTTCCCTTGCATTATGGTCCCAGGGCTCTAAAAACCTTTAAACATAAATAAAGTTAAAAGATGCTCAGAAAACACAGATTTGCAGACCCAGCGATTTGAAGTTTCTGAAAAAACAAAGGAATGAGAACACTCTGGGAATGGGATCTTCTTTTGCCAAAGGAAAATAATGATAACATTTTATACTTCTACACCTTCCACTCCAAGACATTTGACAATCTTTCAGCATTTAGCAAGAGAACTCACCTATTAATGAAAACACTATTTTTGACAAACAGTAAAACAGAGATTAAATTATGTCTTTAAAAACCAAAAACATCTCTTGTTCTAGGTCTGCTTCCAAGACCTGACTGTCTGACTGAGGTTTTTACTTAATCACACTAAGTGATGATAGAAAGAATGTAAAATTTTTATTATTTGAAGAAAACAAAAGTTAGATTGAGTTAAAATTACACCAACCAAGTATATTTCAGGAAATTTACATTTGAGTTTCTGATACATGTGACTTTTAAGGAGCAGTCATTAAGAAATGTATCATACCCTACACTGAGTAATGGAGTTATTGTTTTATTTCAGGGATTTTTTTTCTTACATTAAATATAGTTTTATGAACTACTGAAATATGTAACCAATTAAGTTATTTCAAATACAAAATTTGAAAGAGGTGATACATTACCAATTTAAGTCTTTTCAACTCAACTCTGTAATGAAGAAATTTTATTTAAACTTCATACTAATCAATACAACATGCAAATGCTCACAGTAAGGACTATTAAAACAGGCAAAAAAGTTTTATGGTATTCATTTTTACAACTGCCCACTTGAAAAATCAAGAATAAGGTAATTATGTAAATTTCTTATGATAATTAAACCTCATACTGTATATTCAATAATTCAAATTCTGTCTGCCCATACCAACATTGTACCAGTATGCATCATAATCCACTTGACCAATGTGATGCCAAATGCTTCTAGTTATATTGTAAATTAAGAAAAATAAGTAATTTCAAAGTCATAAATTGGTGTCTAAAATATCATTGCCATGAAACAAAATAAATAGCTTTAGCTAAATCTTTAGCTAAACACATTCATACTTCTTTTCAGGCAGAATCTTCCTACACACAAGCAACAACTGAGCATAGGAAATTAAAGCTTATTGGCAAGAATGTGTTAACACATTCCTCTTGAGAAGAACTTATCAGCTCTATCGTGAACTTAAAAGACTACAAAGACTTACACTGGGCGCAGAAAAAAATCCTTTCTCCATTGGTGACAAGACAGATGGTTTGAAACACAACAGGAAAGAAGTGGAATGGTACTAATAATTAAGGCACAATATTAATATGACTGTGGTCTCTCTGTATCTTGAAATGTTGAAGTTAACAAGCTTTCTTTTTGGCAAGGTCTTTATGAAAAGAATGAAAGAACCTATGATTAGTGGTTGCAGCAAGAATAAATAAATGAGGATAAGACTGTATTGTGAAAGCAAGCTTGAACAGATAGCAAAAAGTAGCCAAATACGCTGAATAGTTGAAAATGGGCTTTTGGAAAATGAATAACTGTATTCTTTAATATAGAGTTAAAATGTTTTATTTTAAAATTAAAAATATATAATTCAGTAATTACAAAATTAATTGTTTATTAATTAATTTATTACTTTATTAGGTAAGTTATCATTTCTCCAAATCTATAGCAACTGTATGCCTTATTTGTCCCTGCTGTAACTGCTGGAGGAAAGTAACTTGAACCTTGAAATACACCACTGCATGGTGTAATGTTGATGATTTGTAGTATAATGCAGTCCTAGAACAACTGCAACAACATACAGCTCTTCTATTCCTCTGCTCTTTCACTCCTTAGGAGTGCAAGAAATGCAACTTTTGAAAATCAGGATTTCAGAAGCAGCATTTTAATGGGGATTCAAAGTTCCTGGCTGTGGCTATTTGTCTCATAGAATTCTTCTATTATGATTTTGTTTGAAGTAGAAAAATGTCCTTTAAGTGCTTTGAAAACTTTAAACTTGACCTTCCCTACAGTCCACATCTACATATATTAGAATTCACTATTGCTTTCATATGTGTTTTGTGATTTTCCATTCCCTCCAAAGTATCATATTTGGAGTAAAGATAAAATAAGGTTCAGAAAGTTTAGAAAATCTTGTAAAGAATCCTTTTTTCTCCTCTAACTCTTTGCATAAAAAAATCCTTCCTGTCTATGGAATCCGTTTGCTTTTTGGTCTCTGAATCCAAGGTTTCTTGGAATTTTAAAAAAAAGAGAATAGTTGTCTATAATTTGCAGAGTTGCACAGACGTAGTTTGTGTCCACTCAAATGCATTAACTTTCCAGTTCTACATCTTTCTCAAATATTGACTCATAACACTCATTTTTAAAAGATTCTCTCCCTTAAAAATTACAAAACATTGTAAGTGTATGAGACAAGTTTTATTTTGGCAGACATCGAAAGATCATGGGCAGGAAATTTGAAACAAGACCAGGAAAAAAGTTAGGTAAAACATAAACAGGACCATATAATTCCCATCTTGATAAAAAATTAATTTGCATAGAAATGATTGGTAGATGGAGATAAAACCTTGGAAATCTTGGACTGAAAAGAAATAGTAAGACACAGGTCAACTGTGGAGATTGTGAACAATGAGAAAAGAGTGGCACTATCACTGCTCTTTGCACGTTTCTAACTTCAGTCACTGCTGTTCAGTCACTATCACAATCCAAAAATGGAACTGGGAACTTCTCATTGAAGCCATAGTTTCTGCTTTTGTTACAAGGCCTTATTTACCACTCTTCTAAAACAGCACTGAAAATCTTAGTCCTTATTAATAAGATGCTTAACTGTTATCAAGTTTGAAATTCAATTTGCTAGATATTGCATACATTTGTTTCCATTCACTGTAGTCAATACCAGGTCATTGCAGACTGAATGTTGAGATTGACTGCCTTCATTATAAGTTATGAATTCACATGCAAACGTCCCATGCACCAGCCCAAAATTGGCCCCTCTTCAATCTGATATTAGATACTCATTCACTGCTGGAGTGTAATTTTTTCATTTTATATGTAAATAACTTGCTTTTATTTCCTCACTAGAGAGTGTTGAGTTATTCATGGTAATGTATTCTTTCATCATTTTTTTCAGAGTGGCAGTTTCTTCCAAACTTGGAACATCTCTCAGCAAGCAGAGAAACCAACATCTTTTTCACACAGCATGACATTAGAATATTTGGCTAAAGGCCCTAAAACATTAAAAAGAAACAAACAAACAAACAAAAAATCTTATTCATGATCCTTGTGTTTACTTGTTATGCTCAATTTGCTTTCATGCTTGTAGCACACAAAGGAAATTTTGATGGCTTAGTGTTTTAATGGCCTGGTGTTTTATCTTTATAAAGAAAGGGAGCCTTTTCTCCATCCATTTTCAATGAATTCTACAGGAAAAAAACATGAAGCTATGACTAAGAGAGGTTTTCTTGTTAAATGCCATGCTTCTCAGAGCCTTACATTCTGTATGCTGTGGAACATTTATTGAAGGACTGCACACTGTAAGTTTTAACCAAACAACATAGTCTCTTACTCTACAGAGTGATGTTAAGCTTATTCAGTGACACTGTTTGAAATTTCAAGGTTACTTTGAAGTTTTTAAAACCTCTTCAGTACTTTACCTCTTTCAAGATAAAGCAAAATGAAGAAGGTATACATTTTGCGAATAACTCTTTCCTATTACAAGTACTAAATAAAATTATGTGCAGCATAGAAGTGATTGGTACGCACAATAATACCACTACTTAAGTTCTAATTTTGAACAAAAATTAGCAATCTAACTAATGTACTATGATATTTGTTGGCTGGAATTAGGTTTTTGAAAGACATAATATTGAAAACCAAATGTGAGAAGTATGAACTAAAATCTTTATTTCACTACATTGTGAAATGATGGTTTCACTGTGGGAAAGTATGGATGTTTTACTACTGCCCTTGATAATTTCTTTCTTAGCTGCACATGTTTGTCTCACATGTCTAATAGTACACAAGAATTGTACTCTAACTAAAACTCTGTGAAATTAATTCTCCAAAGTACTCATAGAATGATTTGGCTTGAAAGAGACCTTAAACATCCAGTTCCAAACCCGGGTAGGGAATCTTCCACTAGACCAGGTTGTTCAAATGCCTTGGACTTTACTAGAAACATAATTTTGTTTAATAATAATGTTTTCTCTAGTTAATGCTTCTATCATTAGAAAGAAAAAAAAAATAAAAAAGAAAAAAGAAAAGGAATATTTACCTTTCAAAGCAATTTTCTTTCTGTAACACACCAACAAGTGTTCCTTTTTTGATACTTGAAATTAGGCCACTAATCAATGATTTCCACACTATTTGCCCTCCATCATAAAGCAAGTAATTTTTGTAATTTCTTCTATTAAATATTGGGCAACTATCTTCCCTTTAGTGAAAAAAGGCAGAATTTCAAAAAGGTATGCAAATGTTTAATTCATTACCACAAAGGAATATCTGACTAATTTTCTGACATACAACAGCCTAAATGCAAAGAAAAATCCTTTTGTTTTTGTAGGAAAGTTTATATACTATGAGACAAAAGGATTTATCTCCTCTTGACCTTGAATCTGGGAACACATGGAACCTGCACAGTTTCTTCATTATTTCATTACCCTGGACAACGCAATGATTTTTCTCATTTTTCCTGCTGATGAATGCTCTCCAAACACCAAACTGTTACAATTCTAGTAAAGGATAATCACTAATGAGAGAGATGGAGTGCATCCTCAGCAAATTTGCAGATGACAGCCATCTGAGTGCTGCTGTTGACACACCTGAAGGATGTAACATCATCAAGAGGAATCAGAATCTCATGAAGTTTAACAAGCCCAAGTGCAAGGTGCAGTCCCTGGGATGGGGCAGCCTTGAAATCAATCCAAGCTGGGGGATGAACAGATTGAGAGTAGCCCTTCCAAGAAGGATTTGGGGGTGCTGGTAGATGAGAGGCTGGACATGAGCTGGCATCATGCGGCCCAGAAAGGCAAACCTGTCCTGGGCTGCAACAAAAGTTGCATGGTTATTAGGGCAAAGGAGGGGATTCTGCCCCTCTGCTCTGCTTTGGTGAGACCCACTTGAAGCACTGCATCCAGTTCTGGGGTCTCCAGCACAGGAAAGACATGGATCTGTTGGAGTCAGTCCAGAGGAGGCCACTGAGATGATCAAAGGGATGGAGCACCTCTCATATGAGGAAAAGCTGAGAGAATTGGGTTTGTTCAGACTGGAGGCTTTGAGGTGGCCTAATTTCAGCCTTCCAGTGTCTGCCTACAGGGAAAATGGAGTGAAACCACTTACAAGGGCATGTAGTGACAGGACAAGACACAATGGCTTCAAACTGAGAGTAGATGTAGACTAGATATTCGGAAGAAACTGTTCACTGTGCAGTGGAACAGACTGCCGGGAGAATTTGTAGATGCCACATATCTTCAGAGAAAATTTTCTTCCTGATATCCTACTTGAGCCTCCTCTGGTGCCGCTTAACAACATGTCCTTTTATCCCATTGCTGGTTCTCCCGTTGAGAGATGAGGTCAACCCTCACATGGCTAAAGCCTCCTTTCAGACCCTTGTAGAGAGTGATAAGGTCTCCCCTGAGCCAACTTTTCTCCAGACTAAATAACCCCAGCTCCCCCAGGTGCTCTTCATCAGACTTGTGCTCCAGACCTTTCACCAGCTCCTTTGCCCTTCTCTGGGCTCACTCCAGCCCCTCAATGTCTTCCTTGAAATAAGGGGCCCAGAACTGGACACCAGACTTGGGGCCTTATCAGTGCCAAATACTGGGAAAAATCACTTCCCTGGTTCTGCTGGCCACATTATTCTTGATAGAATCCAGGATGCCCTTGGTATTTTTGGCCAGCTGGGCACACACTGGATCATATTATGCTGGTGTCAACCAGCACCCCCAGGTCCTTTCCTGCTAGGCCACTTCCCAGCCATTCTGACCCCAGTTCCTCTCACTAATTTATGAATTACCTCAAGTACTTAAAAACAAAAAATTAGGCGGGATTTTTGCAAATCATGTCTAATAATTTACATTAAAATTCATCACAGTTTTGTTATTTATGACCTCAATATGAGTATTCTACTTTGGAAGCCAAGAGAACTAGCCCATTTTAGCAACTAAGATAAACAAACAGTCTATTATAGGCATCTGTTATTTTAATTTCTTTTCCATTTTGCTTTTGTTTCATGATTCTGGTCATGCTAAAATCTCCAAAAAAAACACAGATGTGCATATGTGTGTGTGTCTGTGTGTGTGTTGGGGGGTGGAAGATAAACAAAATATTATATTTGAAATTGTAAGTTTTTTCTGAATGACAGAAACATACAAATGAGATTTGTAGACAGAAGAAAAGTTCTAAAGAGTGCTATTCCCTGCCTGGTTTGTATGGGGCCAATTTTAAAATTTCTCTTCAAATTTTTTTGTGATCAGATCAGTCTTATTATACACACTTCTGTTAGCCACTGGCTAGTTAACATTCTTAATAAATTCACTAAGTTGAATGGAGATGAGAATACATAGTTTTCAGTCAAACGCAAGTATGAACACAGTAATAATCTGGGATGCCACCAGGAGTGTACTTTAGGCTGCAGTAAGTGGGAAAAACATCACTGTCAAAATCCAAGACCCTAATAATGTCAGGGGATAATCTTATGAACACAAACAGTATGAAAACCGAGGAAAGTCTCCAAGTAATACCGGAAACTGCAAGATTATGAGAACATTTGTCTACAAAATTTGTTTTACAAGAGGAATTGACTGTGTGTGACAGGATGAAAGGAGAGATGATGCTGAACTTCCACTGCAGAAATTCAGAAATAAGGGACTGCAGAATTCCCCTCAATGCCTGAGCTTTTCTGATGTTGTACCTGTCTCATGATCACTACCTGCTGGACAGGGTGATCCAAAACCAGACTGTGGTCATAGAATCAATAATCACAAGGCTCAGTTAAGGCAAGCAGGTAATTACCAGATGACAGTAAGTGAACGTGATTCACAGTTTAACCTAATTACACACATCAGAAATGTGATTACTATATTTTATAAAGGTTTTTCGGTCCCTTTTAATTTGACAGTTAACATATAAAATATGTTTTTCCTCTCTATAACAAACAACCATCAAAATTTTTCATAGAACACAGGTTATGTACTAATTAAAAAGTTATCTTCCACAGTAATACAGAAATTACAGAAAATCTCAAAATAAGGATGTACAGCAACAAATCAAAAGGGGACAGATTTTGACAACTGGACTTTATTCTCATTGTGGAGTCCATCTTAAAATTTTGTAACAGCTGTAATTTAATTATTATTTTGAAGTTCGACTATAAGCAAAGGGAAGTAGCTGATGTCTGCCCATGAACAGTTGAAATAATTATTATATATAGAGTATTTAGGAATGCTGACCAGCAGGGCTTGTGTACATAACCATGTCAGTTCAACATATGTAATTTAAAATAAAACAGATTTATCTGTTTCAATATAACAGAAGATGCAGAAATACTAATATAAAACTTCTTAATGTACTCGGTATGTGTAATACATGTTTAGGCGACAGAAAATAAAGGACCGCAATTGTCCTAACTCAAAAATAAATTAATTTAAGAATAAAAATGTCTTATACAAGCAGTACTTGAGTTATTGTTATCACCTGTTTCATTGGAAAGGTGTCTGTTTTGGAATCATATCCCAGCTCTCATCTTCTAAACCCTTACTTGTAATACTTTTGATAGTGCAGTACTTCATACAAATGCATGAAACCACTGCTGACACTTATACAGATTCAGTTTCAAAAGTATGGAAGAGGCAAAGAAGCAACACCTATATGATTTTTGAAGATGAAACATGGCCAGTTTCAGATGAAAAAAGAGGACAAAGAGGACAAGAGGGCAAAGAAATTGAGCACAGCTACATTTTCACTTTTTACTATGGGTAGTCTCACTTTCATTTTATCATGCTGACTTAAACAACCACACTAGAAAAGCTTTAAATAACTGATAAAGAACATTAGAGTACACATTCATGCACTGCTTTGCCTTTATAAATGAATCTAATTTTTTTCCCCGAAGAAATAAGTTCCTTAAATGTGAAAGAGATTTTTTTAGGTGGGAGTTCCATGGTTTTGGGTGGGGGGGGGGGAAGTATTCTTTTTTAGTTGGCCATTTAGTATCAGCCTAAACCATGTAATTAATATGTACTATATTAATTGGCAAATAATTGGCTTGCTAGTAAGAAGACTCCTTATTTGACTTTATATTTAATACAACTTTTGTTAAATCTTTTCAGCATGTAGGCTTGCCAAAAAAATTAGCACGCTTATGATTTTGAATGGGAAGCTAAAATTTTGGGAATAGGTGTTTTACATTTTTATCCACATGTGGAAAAAAAAACCCACCCTCCAATACTCCAAACATGATTTGAACTTGCCAGTATTGCACACATAAATTATTTTTTCTCCCTTTACATGCTCTTTTCACATTGGCAGAAACTATTCAGCATTTAGCTGATCAGGTCATAGCTTTCTTTCTTTCCTTACACAGCTATGTGATGTATAATGAATCACATTTTAGTCCTGTACTAGAAAAGTTTCCTCTTCCTAATACATCAATAGGTAAAAAATCTAAGAAAAATCTGATTTACAGGAGGGGCACAAAGATGCTAAGGTTGGAGCACCTCTCCTACAAAGACAGTCTGAGAGAGCTGGCATTGTTCAGCCTGGAGAAGAGAAGGCTTTGGGCAGACTTCAATGTGGCCTCAAGGAAAGAAGGAAAAGGACGTATAAAAAGGACAAAGAGGGACTTTTATACAGTAAAGAGTGACAGCACAAGGTGCAATGGTTTTAAACTGAAAGAGGAGAGCTGTGGATTAGATATTAGGAAATTAGATGTAAAATACTTTACTCGAGACTGTTTTGAGGCACTGGAACAGGTTGCCCAGGGAGATTCGGTAAGCTCTACCCCTTGTAGTTTTCAAGTTCAGTTTGGATGGGGCTTTGAACAACCTGTTCTTGTGGAACATTTCCCTGCCCACTGCAGGGGCTAGGAACTGGGTGATCTCTAATGTTTCTTGCAAGTCTGTATTTTATTCTGTGATTCTATCATTAACACAAAAAAGGGAACATTAGTCACTGATTGGTATGTCTACTGGCAGGAACTCAGTAAAAATTGTATTGTACACAGTAATAGTTCTTCTTTTCTTACAGTTATATGAAGTATCAGAATATTCTGCTGAAATTATTCAATAATCTTGTTTTAAAAATTTGAACACTAGCCTGTTACTTTGTGCTGTGCTCTAGGTAAGCTTCAGCTGGAAAATGCTACTTTGCTCAAGCCTATGTTCTTTTCTTCACCAGCTCACACACACACACAGAAGTCTTCTATGCTTTGTAGGAAATGATGTGCAATAAAAAGGTAAAAAAAAATTACATATGTCATTTTCATGGGGAAAGAAAAAAGAACTTTAAACTGCACAAAACTCTTGCTGCTGCAGTGTCAGCAGTTCTGTAGAAAAGTCAATCACCCCATCATTGCTTCACTGTTCTCCTGACCCTGGAGAGATGGAAGACAGAAATGGTTTCTGAAGAAACAGTCAAATAATAAACAACAAAGAAACAGTACAAAAACAAACAAAAAAATTGATGTTGCATATAAGATAAATCATCGTTTGTTAAAATAAAAGAGGTTTAATAGCAAGCAAGAGCTCAGACTTTAAGTTTTACTCTATGCTTGGATTATGATGAGCAGAATATACATATGGTTTATTGCTTGCTGGAGACAGGGAAAAGTGAATACTGTGAATAATTCATATTTAATTCCTATTATTGTTGCATGATTAAAGAAAGCAGAGGGAATATATTGCTATTAAGCACACAGTTTATATACTCTTGTCAGAAAATTTTTGGTAAGCTGTATTTTATTACATTACATTAGCAACTTTCATCATAAGCATTACTGTTCCATTAAAACAAAACTGTTTGTTTCAACTGATATGAGTAATAACAAGAAGCATTTATTATATTATTAGATATTCTGCATTAAACTAAACAATGCTTAGAAGGCCTGAGAAGCCATGAAGGCAAGTAGATATTTTAAAATCACTTTCCAAAGAATCTATATCATGTATGTATAAAATAACTGACAGATGTGCATACACACAGTAAAAAAAATTCACATCTGCATATTTGTGTCTTCCCATTAGTTTATATAATTTAATTAGTTGTGTAAGAAAAAAATCAAATTATTTGGAATCCATTTTTAATAATTTTTTAGAACTGTCTGAAAGATTAACTGAAAAACTTTTTTCCAGATTTTATCGCACAGGTCTGCAACTAACTTTTAGGTAAACAAAGTGTGAGATATTAAAAGAGCAGCTTTTACTGACAGACAATTGGAACACAAAAATTACAGCATTTACCTGAATTTGACATAGAAAAAAAATTGCAACCTTAAACTGAGATGGAAGCAATAGTACATACAAAGTTTCAGATCACCATGTTCATAAAATTCATCGTTTTATGTCTTAGCACCCCACCTACACCCCCACCCCACTTACACCCCACCCCACCTCTTCAGCAACAGAGGTTTTGATACAGGCTCTTCTGTTTATCCAATCCTGTTATGATTTCCCTATACCTCTCTATGTAACCCCTATTCAGAAATTCTGCATATAGAAAAAATATATTGTAACAAGAATTATGCTAAAATTAGTGAGTACTTTTATATTTTCAGATTTGGAAAATAGGCATTAGGCCTGAAATGAGTTTTTGATTCTATAAACACTAAAGGTGTCTGTTTTGAATTCACTTGTCTGTGGCAGGTAATGTAACTGCTGGCAGTACACAAGTCAATAGGTCAATATTGTCAGTTCACATCTGCCCTCAGTCTGAGCCTCTTCACAGCTGTCCTGTGTCTCTATGTCCTGCTGATACATTTCTCCTTCCTGTTTAAAAATATAGCCATTTACCATTTTATATTATATATATGACAAAGAAAAAAAAAGTCAAAATAAATATTCTCTAGCCCCTGGATTACACTGAATTACTGAATACAGTGCATATATAGGGCAACAATCCACAAGAAATATATCTGAATAACAACTGTTTTCTCAGTGCACCCCACTTGCATCTTTGTTTCATTCATATGAATTCTACATGCTGAGAATCAACTGCATATAGAAAATGAAAATCTCCTTAGAATAGAAAAGGCAAATCAAAAATATATTTTGCATCTTTTCTCAGCTAAAATAGACTGTCATTTTATTTTGTAATCTTTCTCCATCAACTGACAGAACAATATTTTTGCTTTAATGTATGTTTATTTCAATAATATAGAACTGAAATATTTGGTTTTTTCTATAATACATAGTGAAATCAATTATCAAACTTCATGTTTGTCTACAGAATTAAGACTACATTGTTCAAGAAAGCATTATTGTAAAAGGTGGCATTAGACTTGAAACTTCCTCTTTTATATATCAGAGAATCATGGTCATAGAATTTCAGGTGGGAGGGTTCCTCAAGAGTTGTCTGGTCCAACATTTCTTGGTAAAAGCACAGTCTAAGTAAAATGGCCCAGCACCCTGACCAGCTGAATCTTAAGGGGGTCCAACACTGGGGAATCCACCACCTCCCTGGGGAGATTATACCAGTGACTATTTATTCTCATTGTGAAAAATTTTCTTTGTGTGTCCACTTGGAATCTACACAGAAGTTAATTGTACCCTATATGCCTTATTTTTTCCTCATGACTACTTGTAAAAAAAAGAGAGTCTCCATCTTCTTTGTAGCCACCCTTTAAGTACTGGAGTACGGTGACAAAGTCTCCCCTTCTCTAGGCTGAACAAGCCCAGTTCTCTCAGTCTTTTCTTGACAACTTCCCAATCACTGACCATCTTTGTGGCCCTTCTCTGGACCCTCTCCAGGCTACCCACATCTTTTATGTATAGTGGGTTCAAAACTGAACCCAGTATTCCAGGTGTGGCCTGACAGGCCCTGGGCAGAGTGGGAAAATGATTTGTTTATTTCTGCTGGTGCTGCCGTTGGTGATGAGCCCAGTCCCTGGTGGCTTTGTTTGCAGGAACAGCTCGCTCACATTGAGATTGCTGCCCACCAGCAGCCCCAGAGACCTCCTCCCCAGACAGATAGATCCCACCCTGTGTTGCTGGAGGAAATATATGTATATAGACATAAATAAACAGACACACACACACACACTATATATATATATATATATATATATATATATATATATATATATAATATATACCGAATAATTTTTGTTCTATGATCTTTACAAAGATAAATATAAAGCCACCATAGCAATTTTTAAGGACAATTTGGGCCACATCTCAGAATTCCATCATGATATGGATTTTTCTAGAAAAATAGGAAGAGGTAAAATAGCACTTTTTAGTACTTTATCTTCTGTTTACTCTATTCTTCCTGCTTATATCTTAATTCTCAACTTCCTTATAGCTTGTAAAAGCCTGTGATTACTGCAAGGTGTAATTTATCCCTTAAACCAGAGTAAGCTTTAATAATGCACTAACCAAAGTTCATATACATGTTATCACTCCCTGTTTTTCTTTTCATTCTCCATACAAATGGCCTAAGCCAATTTATTCCTTTCCCTAATAATTTCAATATATCTTATATGTGTTTCTAGTGTTTTGGACTTTACAATCAATAAGTAGTGAAAGTATTCTGATGCTGAAAAGGTCCTTCAGGCAGCATAATAAATGAGTTGAACATATTATTAATTTTTACTCAATTCCACTATAGCAGCTGAAAAAAAAAATACTTTACAAAATATGGAGTATTACTTATTATTGTTTATGATGGTGATATAGTTACATAGATATTTTTAAGGAAAAGCTCCAGATTTTGCATTATGGCTAAAGAAAAACTATTATCCAAAATATAGTGGAGTATTTTTATCTATGGGGAAAAAGAAGTGCATGCCCTGAAGCAGAACTTCCAAGATGCTCTCTTGCATCTGCATGCTGTCAGCTAAAAGACCAAGACTATAATTTTCCCATATTTGCTGGAGGAATTGTCTTGAAATGCAGAACTGCAGCAGGGTTACACCTGTGATTGTTCTTTGTACAACAAAGGGTATGACATGGGATATGAGATGTCAACAGAATCCTGTCATTCGAATTCTATGCTAACCTCTTCATGCTGCAAAGCCAACAAAACCTTTTTTCTTCATAATGCCATTTGTTAAGGTAACTGATTGGTAAATACAAGCAATAATAAATAAAATATCTGCTTCCCTGACGGAAGTTGGAAGTGAAATCCATGTTTTACTGGAATCAGCAGCAATTACAATGACTTCACAGAGATCAAGACCATACTTAGGAATTTCTGTTTACTATGCTCATAAACACAGAACATTTATTGGTGCTCTTCTTTTAAATAATTTTTTACTGATATTATTGCAAACAATGTAAGATAAAAGCATTTGACTAAAAAAGAAATAGTTCTTCTTTATACGGGTGATACGAGTACTAAAGGTCAGTTAAGTACAGTAAATGAAGCCCACAGACTGCAACTAAATCATTGGCAGTTGTACTACTTTCCCAAGTTTTCAGAACTTTTTTGAACTGAATAAAGTATCAATCATTGTTCTTGTCAAAAACGTCCTGTGATGATACCCACTAAACTGCGGAACAAATTGGTGATGCTCCTACATTTGTTTTAGCACTATAGTATAAATCAGCAGCATGTAAAAGGGTAATCAGACAACAGGACTGACAGCAGTGTTTTACAGTACTCAATAAATCTCATGCCTGAACAGGAAATGACAGAGCAGCGCTGAAAGCACTGTTTCCTTTCCAGCTCTGCAGTCCAGATCCAGCAAATGACTTAGGAACTTAAAACAGACACCAATGAAATTAATGCTTCAAAACCTGAAGCTGTGAAAAGCTTCAAGATCAAAAAGCTTCCATAAAGCCTCTTTATGACCTCAGTGGTATTTGGACAGAAAAGATACACCAGTTTCTGACCTTTAAAGATCCCTAACTGCTTAATGGAGAAGAATTTCAATTTTGGCAATTTCAAACAATTTACGGCTGAACTCATCTCAGTTAGAGTTCTTTCAAAAACGGGTGACTGGTGCCTTCAGGAAAGGTACTCTTTGCCAAACCTGGATTCCACCAGCAGAAAAATAAAAATAATATGCTGAAACATGAAATACTTCTGTGTTCAGGGCTTTCACCAAAACTGACCTTGTGCTATATAAATTTTAAGCACAACTGATGTTACTGATACACAAGCTAGGGCCATAATGTTCTGAAATTTGGATTGACATCTTTTGCTGGGAGATCTTAGGGCACTACTGTCCCCTTGGCTGGGGATAAACTAAGGAAATACAGTATATGCTCTAACACGTCGTCAGAACATATACTCAGGAGAGAGAAAGAATGGTAAATAGACAGACAGACAGAAGGAAATTGGAAAAGAAAAAAGATATCTTACCTCACTTTTAAATTGCCTTGCTGTGGTTGTCCATCATAAATTGACAAAATATCAAAATCTTCCTCCAGGGCAAAAGTATGAAATGACAATTGTATCCTGTTACGCTCTCCTGTGATAATGATCCATGTGCAGTTGGCATAATTTGGATAACCATGAGGAAATCCAGGGCTTTCTATAGTACCATTTGGTCCCTGTACTAAGCCTCCACAGTTCTGACCTGAAAAAGAAGAAAGGAAAATTTGCAGTAGGTTTTCTTTTCCCTCGTCTATTATGTATTCTTACACAATTACCTATATGAAACTAAATTTTATAATATTTTTTCTAGATTACAAACAGCACATAAAATGGCATTTATACCATTCTTCCCTTTGGATTAAAAACCCTCATAGATGGATTTTCTGAGACACTTATCTTTTTATGCATCTTTTTATGCAGTGAATCATTATTTAAGATTCTGTAGTATTAACAATGTATGACTTATTCATTCAAATGTGAAATTTCAGCATTAGCCCAAATGTCATAAATTCAAGACAGACAGTTCTAATGGCAAGAGAATGTTCAAAACTTTTTGGCAAATGCCATTTAAAAATTTTCTATGTAAGTACTAAAATATCAGAGTTTCTGATGTTCTGAAACCTACTTTAACATGAAGAGCAAAATGTAAACACATTTAATATGCATTGTGTTGCAACTAATGTCAAGATTTCTATACTTTAAAAAGAAAGCAAAATCTCTGTTATATAATATTTATAGTACCATGTGTTTTGTGATAAGAAAAGTGTGTTTTTTTGCTTGTTTGCTCTTTTGGTGGGGTTTTTTGTTGTTTGTTTGTTTGTTTGTTTGTTTGTGCTTTTTGGTTTGGTTTGGTTTGGGGTTTCTTTTTGGTTTGGTTTGGTTTAGTTTGGTTTGGTTTGGTTTGGTTTGGTTTGGTTTTTTGATTCTTAAAAAATACCACAAAGGGTTCACTCAGGAGGCTTTTGTATCTGGTTTGTACATCCTACAGACTTTGTGAGGGCATGATAGCTCATTAACAGGAAGGCCTCAGCAAGAACCCTTGACTTACAGTGCACACTGTTGCTGGTTTACTACTTGATTTTGTTAATCCCACACACAGCAGTCGCACTGACTGAAC
Source organism: Petroica traversi (assembly GCA_025920805.1). Taxonomy (NCBI): domain Eukaryota; kingdom Metazoa; phylum Chordata; class Aves; order Passeriformes; family Petroicidae; genus Petroica; species Petroica traversi. The sequence goes on along the minus strand of JAHLSL010000046.1, from coordinate 15,134,748 downwards.
TGAAAAGAAGCATTCAGGAAATATTTGAACAGAGAAAAATATAAAGACATTCAGTGCATTGTAATGCTTGGAATACTATATGCATTTTAAGCACTTCAGAAAAATCCCACATTTTATTGTTATGCCTTAACCAGAAGAGTATTTCTGACTGCAATTTTTTTTTTAACTTCCCAGCAGTGGGTCTCTCAGACTGAATCTTTCAGAGAAGTGCCGTCGAAATTCTTGTGGGAGGTTTCTAAATCTCAGTAAGATGAATTTAATAAAAGGGATTTGCTGCTAAAACTAAAGAATTTACAAGAAATAATTTTTTACTAAATTTCAGATATAATAACAACTCTACTGAAGATATAAAAGGCTGTGGGGATTCAAGAAACTTTTAAAATAAAAGTCTTATCTGGTATACCTATCATTTGATTCACTTTAATAAGACATCTCTATTATCCAACATTCATAAAGAAGGAACCTATTACACCATGAACTTAGCGTGAATGTTTCGGTTATGTACTGTTCACAAAAAATTATCAGCATTCTTGCAGACACTTGCATTGTATCCTTCTTCATACAGCCATAGGGGAAATGTCATACAAATGCCACAAACAATTTAAAATAATTTAAGTACTACAGAACTGATGTTCTGAAAACAGAAAAGGAAAATTATAGTGACAGCCCACCACCCTGTTACTCTAAACAGCTACTTCATGTCTCCAACATAGGTTTTGGACACTGTACCCTTTGTAAGCTGTGCTGCACAGCAGCCTTCCTACCACTCAGGTGTGAAAGGTTTGCTTTGAAAAAGGAGAGCTATCAAGTGCATCTTAGCAATCCATCTAAAATCTCTCAAAGACAGAACCCCATTTTAGGAGCAGAATTTTGTAATTTTAGGTTATAAAAAATATAGTACACCATATGTAACTGCATATGTAAATGAAGTACCTTAACCACATTTCTGACATCCCTGGAGATAAATTGTCTCAAATCTCTTTGGGAACCCTAGAGTTGGCTTAAAGTAAAACTTTATTAACCTTTATTTTTAAGCTTTATTAACATTATAGCTTTGTGGTTATAAAGTTTGTAATATAAACTTTATTAACTTTTATTTTTAAACTCCATATTGCTGGGGTAGTAAGTGAACCTTCACAGCCCCCCACATGGCCATAGCTTACTCAGACACTTGCTACCTGCTTGCAGAAGTTGTTGTAATTGCCAATGATTGCTCCCAGTTTTATTCCAAAAGGTGTTTTGTACTCCTATCTATAGATACAGGTTATTGTCTGTTATTATTATTTTGGAAAATTAACAGACTCTAATGAGAAATAAGGCAGAAAACATTTTACCACTATTTAAGTTAAGCATTTCTTACAACCAAGAGTCCATCCTTTCTCCACTTTTCTTTTGCTTTCCTGTATATATATTCCTCCAGTTCTGAAACTATTCATACACATTCTGTCTATTGACTTTGTACCCAAGAAAAGGGGAGGCAAAGGAGAATCATGAAGAAAAATTACTACTGTGAAATGCTATTTAGGTTTGCTCTTAATTTTACATGCATATATAAATATATACTTGTTTACTTAGTATTCAGTAAAAAAAAAACAGTAAAAATCCTAGAAGGAATTTAATACACAGTTAACTCCCAGAAAACTCATTGCTGCACACACACAGTTTCAAGCAAGGTTTTGCTTCTGAAGTAAGCAATACTCAAAGAGGTTTAAAGAACTATACAGACCTGAAAACACATCTTCTAAGCCTGTTCCTTCCTAATTAACACACAAACATGTTAACAGAGCAGAATGTAGAAAAAAAATGCCAGTTGCTATCTGTAGAATACCTATTTTGTCAATATATGTAAGTCTAAACCCTTAAGAACTGTCAAATGCTACCCCTCTTCAAAGGAATAAATTCACCATCAAACCACTTAACAGAGATTCAGATGGAGAATATATTTAGAGAATAGGAACAAAGAGACTTAGGGTGACAGGTAGCAGCAAATTAGATAGGGGTTGAGCATACAATATCCAACAGAAATAATGCAGTTTCTGATTGCAGAGACACCATAGACCAGTAAGATTACACTGATGAGATTAACTAAGAATGTTTTGTTTCTTATGTGTTTTAAGGGAAGAAAAATTCAACAAAGTAAAGAAAATAAACATATCAGCAGGAAAATGTTAAAAAAAAACAAACAAAACAGCAGAGATTAAGTAGTTCTACTGGGCTGAATGTAGACTGAATATCACTGAATACACCCCAAAAAGGTCTACTCCTTGCTTTTACTTTAGCTTTGGCCTTTATGTCAAATAAAAAAATAAATACTACTATTTTTCACAAGATGTGCAGTCAGTGATTGAGTACCATATGAGTACCATGAATTATTTTAATACTAAAGGTGTATTAGACTGCCATTATTTGTGTGATACCACATAATTGTTTACGAGTGTAAACCATGCTGCTATTATTATTTTTCTGTCATATGTCTTCTGTAAGAATATATTTCTGCACAACTATTTTTACCTTATGCTATAAAGAGTGTATTTTAAGAAAACTGATGCTCCTGGGTTGCAGTTAAAAACTATCTTAAGTGACTACAGCATTATGGTTTTTTTCAAAGTTACTTTGCATATCCTGTACCAGACCTATTGCACCTGGTCAGGCTCAACATTTCTCAGTTGTGATCCCTAAGTAATAGCCAATGAAGAAAACAAAACACTGGAATTTTCCCATAAATACTGGTGTCAAATGGGTGGTAGAATCTGTAACTTTAATACTGGTTTGCTGTAAGATTTTGAACAAGCTTCAAAAAATACAAACTTAGAAAACATTTCCTTAAAAAATCTGATTTTTATTTTGCTGGGCCCTGAGGCTTATTTATTATGTAATCCCCTAAAATACGTCCCACCCTGCTTACCATATCCATTGACTTATTTTTGTTTGTTTGTTTCAAGTTACAAATGCTTCTACAAAAAGCATGCAAAAAGGAGCATTTCTTTTCTTGGAAATCATATGATAGTCTGTAGAAGACTAATATATACGTATACATATGCATATTTATATAATAATAGTTAGGAATTTTTGCAAGATATATGTATTTTGAACAAGAAAACTATAAAATGCATCAAAACTAACTCTAGTAAAGTCAGTGATGCTAAAGATATTTTGATCAATCACAATAATGAAAATAAAGTTGTGTTTATTTTCATGACTGTAAGTAGCATCTTCCATTCTGCAGCTGCAGATGTGTCTAGCAAGATCAGATCATCCTCATTCTTTGAAATAGTTTCTAATATGAATTTGTTGTATTAGTAAATTTAATAAGTAAGTATAGCAGTGCTCAGCACTCAGATCAAAGGCTCATTCTGCTCAGCACCTTTTCACCAACAAGTCAAAGGAGAGAGGACTCTGGCAAAAGCATCCCCCCCCCTTCATGAGCAGCCTCTCAGGAATTACTCAAAAGGAAGACATTCTAGTACCCTTGTCTTTCTGTTTAATAGTCCTTGTTAGATTTCTTCTCCATGAACTCATCTCTGAGTCATCCTCTGAGTCTATACTAACTTCTTTCAGGTCTTTCAGGTATTGTAGAGGGAACCATAGACCCCTTTTTGTGGTTGTTCAGCAGTTTCCTTCTCTTAGGTTCATTTGACACCCCTGTAAATTTATACATGAAAAGAGAACATACAGATTATCTTTACCTATGCTTTCTATGCCACTTAGCATAGACCTTTGTTATGTTCCAGCTTTTTTTTCCAAATTCAGAAGTTCATATAGCTGTTCTTTTCACCTAAACCATTTTATCACCTTTCTATGACCATTTTGATGCTGTGTTATACCCTCCATGAGACAGGGATACCAAAAACTTCCTGTAATATTCAAAATGTGTATACGTCATTTACATAGGGATAATTTTAATCCCTTTCTTCTTCTCCCACTAATTTCATATCTTCTTTTCTAAGGTAAGTGGTAGCTTGACATTTTATATAACCCTGGATTATAAGTAGGATTTCTTTTCTCTGGAATTATGGTGAGGCTAGAGCCTGTCATTCGACATAGACAAATGTGATTTATTAGATTTCCTACAGTTTATTACTATGTACATCACATCATATTGCATTCGTCTACTCTGAATTTTATCAACTATTCCAACACTCCTACACTTGGTCACATAAGGCTATTTTTTGTAATTCTTCTCAATTGCTCCTCATTTTCATTAACTCATCACTTCCTGTCATCACAGTCACTTCATGCTTACCCTCTTTTGCAGAACACTTATGAGCATGCTGAACACACATGCCAGCACAGATTTCTTTGGTATGCCATGGTGGCTCCTTCCATTGTAAAAAATATAAATTTTCTCCTAAGGCACAAATTTTATCCAACCTTTCTGCAATGTACAACGTTCTTATGCCCTACCTGACTTATTTCCTTTATAGTTGTTACTGAGGAGCCATGTTCAACGTCTTTTGGAATTCTGATGACCTTTATCCACATTCAGGCTGACTCATTCAGAGAACTCCAATAGGTTTGAAAAGCATATAATTTTAAACTTTTTCTTCCATATGTCATATTTAATCAAGTGTCAATCGATTTTTTCCTTAATAGAGTTTCCTAACACAAATTTCAGGTGTTCCAGCTTTTATTTCTTAACGCCTCTTGGTCTCTTTAAAATATGGACATCTAAGGTGAATTAAAGCTGGAGATTACATTTTTTGTGCAGCAATTTTTTTTTGCTAGATTGTCTTTTAAACTCTGGGTAACACATGGTGGTTGTGACATTACTGTTTATTTTGTCTGTTTTTTCCATAACCTGTTCTACCAAATTTTCAACTTTAAACAGAGGCATAGAGGAATTTTCCACAGAAAACAATGCAGGCATGGGAATTACAAAGCATATATATTTTTGCTGTCTTCCTACTCTTGTTTTTATGTTGTTAGAATCTATTGGCCCAGCAAGACTCTCTTGCAGGGTACTTGCTCCACCTGTGTTCAAAAGTGGAGTAAGTTTTAGTTTTACAGTGTTGGCCTGCAGTACTCTTGGACGTTAATATTTTATTTCCAGAAAAACCTTCAGGGAGGGTCCAGCAGCCCCTAAATCTCACTGGAATCTCATTGATAGACCTGCTTTAACTCACCTTACCTTGGGATTATCTTCCTCTGGCACAAAACAGCATTGACCACTTGCTTTGGAGATATAGCAGCATGAGCCCCATCATCTCTCTTCTACTCTTATTTGTGATGCCTTAATTATAGGAGTTAATGGTTAGAGCCTTCAAAGTTTTTGAATTCTCTCTCCTGCACAACAAATTCAAACACATCTCTCATGTCCCCAGAGCACCTCATGCTTGCAATTGTGACTCCTTTAACTCAAACATGGGCAAAATTGCAGAACTTTGTTACTGCAGCATTAGCCACAACTTAAATGACTTTGAGCAGTCATTACAAGTGCTTTACAGCAACAGTCTCATAAATATGACTTTTAACAAAAAGGATAAAAAAGAAATATTCCTGATAGCACAAAGAAGTGTGATGTATACATAGAACAAAAAATATTTCCTGTTGAACTGCTACAGATAACTGCAGATTTAAATTGTTGCTGCCATTAGTTGACAGGGTGGAGCAGTAGAGAGCTGTAAGACATGTACAGATGGTTTGTATACCTTGTTTCAACCATCCCTTTTTCCTTTCCCTTGTGTTTTTATAATCTCTCTTTGAATTTTCTCCTCTCTTGAGCTCTGTGTAATCTTCCAGCACTTCCTACCCCCACTTAGACCTGCAGGCCTTGCAGTCTCTGCCATGGTTTGGCTGTGCTCTGCTCTGGGCCTTCATCACTTCTTCTTCACTACTATAACTTCAAGTCACCTGCTGACTGTCTTACTACTCAGTAAAACTGCTATTTCCTAAAGTAACTTCAATCAAGAACGGAAATGTCAAATGGCCAGAGAGGCAAAAGCACTATTCTTTGAGGACTGTTTTAAATAGCATGTAGCTACTTCAAGTGTCCTTTAAAAACCCATAAAAAAACCTCACAACACCATTATGAGGCACTTTCCAGGGAATTAATCAAATCAGAAAGTACTGAGATCCTTTTAATATAGGCATCACTGAAGATTTATTCACAAGCAAGCCACCATCTGTACTGGCATACCTGGAGTATGCCTCAGCAGAGAGATCTCAAAAAGAGGGCACGTGCCCCATATCAAAGTCCTCTTGCTGTGCCTACCATCACCTTCTCAGGGAGAACTGGCACTACAAGGCCTCAGTACTTCAGCTATTTAAACATACTTAAACAGTCCCAGCGCAATGTGAAATGAGAACTTTGTAAATTTACTCATTATGTTTTTGCAAGACTCAGGCAAAAATAGCTCAAGGGACTTAGTGAGGTTTTGGGTTTTTTCAAAATTATTTCATTTGAATAATTAATGTCTGGGGGCCAGTGACTGGGGAGAGCCCAGTGAGTGGCAGCCTATGCCAGCCCCAGGTGGGACCAGCCCAGAGCCTGTCTGGCAGCAGTGCAGCACCTGGAGCCAGTGCAGGTGCTGCTGAACAGCTGGACAGATGTGCTGATGAGCAGGGGACAAGGAGAGAAACACAGGAAGGCTTCTCCTGGGCTGGGTGACTGCTGCAGCCCAGTCAGCTCTGTGGGTGGGTGAGAGGAACGTAATTGCCCTGGGCCAGAGATGGGAAAACAAGTGAGGGCGAGGGTGCTGGTGCTGCCTGAGCGAGTGTGAGTGTGAGTATGCCTGACTCTGTTCATCCCCCCCAGGCTGTGCACATGTGTACGTGTGTATTACATGTGCACGTGTTTTATATGTGTACATGTGTATTACATGTGTACACGTGCACGTGGTGTATACTTGTGCTCCGTGTGCCCACTGGGAAAATCTGCTCAGCCTTGTCACCGCCTGTGTCTGGGAAAGAGATGGGGCAGCATCACCTCTGCTGCCTGCCAGATTCAACCCTTCCAAACACTATCAATTGCTTCTGAATTTTTAAATACTCTGTAGCTTGGCACTAAGGGTAAAAATAGAGGGAAAATGGCAGCTAAATTAATTTCCTTTAAATACAGATATATTCAAACCTTGCCATTTTTGGCTGTGACCAGTCTAGGACCTTCATGGAGTCCCTCTCACATGAGACACTTGAATGCTTGTAATAACCTTAAATTATGATGTAGACACTCACAAGGTGACTGGAACTTCATCAATCTATAAAACATTTTAAATTCAGACCTTCTACCCACAGGGTATATATTCATTGATTGTGCTGATGAAACATAAAAGCTAGTGTTTTAAAAGTCTTAGATTAGTACTCTGAGAGTTAGGCATTAGCTTTTGGACCATTTCCTATATATATTTAAGTTTTTATCCAGAACTCAACTGAAATTAAATTATCCTAAAGGCTAAAGATTAATATTATTAGTCAGCAGCAAGAAATTCTGAAATAATTCTACCATAATGCTAGCTTTGTAGTGTACCAGAGCAAAACATCTTTATTTCCATATGTGAAACTTTTTATTTTAATGAAACTCTAAATGCAGAAATGCATATTATACACAAACAGCATCATGTTGCCATTAAAAATTGAGAAAAAGGTATATTATGTTCTTTTTTCAATACTGGATTGCCCAAAAAGACCGATAAATCAGCATTCACAAAGGTTAATGGGGTAATAAAATCTGGGACAAAATTCTCTCTGCAGGAAATACTTTTCTTTTTTTAGGCTTTTAATATTTAAAAAAAACCCAGTATGTAATGCTATCAATTCAGTGCCACTGGTGAGTAGAGGCAAAAAAATAATAAGGCCATAATTACTCTTTCAAGGCTACAGCTTGACAATGTTTCCTTCTGACAAAGCAATAAGTTCTTAATTAAAAGCAGCTAGATTGTATGAAGTCGGTTTACCCCTTTTCCTTTGAAAAGATATATTTTATCCCAGTAAAGATTTTTGCATATTCTTCTTTCTTCCTTTGAATTTACTCCAATTGTTCTTATGATTCATTGAAAGGAACGAAAAAGAGGAAAGCAATGCAAGTCATATACCAGATTTGAAATATATAGAAGGTGGTGTTGAAAAAGTTTTTTTTACAGAAAGTAAGATCCTGTATTTTAAAATACTGAGCTAAAGGCAGATTTAGTACCCTTGAAAAAAAGACTATTCTTCATAGATGCAGACTCATTCTGCACAGGGAGATCACTTAGGACAGGTTGGATTTTATTTTTCTACATTTCTAAGATAAAGTAAAATAAATTGAGGCTTTAGGTAAACATCCTTATTACTGTTACAGTTGCTTAGCAACTGTAGAATTAGAGAGCATTGTACAGCTCAGGTAGATAAAAGGAAAGTGCTGATTTCATTGTCTGTGAAACACTCAAACAATAAAACAAATTCTCCTCTGAGCTTCACTGGAACAGGAGGAACACAACTGTAGGCAAACTAGTCCAAGTATTTCTTTACCCCTCTTCTGCCAGACTCCTGGGACATACAGGATAATTGTCTGTACTAAATCTGATCAGTGCAGCATTGTCACTTTGACTTTCATGTTTTATTGATGCCTTATTGATGCCACTCTCCCAGACCACTTCACTGACAGCCTTGCTCACATGTCAGGATCTTCCAGCAGGTTTTCTTTTATAATCTTTGTTGCAGGATGCCTACACCATGAGGTTGAAAAGTGTACCATACTGCAAGCAGTTTGGTTTTAAACTAGTACTAAAGAACTTATTGTCAAAAGACCCAGCTCTGAAGACAGGAAAAATCTATTTGTCTCATTGTAACTGTCCCATGAACATCATCTACAGTAATTACTTTCTCTTCCCCAAAAGTTGCTACTTTGTGAATCACTTCTGTTATCCAGCATTTTTTCCATTTTTCCATAAGCAGTCCAGAAAAAGTTTCAGATTTGTTCACCTCTGTTTCTTGAATTCAACCTTTCTTTGCATTTAAAACAGAGTGGAGTCAACCGGTATCAACTGAGAAGGACAAATACTATCTTCCAAATTAAATTGCTAAGTCATCATGAGGAAAAAGAATGAGTGACAATAAATTTTTCAATAGTCATTAGAGAAGTTTCCTTTTCAAAGATGGGAGACTTATTTTTAGAATTCAATTTAGAAAGATCAGATGATATTACATTAGGGTTCAATGTTAAAACCATCACTTTGTTAATAAAAGCACATTTTGCAAGAAGAATTTTTTCCATAATATTAAAAATTATATTTTATGGATCTATTGCAAGAAATCATGAAGCATTCTTCTGGACAGGTGCATTATTTCTATGCTTCTATAATTGTGCTTCTGATTTAGGTGTGAATTTTATATAAAGTAGAACATTTGCACTAAGCAATGCATAGATAAAAAAGAAGAATAAAAAATAACACTGTAACAGAACACAGTATTGCAGCATTAGCAATGTTAAATATAATGAAAACATAGTTAAAGGGGCAATACATGCAGACATAAAACACAAATTTACATGCACAAAACATATACAATCTATGACATTCATTAACATCACCAAAGTTGGAATGATGCAACAGACACAGTCCCTCAAAATTACAAAGTCAAAGACAGCTGCGTGAGACATTCATGAATGGAACTGAAATGATGTTCTAATAATCTTAACCACAGGAAATTTAGTACCTTATGTTTTGTTTCTTACTGATATGTTTACACAGTATTAAAGTAATTTCTTATTTTAATGGGGCAGTTGGATGGCATGAAGGGTGATGCAGCTGCTGTGCCTTAGTCATGATGTCAGTAGCTGAGCTTTATGCTCAGCTATATTCAGACTGGAGTAGTTAACCACATCTTGCAGCATCAATAACACTCGCAGTTGAATTAATAACTATAGGTCTGATTCAGCATTGCTCCAAATCCTTTGGCCTTATCTACATGAATTCAAAATGGTGCCAAAATGCTGCTAGCCTGATTTGGTACTCCCAGTTTACACTGGAATAAAATTAATAAGGAATAAGATTATTTTGCTGTGTCATCATAAGATTTAGTTTTATTTCTCCCATATCCAATAGAATGCTTCAGTGTTGGGTTTTCCACTGTGTAAATCCCAAGCAATTATTTCTATTTGTAAATAATAGCAAGAAATGTTGTGAACTGTGAGAAAAATGCAATCAGCATTAGGTTTAAGGTACAGCTGATTAGAATATTTTATAAATACTATATATATAGTATGTCTATTTACTAATTAAACACCTTCAGCCCATGCAAATGATTTAGATATGCTACAGAAATAAAAGCAGAATTCAAATACATTAATACACTAGTACAAACTGAAACTATAAAGATGCAATAGGATGTTTATGATATTACATAATTAAATGATTTCACCTAATAGTGCAACACTCCAACTGTATATCACACAAAAGTTTCTCATGGTTGTTTTTAAATACCAAACTAAAAAAATTACCCAAATATTAAATTGTTTATGAGAGGTAGATCACATGAAATTGAAGAAACTGAAATTATTTCAAGGCTTTTCATCTAGCCTGTGCCCCCATATACTGCATCACATCACACAAGTTCTATTTCAGGGACTAGTTCTGAACTCAGTTTCTCAAGGGATTTTTAATCCTTGATTAAGCCATAATTGAAATATGCAGAAGAGATCTACTCTTTGCAAGAATATTACAAGCAAAACCTTATTATGTTCATTTTATGTGAAATAATGTCCAAAAGAAAAAAAGCTGTCTGCATCACTGACTCATCCTCAGGAACCTGTGTGACTGACAGGAAATGCAGAGCCAGAAGAAGCACAGCAAATAGATGATATTCATGTTGGCACTGCTAAGGCTGGTTATGCCAGAGTGGGTGAAATGCAGGCTGATCTCCCATGTCAGGGCTGTGTCTGTGGTGCAGAATTGCTCTCAGACCTGTGAGCTGTTCCAATGTTCATAGTCACTACTTCCACAAACTGACATGGAAATTCTCTAGAATATTTTTTGATTACCACTCACAGGAGATACGCTTATAGTTCCACAACTATTCTAATGCAAACAATTTTCTAGACAAAGTACAAATACAACATTGTGTGTCCTTTCTCTAGGCCTAAAAGGACTGGCTTTGATGCTTGTGATAATCAAGTGACCTGACTGAATAGAATAGCTGAGGTATGGGGGTGTTGAATGGTGGGAGGTGTTGATCCTGAGCCCAGCCTTTCTGAACAGTTCCACAGTTTATCTGGCTGTGGAAGTGTCCACGGGTGTTATCATGCACCCACTGAACTCAATGCCAACGAATCCATAGACCTCAGTGACAGAAGAATCTACTTTGCAAATACAGACTCTAATAATTTATATATCTCTCTTACATCCAGGAAAAAAAAAAAAATCCAAATGTGAAACTCTTGGAATGGCTCAACAGAAGTGCACATGCCTTTGGGAGATTGCACATGGGCCTCAACAAGACCAGGATAAGAATGTAAAATATCACCTTTCACTCAAGTTACATCAGACTGCATTGTGTCATGCTGTGCCACATCTCACCTGACAGGCACATTTCTGTTACAAAACATAAAAAGACAGAGAAAACAGCAGTGATTTGAAAACACGTTTATATTAACTCAGGTGAATAGTCAAATAGCAGATACCATAAAACAAGCCCTAATTAGTTAGAAGATTCTTGTCCCTAAGAATAAAAAGCCTTATAAACTTCACAATTTTTATACAAGTAACTATAAATTATTAATTTGAATGAGCACTGTACTAGTTATTAAAATAGAGATGCATGATTTACCTTGAAATTCTGAAAGTGCTCGCTTCTGTCATGCCCTTAGCACACCTGACTCCCAGTTCACCCTTCTATCTACAACTTTCCTAATTAAGGGAGAAACGTGATCACATGTATCTGAAAAACACTGGACATATGGCTCCTGTGGTAGAAACTCTAAAATTAAATTTTCCACAATGGCTTGCAGGACAGACGGCAAAAACAACAGTTTGATGCTTCAGTTATATTATCGATAATTTAAATTGATTATCTGCTTCAGCTGCAACCGTAACACCATCTTCGTGTCATTGCAACCTATACCTAAAGCTGTGAAAATCAATGTATGGTCTTGAGCTGTAGTCATCTAGTCCATACAAACAATGTTCTTACAATTTCACAGAAAAAATCTGAAGTATTAGTGTATTTTGAAAACTAATTTAAGATTCACAGCATTTTATAGTTTATAAACAAAATCTAATCATGAAATGACACATTTATTATAAATAAAATTATTACAAAATTAAGCAAATATTGTGATTCTTGTCACAGAATATTTGTGATTCTTGTCATTTGACATAACAGGTATTTTCCCATGTTTACATTTATAAAGTGTTTATTCTGTAGGCTATTAAAAAACTAGACAGCAAACAGAAGATCAAACATCCCAAATGAAAGTATTACCACATACAATTACAGTACTTGAAGAATATGAGACACCCCCACACACCCTTCCCTCCTTTTTCCACTATTCATAAAAAAAAAATCTTAAACAAACAGATTTATTAGTAAATAACTTTGATTTATCTCAGTAATTTATCTTATGCCCTCTTTAAGCCAACTGTCATTGTGTCGCACCCTGTGGATTTTCAGTTGATACAAACTGGCATGTCTTTACTAGCTACATCACATTGCATCAACTGTAACAATAGCTGAATTTCCAACAAATACAATGATTCTGTCTCCCTCCCTTCCTTCCTTCCTTCCTTCCTTCCTTCCTTCCTTCCTTCCTTCCT